>SJYX01007998.1:379356-496009 GCA_006410675.1 Oreotragus oreotragus | reverse complement strand
TCTCTTCTTTTCACAGCTATTTGTAAGGCCTCCCCAGACAGCCATTTTGCTTTTTTGCCTTTCTTTTCCATAGGGATGGTCTTGATCCGTGTGTCCTGTACAATGTCATGAACCTCATTCCATAGTTCATCAGGCACTCTATCTATCAGATCTAGGCCCTTAAATCTATTTCTCACTTCCACTGTATAATCATAAGGGATTTGATTTAGGTCATACCTGAATAGTCTAGCGGTTTTCCTTACTTTCTTCAATTTAAGTCTGAATTTGGTAATAAGGTCAAAAAGCCTTGAATGATAAGATGAGATACTTGCCTTATATGCATGCCTTGAGCCTGCAAAAACAGTGATTTTTTTTTTTTTTTCCAAAACAGGGCAGGATGGAGGTGAGGAGGGGGAGTATGTGGATGGATGGAGAGAGAATTTATCAGTATTTTAGAAGACATACTTCAAGTTGAGGACACTTAACAAAGGAAATGTATAAGAAACAGCATATTATCCTTGCCTTGGATTTGGGGATTAGGCAGTTGCAGTGTGTCTGGTGGGCTGGATGTCCAGTCCCAGGACTTCCACCTTCTAGCTCTTTGAGCCTAAACCTGCAGCTTCACCTCTCTGAGCCCCAGTATCCTTTTCTGTCAAATAAGTGAGAATAAAACCTTTGTCATTGGCTTATGAGAATTAAGTTTGATCCTGTAAGAAGAGCATCAGGCTATTAGGAGGTGCTCCAAAATGCCCCCCTCTTTCCCACTCACTGAGCCCCTTTTCCCCTTGCATCGACATGATGTGAAATTTCTAGATCCCTGCTTTGTTGGAATTAATTTCCTAAAGTGAGGAGACGGCATCCAGAATAAATCCTGTGTATTTCACCCTTTTGCTTACCTGCTGCAGGTGCAACTGGTGGGGAAACTCCCTTCAGCAGGGGTCTTTGTTCTGCAGCAATTAAGGCACCTCGCTAATCCTTCTCCTTCCCAGATGCTCTTGAAGCTGTATTTTTAGCTCATCTCTTTTATACGCCTCACTCAAAAAACATCTTATTATTCATTTCAAAACTTAACAACTCCTATCCCTTTGTCCCCTCGTTCCATTCTCGTACACAAAGGAAGAATGAAATGTAGCAGCCTCACGCCAACCTTCTGCTCAGTGGAGACCAGAGATGCAAGAGTTTCTTCTGGCCGCATCCACTCCTGGACTAGCGCTGGGAGTCAGCTGGGAGGCACAGATGTGCGTTCCCATCCGTATCTGCCTTGTATTATAAGGTGTGCAATTAGATGCAGTGTGTAGATGCACTCAAGGGTCCCGCACGTGCTCCTGTGCTGACACAAGCCAGGAGTGGCCACACAGTTCTGGGACCAAACTGAAAAATCATAACAGAGCAAGGATGAACATTTCAATGTTGAGTCATTTACTCAACAAACACTTATTAAGCACTGACTATGCATAAGAGTTTGTGTTAGGTGAGGGCAAGTATTTTGCATAAACAGAGAAGATATTCCCTCATAGGATATGTTTTGAATGACTTTGAAATAACAGTAGCACATTTATTAAGCCCTTACTGTGTTCTGGGCTCAACATGCTATGTATGTGTATGATTCATATAGTTCTCATAACAACTCTGAGAGATGGAAACAGTTATACCCAGGATCCGGGTGAGAAAGCTGAGTCACAGAAAAGGTTTGTGCCTAACCCAGGGGTCAGAGCCCATGAATAGAGAGGCCAGGCCTTGACCTCTGGCTCCAGAGCCTGGGCTCTTAACCTTAACCACTGAGTCATCCCCTCCTTTTTCTCTGTGCAGACTGCCTTCCTCTCCAGGGCCATAATAAATGAGGTCATGCACAAGCCATTTAGCCCAGGGACTGGGCTTTGCACTGTGGTTGGAGATTGTCATCATGTGTATGGTGTCAAAGATAAACACAGCTGGATGTGACCATAGTAAAACAGATTTTATTTAGGAACTCCTGCCAGTAGGGAAAAGAACTGAACTTCTTTCCAATTTGGGCAGAGGTGACTGGGGTTTGAGGTGAGAATGACAGGATGGGGGGGCGGGGGGAGTTGGTGAATGGGGACCATGTCGTGTCAGGGAGCAAAACATGACAGAAAGCAGGAAATGGGGGCTTAGTCAACGTGGAAACTCATCTGGGTTTGATAACTGGCCCTTATCCAAGCTTAGGTGCTAGCCTCTCACAGAGGGTGGACACAACCCTGTCTCCAAGTGTGGCTGGAACAATCAATAAATTCTTTTGGCAGCCTTGAATTTTCTTAGGCAGGGACTTTGATGGGTGCCAGGACCATTAGGTGGAGAAGGCAATGGCACCCCACTCCAGTACTCTTGCCTGGAAAATCCCATGGATGGAGGAGCCTGGTAGGCTGCAGTCCATGGGGTCGCCAAGAGTCGGACACGACTGAGTGACTTCACTTTCCCTTTTCACTTTCATACATTGGAGAAGGAAATGGCAGCCCACTCCAGTGTTCTTGCCTGGAGAGTCCCAGGGATGGGGGAGCCTGGTGGGCTGCCGTCTATGGGGTCGCACAGAGTCGGACATGACTGAAGTGACTGAGCAGCAGGACCATTAGGAATGTGGGCTTGAGCTGTCAGAAATGATGTTAGTGTTTTATTCACGTCTTCAGAGGCCAAGGTGGAGGTCTCATCCTTCAGAGGGCTAGACAAGAAAAGGAGTCCAGCAGAGGTCTCGCTGGAGTTGGACAAGAAGAGTCTTTATCACTAGCTCATCCTGCTTTCCATTGCTGATCCCCGTGATCCTTGCACCAGCTTGGCTCTGGGTGAGCCACTACTGTGCTTATTCTCATGAAGATTCCTGAATGGACAGCCAGAAAAGTTACAGAAAGGTGCACAGATAACAGGTCATCAGGTGACAAGAGGGCACGTGTTTTGAGCATGAGGACAGCAGACAAGAGGCTTAGGGTACAGATTTGTTCAGTTGCTCAGTCATGTCCAGCTCTTTGTAACTCCATGGACTGTAGCATGCCAGGCTTCCCTGTCCTTCACCATCTCCTGGAGTTTGCTCAAACTCATGTCCATTGAGNGTGACAAGAGGGCACGTGTTTTGAGCATGAGGACAGCAGACAAGAGGCTTAGGGTACAGATTTGTTCAGTTGCTCAGTCATGTCCAGCTCTTTGTAACTCCATGGACTGTAGCATGCCAGGCTTCCCTGTCCTTCACCATCTCCTGGAGTTTGCTCAAACTCATGTCCATTGAGTTGGTGATGCCATCCAGCCGTCTCATCCTCTGTCACCCCCTTCTCCTCCTGTCTTCAATCTTTCCCAGCATCAGGATCTTTTCCAGTGAGTCATCTCTTCACATCAAGTGGCCAAAGTACTGGAGCTCAGCTTCAACATCAGCCCTTTCAATGAATATTCAGGGTTGGTTTGCTTTAGGGCTGACTGGTTTGATCTCCTTTCTGTCTAAGGGACTCTCAAGAATCTTCTCCAGCACCATAATTCGAAAGCATCAGTTCTTCAGTGCTTGGTAACAGAAACCCGTCAGAAGGCCCAGCACCTTCCTCAGTGGTTCATCCCCGGGATCTTGGTAGAATCCTCAGAGCCACATGACAGGCCTCTGCAATGGGGCCTTGCCAGCCTCTCTCTCCTTCAGATCACACTAGAAGGTATTTCTGTAAAGAATACACAGAACGGTCAGGCAGATAACCTCAGATACCCCTTGACCCCTCAACCCCCTCAAAATTACTTAGGTCAAATATTCTCCTTTGGCTTTTGCACGTGCTGCTCCCCTTTCCTGCCTTGCTAGCTCCTTATCTTTTTGCGAGTCAGCCCAAATGCCTCCTCTTCCAAGCAGCCTGCCCAGCAGGGTTAACTGCCCCTATTGGCAGTTCTTGGCATCTCCGAGTAGGCACCACACCTGACTGTGATTGTCTAGCCCCAGCTGTGTCCTTCAGACTGTGTGCTCAGGAGGGCAGAGACCGCCTCCAGCCACATGCCTTTCATGCCCTGTGCCACCATATAAGTCACCGCATAGCACACCTTCAGCTGAGGCCTGATGTGAGAACCCAGATTGTTCATCTCTTTGCCTGCTGTGCTTCCTGGCCCTCCCAGATCCCCCATCACCTAAGGTCCCCATCACCTGGCAGCAGACACGTGCCGTCCTTCCAGTGGCCTTCTGAGCCAGCATCTACCAAAAGGGCATGTGGAGGCCTGTTACCAAGAAAATAGTGGAGCCAAGGAATGTTCCCTACTTTCTTCAATTTAAGTCTGAATTTGGAAATAAGGAGTTCATGATCTGAGCCACAGTCAGCTCCTGGTCTTGTTTTTGTTGACTGTATGACCTAAATCAAATCCCTTATGATTATACAGTGGAAGTGAGAAATAGATTTAAGGGCCTAGATCTGATAGACAGAGTTCCTGATGAACTATGGAATGAGGTTCATGACATTGTACAGGAGACAGGGATCAAGACCATCCCCATGGAAAAGAAATGCAAAAAAGCAAAATGGCTGTCTGGAGAAGCCTTACAAATAGCACTGAAAAGAAGAGAGGAGAAAAGCAAAGGAGAAAAGAAAAGATATAAGCATCTGAATGCAGAGTTCCAAAGAATAGCAAGAAGAGATAAGAAAGCCTTCTTCAGCAATCAATGCAAAGAGATAGAGGAAAACAACAGAATGGGAAAGACTAGAGATCTCTTCAAGAGAATTGGAGATACCAAGGGAACATTTCATGCAAAGATGGGCTCGATAAAGGATAGAAATGGTATGGACCTAACAGAAGCAGAAGATATTAAGAAGAGGTGGCAAGAATACACAGAAGAACTGTACAGAAAAGATCTTCACGACCCAGATAATCATGAGGATGTGATCACTAATCTAGAGCCAGACATCTTGGAATGTGAAGTCAAGTGGGCCTTAGAAAGCATCACTAAGAACAAAGCTAGTGGAGGTGATGGAATTCCAGTTGAGCTGTTTCAAATCCTGGAAGATGATGCTGTGAAAGTGCTGCACTCAATATGCCAGCAAATTTGGAAAACTCAGCAGTGGCCACAGGACTGGAAAAGGTCAGTTTTCATTCCAATTCCAAAGAAAGGCAATGCCAAAGAATGCTCAAACTACCGCACAATTGCACTCATCTCACACGCTAGTAAAGTAATGCTCAAAATTCTCCAAGCCAGGCTTCAGCAATATGTGAACCGTGAACTCCCTGATGTTCAAGCTGGTTTTAGAACAGGCAGAGGAACCAGAGATCAAATTGCCAACATCCGCTGGATCATGGAAAAAGCAAGAGAGTTCCAGAAAAACATCTATTTCTGCTTTATTGACTATGCCAAAGCCTTTGACTGTGTGGATCACAATAAACTGTGGAAAATTCTGAAAGAGATGGGAATACCAGACCACCTAACCTGCCTCTTGAGAAATCTGTATGCAGGTCAGGAAGCAACAGTTAGAACTGGACATGGAACAACAGACTGGTTCCAAATAGGAAAAGGAGTACGTCAAGGCTGTATATTGTCTCCCTGCTTATTTAACTTATATGCAGAGTACATCATGAGAAACGCTGGACTGGAAGAAACACAAGCTGGAATCAAGATTGCCGGGAGAAATATCAATAACCTCAGATATGCTGATGACACCACCCTTATGGCAGAAAGTGAGGAGGAGCTAAAAAGCCTCTTGATGAAAGTGAAGGAGGAGAGCGAAAAAGTTGGCTTAAAGCTCAACATTCAGAAAACGAAGATCATGGCATCCGGTCCCATCACTTCATGGGAAATAGATGGGGAAACAGTGGAAACAGTGTCAGACTTTATTTTTTGGGGCTCCAAAATCACTGCAGATGGTGACTGCAGCCATGAAATTAAAAGACGCTTACTCCTTGGAAGAAAAGTTATGACCAACCTGGATAGTATATTCAAAAGCAGAGACATTACTTTGCCGACTAAGGTCCGCCTAGTCAAGGCTATGGTTTTTCCTGTGGTCATGTATGGATGTGAAAGTTGTACTGTGATGAAAGCTGAGCGCTGAAGAATCAATGCTTTTGAACTGTGGTGTTGGAGAAGACTCTTGAGAGTCCCTTGGACTGCAAGGAGATCCAACCAGTCCATTCTGAAGGAGATCAACCCTGGGATTTCTTTGGAAGGAATGATGCTAAAGGTGAAACTCGAGTACTTTGGCCACCTCATGCGAAGAGTTGACTCATTGGAAAAGACCCTGATGCTGGGAGGGATTGGGGGCAGGAGGAGAAGGGGACGACCGAGGATGAGATGGCTGGATGGCATCACGGACTCGATGGACGTGAGTCTGAGTGAACTCCGGGAGATGGTGATGAACAGGGAGGCCTGGCGTGCTGCGATTCATGGGGTCGCAAACAGTCGGACACGACTGAGCGACTGAACTGAACTGAAGGAATGTTCCAGACCCATCTGACCCTGGCACGCAGAGCCTCGTGCTGTGAGATTGGGAGCATTTCCAGTTATCTTCAGAAACTACCCGGCAGCCAGTGAAACAAAGCGGCACCCGGCCCTTACCACTGCCACCACCAGCACCGCCATTCATGTCTTTGTAAGACAGAACTCCTGTTCATCTGTGGAGCTTGGATGGTGGGCAGGGAGCAGGGGTTAGAGGTGGATGAAGGTGGGACCTGTCTTCAGCTTGCAAATGTTTTTGCCATATTGTCACCAGACCAGAGAGCATTCGGCTTTTAGAAGCCCAGTCTGCAGTCTGACCAGTGCCCTCGGGGCCTCCTCTCCACAGGACAGCCCAGTTCACTAGAAACCATCTGTCCACCTGTGAGCCTCCATCTCAAACGTTTCAGGTGCGCATCCCCTTGGCTCCCGTGCTGATGGCCCCCAGCAGGGAGGGGCTGCTCAGTTCCCTGTCCTTCTTAGCCTGAGTATGGACTCCCTTCGCAGCCTCCTGAAAGGGTCAATTACAGAGTTGAGTGGGGCTTTCCAGGTAGCTCAGTGGTAAAGAGTCTGCCATTCAAGCAGGAGACATGAGACATGATCCCTGGGTCAGGAAAATCCTCTGGAGAAGGAAATGGCAACTCACCCCAGTATTCTTGCCTGGGAAATCCCATGGACAGAGACAGGGGATTGTAACCCTGGCAACCTGCAGGGACTGTAACCCCGGCAGGAAACAGTCCATGGGGTTGCAAAGAGTTGGACATGACTTTGCGACTAAACAGCAGGAGCAGAAGAGTCAAATAGAAAGCCAATGACAATTTCAACCACCCAGGTTTTTTAAGGGGCTTCCCTGGTAGCTCAGACAGTTGCCTGCAATGCGGGAGACCCGGGTTCGATTCCTGGGTCGGGAAGATCCCCTGGAGAAGGAAATGGCAGTGCACTCCAGCACTCTTGCCTGGAAAATCCCATGGATGGAGGAGCCTGATAGGCTACAGTCCATGGGGTCGCAGAGAGTCTGATACGACTGAGCGACTTCACTTTTCTGGTGGCTCAGAGGGTAGAGCGTCTGCCTGCCATGCGGGAGACCCGGGTTGGATCCCTGGGTCGGGAAGATCCCCTGGAGAAGGAAATGGCAACCCACTCCAGTACTCGTGCCTGGAGAATCCCATGGACAGAGGAGCTGGGTAGGCTACAGTCGACGGGTTCGCAGAGTCAGACATGACTGAGCGACTTTATTTTCACTTTTTATAAGTTTTTAACCTGGCCTTCAAAAGCCTGCATTCCCTGCTCTCAATTCTATCTTAGCACACTCCACTCTGCTAGCCTTATGGATTAATCATCCCACACCGATTGTAGTTCCCTATCTATAATACGATGTGTGATGCCATCAGGTCTCTTTGGTATCCCTTTGAAGGGAACATCGTCCTTTTTTTTTTTTTTTAACTTTTTATTTTATATTGGAGTATAGTTGGTTTACAATGCTGTGTTAGTTTCAGGTGTACAACAAAATGATTCAGATATATATATATACACACACACACACACACACATATCCATTCTTCCTTCAAATTCTTTACCCATATAGATTATTAGAATATTGAGTAGAGTTCCCTGTGCTATACAGTAGGTCCTTGTTGATTATCTACTTTATATATAGTAATGTATTTTATATATACCAATCTNACACACACACACATATCCATTCTTCCTTCAAATTCTTTACCCATATAGATTATTAGAATATTGAGTAGAGTTCCCTGTGCTATACAGTAGGTCCTTGTTGATTATCTACTTTATATATAGTAATGTATTTTATATATACCAATCTATATATGTCCACCCCAAACTCCAGTGACAGATAGCATTTAGATTTATATGTGGAATCTAAAAACCTGATAAATATGAACTTATTTAAAAAACAGAAATAAACTCACAGATTTCAGAAACAAATTTATGATCGTGAAAGGGGAAGGGTGTTGGGGGGAGGGATACATTAGGAGTCTGGATGGAACATCTTAATCCCTACCACTCCCAGGAGCACTAATTTTTACCTAGTCAACTCCTACTAATCTAGTTCATTCTGGCCTCCATTCCCACCCTGTTCATACCTTTATTATGGCATGAACACAGTATTCTCTTACTCACTCAAAAACCTGTGACTGGGCACCCACTAAGTGTCAGGCACTGTATTGGGGATGCAGAGATGACCAGAGCCTGATGCGAGGACCGTTTCCCTAGTCTTCACGGACCAATGGAAGATACAGGTGGTAACCAGGTGATCATGCCCATGAAGGGATAACCACAGATTGTGCTAGGCATTAGGAAGAAAGAGAGTGGGTTTCTTTGGAACCATTAAACAAAGGCACCGAGCGCCCCATCTTCCCAGAGGTAGGAGATTCCCCCAGGGCCAGGATTCTGCCCTGTATTCCCAGCACAGTGCCTGCCACAGAGTCAAGGGAGATGCTCCATTACTGGAGCTGAGTTGTGGAAGTAAGCCAGGGCTGGCCCAGCAGGCCGTGGTATTTGGTGCAGGAAGTGCGGAGTGACCAAGCCAAGCCTCCTGATAGCTGCCTTCATTTGAGTGCCGGTCCCTCTGAGTCCGGTAGAGACAGAGGCCAGAAGGAGGAGACGTGAGGATAAGGGAGTAGAGAGCTAGGCAGAACCTGCGGATTGCTGCCCTGCAGGAGGCACTGTGATGTGATAGAATGGGCGTGCAGTTTGCTACCATCACTCCTGCTTTCAGCACCACCTCTGAATTTCACCACCGACTGAACATTGACTATACAAGTGGCTTACCAGCGAGCGGTCCCCAGCCTTTTTGGCACCAGTCTCGTGTAAGACAGTTTTTCCATGGACTGGGGGTGGGGAGATGGTTTTGGTATGATTCAAGCACATTACATCGATTGTGCATTTTATTTCTTACAGTATTACATCAGCTCCACCCCAGATCATCAGGCATTAGATCCCGGAGGTTGGAAACCCCTGGGCCCCTGTGAGCCTCAGTTTTCTCATCTCTAACCAGAAAATGACAGGGCCGAGGGTTGGAAGGTATTACTTCATGTCAGTTTTGCCCCTGAGACCCGAGGTGAGTTGGAGGACACAGTTGCAGGATGGTGTTTGGTACTTTTCAACAAAGGGGGCGATTTTGTGCTAATTTCTTTTCCTGACAGTTCATTTTCCAAGGCAGCAGCCTAACAAGTCATGGGGCCAATTAGTGTAAAAGAAACAATTGATCCTGGTTCTCAGCTCAGCCCACCACCTCGAGGTTTGGTGGTGTTTATTCAGGGAAGCGCTGCGCAGCACTAAATGGGAACTAATTGGATAGACAACATTGTAAATTGCATGGCCCTGCACCATGCTCAGCTTCTGAGCCAAGTCGCCAGGTCTGGCAGAAAATAGAAAGACTAAAGGCTTTGCTGTCCTGCATTGACAAGTGGAGCAAAGCTGGTAGGGGCCCATCTTGCCCCTCATTTTACAGATGGGAAAACGGAATCTCACTGAGGGAGCAGAGATGGGGCTAGAAACCAAAGATTTTTATTGTTTCACTGTGGTATTCTTTTGGTAAACTCATCAAACAAAGGGATCTGGAGATAAAATTAAAGCGATTGCTGTGTTTCTCTCCTGGAGCTGCCGTAACAAAGTAAGACAATCCAGGGGTTTAAACAGAAGTTTACTGTCTCATAGTTGTAGAGGCTAGAAGTCCGAGATCAAGTGTAGGCAAGGTTGAGTCCTTCTGGCCACTGTGAGGGAGGCTCTGCACCAGTCTTCTGGTTTCTGCTGGTTTGTTGGCAGTGTTGGGTACTCCTGCGCTTTTGGACACATACAGATCTGTGCCTTCATGTTTGAAAGGCAGTCGGTCCATGTGTCCATGTCTACTCTTTTTTTTAAATTGTTACAAGGGCCTTAGTCATATTGGATTAGAGGCATACCCTATTCTAGCACATGGCACAGTGGTAAAGAATCTGCCTGCCAAGCAGGAGACGCAAGAGATAAGAGTTCAATCCTGGGTTGGGAAGATCCCCTGGAGAAGGAAGTGACAACCCACTCCAGTATTCTTGCTTGGGAAATCCCATGAACAGAGGAGGCTGGTGGGCTGCAGTCCATAGGGTTGCAAAGAGTCAGACATGATTTAGCAACTAAACCACCAACATGTCACTCTTTAGTTAACCCTTTAATAACATGGGTTTGAACTGCACAGGTCCACTTATATGCAGACATATGCAATAGATACATATTCCAGTACATACAGTGTATGGTTGGATGCAGAACTGTGTGTACAGAGGGCTGACTGCAAAGGTATACGTGGACTTTCTACCACATAGGGTGGGAAAGAGTGGGGTGTAGTGTCCCTAATCCCCCTGTTGTTTAAGGGTCTACTGTAATTCCAGATAAGGTCATATTCTAAAGTCCTGACGTTTAGGACTTCAACTTAAAGAGTTTGGAGAGGCTACATTAAACATGTGATGATGACAGACAATTTACAGAATAAAATCTTTGAACTACCATTTATTAAGTGTGCCAGGCAGGGTACCAGGATCTTACTCAGTTTCCCCCCAAACAAATGGACTTACAGGTGAAGAAAGTTCAGAGAAGCTAGGTAATTTGCCCAAGGTGGCATCAGTAGTACAGAATAGATCTGAATGTCAGGTGCTGGCCTGTGTCTATCCAAAGTCAGGTGTTTCTTCAGCATGTAAGTATCTAACTAAAATGGATCTTAGAAGCCATATTCACCACCACCACCCACTATTCACCTCGGTCTGTTGATATAAATGAAAACGCCGGCCTTCTCACTCCTAATCCAGCGATCTTTCCATTGACTGCATTTTAGTCACATCACTTGCTTGTAAGTTTCTGTCTGGCATTCAAGACTTCTTTGTGACCAAGGCAGAGGTTAATTTCAGGCTGGTAACAACTCAAAAAGTAATTTTCCATTAAATATAATGACCTCGTTTCTGCAGTGACTTGTGGCAAAACATGCTGTCTCATTTCTATTCATTCACACTCATTTGCCTACTTGCTACAATAATTTTACACCATAAGCTGAAATGTTGAAATCATTGGTTACATTACTAAACACCTACAATGGTTATTAGGATCCCTCATGCAGAAAGAGACAGAAATAAAAACACGAATTTTAGGAGAATGAGAGTAGAGGCAGTTAAAATACACTGGATACTGTATTCAAGTGCACAGAGGCTGCCAGCCGTACCTGGCGTCAGTCCAGGGTCTGCCTTATCAGCAGTGTGACCTGAAGTGAGTTCCTCAGCCTCTCTGTCTCTCACGTACCTCATCAGTAAAAGGAGGGGAAATAACATGTAAAGCTGTTGGTTGAGTGAAATAAATGAGGATTACATAGGTAGAGTACCTGGCGTGATGCCCAACATATAGTAGTCATTCTCTGGATGACTACTGTGAGGAAGGGTCGGTGCCATTATACATTTAAAATATATAATCAAAGTTAAATCTGAATCTGTACGAATATTTGGAGAATCTTCCAAGTTCGGGATATTTTCCCATCCAGAGTTTTGAAAGTATAAATTGTTCTCATATTTATTCATCCTGAACTTTTACAAATATTGTTGCAAATAGAACCACAACTGGCTGATGTTTATTTATGCTGGCCTTGGGAGAGCACAAAGGAACAAAGAAAACTGGCAGCTCTGTACTGAGCTCTTCTGAATGCACTGAATGACCCCTTGTGTTTTGGACCAATGGCTGCCTGAGGTGGACTTGATAAAGGCCTTTTGTCTGCAGCCTACTTTCAATTAAGTCATTGAAGTGTTCAGTGCCTTGATTTCTCCTGTTCTCAAAGAGAGAGGAAAAGGGAATGGGAGATAGAGAAAGGAGCATGTTGAGATTTTTTTTTTCCCTAATATATTACCATGAAAATGTTCAAACATACAGAAAATTTCACCTTTTGCCATATTTGCTTTGCCTGATTCTCCTTCTCTTTAGATAGGTTAAGAGATCAATAGATAAATGGATATCTAACTAATAAGCAGCTGCATTAAGTGTGCTCATTGCTCCTGGGGTCTCATGTTTCTAGTCCCTTTCTGCAAACAGTGCTAAGAATATAGTTTTTAAATGATGAGCTCATATTGATATTTCCAATTCAAATTACAATTATTGGCTTATTTCTTAAAGTCTGTATGTAGATCCAATTTTTCTTTCACTGGAAAGCTTGCTTTCTAATAACAATGTATTTGTATATATATTTATCCTAAAGTATAACCAAAGCACTTTTAAAATTGGAATTCCAACATGAATTACTGCTAGCAATAAACCAGGTGTAGATTTGAGTGACAATGAAATTTGCTAAAATTTCCTGTTAGCCTGATATTCCCTGGGCGAGTCACTTCTGGCTAAGCCTGCTTCCTTTGGTCTAAGATAGGGATAATGATGATCACTGATTCAGAAATCTTTTCATTGCAAGTAATATGAAACTCACCTCAATCTTAAGCAATGAAAGGAATTCACTGATAATGTAACTGGAAACTGCGGGGTTAAATTTCCCAGGATAGTAGGATCCAGCCTGTTAGATGGCATCATAAAGTGTGATGCTCTCTCTCTCTCAGTTCTTCTCTCCTTCCTGATGACCTGATTTCCCAGCACATTTTCTCACCATCCTCTGGTTACTCCAAGACTATTATCCGAGGAGCTCTAAGGAAGGCCTAACATGTGGGAACCATGCTTGGTGACTGAACACTGTGTCACATAGCCATTAGATCTTAGACTCAGTTGTCTGGGGAAAGATCTAAAGTATGAAAACCTTACTGTCTACCAGACACCCTGCTAGTTACATTAAGTGATCTTCTCCATATTCCTTTGAGGAAGGGATCATTCCCATTGTACAGATGAAGCAACTGAGGCTCAGTGAGGTAAGGTGACTTGCACATGACCACATAGATGAGATCCAAATCCTTTCATCACATGACATGCTTTTTTTGAAATGGGGAAGGACAACACGATATGCAGAGTACTCTGAGAGTGAAGGAAAAGAGGAGCACCCTGGCTTACGTATGCACACTTACTGCCATCTTTTGAGAGCACAGACTGCATCTTCTTCATCTCCATATTTCCAGGGCCCAGTGTATCCTAGTACCAATGGGCTTTTAGGAATGAATGTGAACTGAATGTGAGAGGATAGCTAGTCCATCTTTCCGCCAACTGTGACTATGTGATAGCACATCCTAGGTCATGGGATGCTGGATTTTGATTGAACCCCAGTGTTAGGAAACTAGTACTTCATACAGAAGCTGGTTTCCTGTGGAAGATGTTTTTATTTCTCCTGAGCAGAAATCTGCTTCCTTGTCACTGTGGTGATTGCTAATTGATTCAGCACACCTGGCTCCACTTTGCCTGTTAGACAAATTCAAGCCAAAATCATAGGTTGGGAATGCTTTCAGCTAGTTAACTAGTTCATCTCCCTATTTTTAGGCAAGAACTTTACTCACATGGTTGCAGAGCTCTGTTTTCATAACATATGTTCAGAGAGTTACTGAGAAGAAGCTGTCTTTTATAACTGTTGTCTTGTTATAAAGTTTCAGAAGAAGTGTCAAGAGCAGAAAAGGACATGAGTATTTATTGGATGCGACCTCCTTATTTTAACAGCTGAGAAAATAAATACTTCTGTTAGAGAAACAGAAGTAGAGCCAGTGGGGTTGTGGCGGGGGTGGGGTGGGGGGAGGTGTTCAGGGACAGACTTGGACTCAGGATTTTGCTGACAGATTCATTCATTCACATTATTCATTTAAAAATAGGTACTGACAAAGTCGTAGCGACAGAAAGTAGAACGTGGTTTCCAGGTTGGCTGTAAGAAGGAGAGTGAGAAGTTAGTGTTTCATGTTACGGATGGTCACTTTGGGAAATGGATGGTGGTGATGGTTGCAGAGCAGTGTGGATGTACTTAATGTCAGAGAACCATGCACTTAATACTGGTTAAAATGTAAATTAAAGTTGTGTATCTTTTCCTATGATAAAAATATGTACTAAATCCTTCCTATATATCAGGTACTTTACCTGATTTGGGGATAAAGATGAGAAAAATATTGTTGCTGCCAGTCTGGAGTGGAAACATATATATTTCTTTATATTGCTGTGGTTTAGTGGTTCAGTCTTGTTTGATTCTTGTTGCAGCCGCATGGACTGTAGACCACCAGGCTCCTCTGTCCATGGGATCTCCTAGTCAGGAATACTGCAGTGGGTTGCCATTACCTACTCCATGGGATCTTCCCAACCCAAAGATCAAACCCGAGCCTCCTGCGTTGCAGGTGGATTCCTTACCACTGAGCCACCAGGGAGGCCTTATATCCATATATACATCATGGCAAACTAAAGAATTGTACCATGTGGTAAAGTCCAGGAAGCTTAGTATTTTTATGTAACTTGTATAAATTAGAATACTTTTTTGCAAAAAAATTAGTATAAGTGAACAAACGTCCAGTTTTTAAAATCACTAGTAAGTTCACCATTCAAAGGAAAAACTCCTATTAAGATTTTGTTGAATGTACTTCCAGACTTTTTATACACATACCTATATGGAGAATCATACTTTTTTTCAGAAACAGGATTATGTTGAGCATACTATTTGGTGATATGCTATTTTTCATTCTTTAGGATGTTTTAAATGTATTTCCACAGCAAAAAGTACATATATTCCCAAGATGATTTTTGTGTTAGCTGCATATTATTTCATCTTACAGCAAAATGCAGTTACTTCAACCAGTCAGTTAATGCTCAACACTTCAGATATTTCTAACTTTTCACTATTCTAAATACTGCAGGGAATATCTCATATCAAAGATTTTACCACATCTTACATTATTTTTAGATACTTGAATCCCTACAAGAAGAATCATAAGGTCAAAATATATGCATATCTTTAATGCTTATCGAGATAGCCAGTCTGCCCTTCAGAAAAGTTGCACCAAGTCACACTCCCACAAGTAACAAAAATAACCATAATGGCCAACATTTACAAAGCCCTTGCAATATGTGCCTTGCGCTGCTCCAAGCCCTTTATGTATACCAGACTAACTCATCAGTCTTTCTAACAGGACCGTGAGAGAGGCACTCTTTGTCCCATTGTATTAATACGTATACTAATGAAATCCAGTAGCCCAAGAAAGTATCTGTTTCCCACACTTTTGTTAACAGTATTACTTTTTTTTTTTCATTCTGGTGGAGAAAAGTGGCATCTCACTTGTATCTGGTATATTTTATATGAATCAGTTTAATATTTTCAACAACTTATTGGGTTCTGTATCATTCTTTGAATAATATAAAAAGAGAAGGCTCAGAAAGTTAGACATTCCCAACGCTAGGCAGTCGATGATACAGCTTGGATTTGAATTATGTTCTCTCTGGCTCCAGTATTAACATTCTTTCCTCTGTTAGCGTGCTACCTCTTTAGCTAGAGTCTGGGATCTTTGGAAATCTGGTCTTGTCCTTGAGTAAAACATTTTAGAAGATTTCAGGATAGAAACTTAGAGAAAAATTTACTCTGACTTGCTCTATTGAGCCTCAGATGATGGGGTGCCTGGGGGCTGGTACAGAGGTTGCCTCCCAGCCTTGCTGGCACTGCCATATAGCAAATGCATCCAAAAATATGTTGAAAAAGAGAAAGGCCTTTATAATGAGCCTGGGCCTCTCTTTGTCTAGTGAGATTTTAACTACTGTAATTGCCTGTAGTGTGAAGTAGTGTATTTTTCACGTATCTATTTTTATTCTGTGTCTATCTGCATATCTGTTTTTTTGTTTTGCTTTTTTTGTTAACTCACTTGAATCCTGGTGGGTATTTTTCCTGTGAATAGTATAGCCTCGGGAAACCACACCCTCTCATACACACATATACCCACACACAATAATAATATGAAGGCTAAATAGGCTAGAATTTATTCTTTAAAAAAAGCTAATGGTAAAGTCTAAGCAGATGACTTTCTAATCCATACTGTATTTAATTGGCTGTATTGAACCATACTACAAATTAAGTCTTCTCCGTAATTTATTCTGTCAGACAATAACCCTGCAAACAATTTGATACTTCATTTAAACATTGGTAAATGGCTCATGGAAATGCTAAGAAAAAAATGGCAATCAGAGAAGGAGCCCTCTGTTTACAGAATAAATCCCTGTGAAGTATCATGAGTTAGCCTGATTCAGCCAGTCACTGAGCATTTATTGAGTGACTGCCTTGTGCACTCGCTGTCTTTGGATAGCTTGGTTCCCCCTTTCTCCCTCTTTTAATCCGTTTATTTTTGGCGGTGTTGGCTGTCATTGCCTTTTTGCACAGGCCTTCCCTAATTGCGGCCAGGGGGGCTGTTCTGTTATGGGTGCAGGCTTTTCATTTCAGGGGCTTCTCGGGTTGCACAGCACGGGCTCTGGGCACCTGAGCTTCAGTGGATGCAGCTCACGGGCCCTCGAGTGCTGACTCAGTAGTTCCGGGGCGCAGGCAAGTGGAATCTTCCCAGATCAAGAATCGAACCCATCTCCCATGCATTGGCAGGCAGATTCTTATCCACCGAGCTACCAGGGCAGTCCCTTTGTTCCTTCTTTAATTCGTGAAACCTTGCTCGTGAAGTTGCTCAGTTGTGTCTGACTCTTTGCGACCCCATGGACTGTAGCCTACCAGGTTCCACCATCCATGGGATTTTCCAGGCAAGAATACTGGAGTGGGTTGCCATTTCCTTCTCCAGGAGATCTTCCCAACCCAGGGATTGAACCCAGGTCTCCCACATTGTAGGCAGACGCTTTACCGTCTGAGGCACCAGGGAAACCTTAGTTAGCACTTGTTCAAAAAGAACAGTATTAGGACCTGGGATAAGGCTGAGGAGAACCTGACATTATCTTTTTTTTGAAGAGTTAACATCCCAAAGCAGAGAGAAAACGTGCACAGATGTTCTCCAGATGTTTTGTTTTCAGGACCTAGAGGCATCCGCCTGCTTCATTCTTTCTGCCTAGAATGCCCTTTCTCTGGTTTTCTGAGGATTTCCCCTTTATCCTTGGAGACTGAGTCCAAGGTCAGCTCCTTTGTCAAGTCTTCCCTGATGCTCCTGCTCATTTCTCCTCTGCTCCTTTCCCTCTCCAGGGGATCTTCCTGACCCAGGGATTGAACCTGGGTCTCCCACCTTGCAGGCAAACGCTTTAACCTCTGAGCCACCAGGGAAGCCCTCTGCTCCTTTACGACACCTTTAATATCAAGTTTGTCTTATTATATTGTGATTGTTAGGTTCTTTGCCTGCCTGTTCTTTGAGACTGCAAGGGTCTTGAGGAAGGGACCATGTTTTAATCATTTGTAAAGATGTAGCACTTAGAATGAGACCTAGAATGTATTAGGCACTCAGTAATACAGTTATACAGTGTGAATAACTATGCTGCTACTGCTACTGCTGCTAAGTCACTTCAGTCGTGTCCGACTCTGTGTGACCCCATAGACGGCAGCCCACCAGGCTCCTCCATCCCTGGGATTCTCCAGGCAAGAATACTGGAGTGGGTTGCCATTTCCTTCTCCAATGCATGAAAGAGAAAAGTGAAAGTGAAGTCGCTCAGTCTGTCCAACTGTTAGCGACCCCATGGACTGCAGCCCACCAGGCTACTCCGTCCATTGGATTTTCCAGGCAAGAGTACTGGGGTGGGGTGCCATTGCCTTCCCCGGTGAATAACTATATGCATGGACAAATGTATAACCAAACTAAGAAGGTTGGAGCATCCCAGATAGAAGAAAAACAGTACAACCCAGTGAATTCTAGAGTTGGGAAGTATTATTACAGGGAATAGGGGAGTTGAGAAAGGTCCCTAGATGTGCATGATGTTGGAGCTAGGCCTTGAAGCATAGATATAATATAGTCAGGTAGAGTTGATGAAACATGGTTAGGGTAAGAAGAGGCAGTCAGCAGAGAAAACAACATGCATAATGGCACAGAAACGGGAAAGTCCAGAACCCAAAGGGAATGATGACCCCTTCAGATTATTTTTATTCCTAGGAGGAAAGTCAGATTGGGTTGGCAAGGCTGATCTCTGAATTGGCCTTAGACTTCTGTAACAACAATTTCATCCACAATGAGAGAGTTCAGAATAGGAGTAAATGAAGCAGTAGCAGAAAAATCGGGTGTTCTGGAAGACTCTCTTTTTAAAACCAAATTATCTGCTTTGATTTTTCGGCAGTGCTTTAATACCTAGATTGGGCTTCCCTGGTGGCTCAGATGGTAAAGAATCTGCCTGCAATGCAGGAGACTCTTGTTTGATACCTGGTTTGGGAAGATCCCCTGGAGAAAGAAAATGGCTACCCACTCCAGTATTCTTGCCTGGAGAATCCCATGGACAGAGGAGCCTGGCAGGCTACAGTCCATGGGGTTGCAAAGAGTTGAACATGACTGAGTCACTAATACCTAGGTTATGTTTTTCTGAAGGAAGGGTGGAAGGACAACCAGCACCTGCCTTTCTTCCACTCCCTCTCCCTCTGGCCCAGTATTCTCTGCATCTCCAGAACAACACGTGATGCCTTGAAACTCCCCACAGAAACACTCTTGGGATGAAATGGTCTTTTGTTTTTTCTGTTGCCAAGGACTTCACCTCCCCTTTCTGGCCTTGGCTGCTCAGCAGATACTGCAGGTGGAAGCCCCTGAAAGTGCCCCTCCAGACCAGGTGGTCAAGACCACTTGTTCTTTGAGATCCTAATAGCTGGCCTTGACCCCAGACCTTCTGACTGGTGACCCTTTCTGACCTTAGCAATCTGCTGGAATCCAGAACACCCTCAGTTTGACCTCCTTCCTTAGTTTCCCTTCCTCATCCTAGCTTATCAGGGATCATGGTTTTGTTGTTGATCTATGGAGCTAAGAGTCTAAGGAAAGGAGACCTTGATTCTAAATGACCTTGTTTCCTTTATTCAATGCTTTGCATTATGAGTAGGGAGAGTGGGGCCTGGATTAAGTATTGATCCAGCCAGAACTTGACTGAGTCACTAATACCTAGGTTATGTTTTTCTGAAGGAAGGGTGGAAGGACAACCAGCACCTGCCTTTCTTCCACTCCCTCTCCCTCTGGCCCAGTATTCTCTGCATCTCCAGAACAACACGTGATGCCTTGAAACTCCCCACAGAAACACTCTTGGGATGAAATGGTCTTTTGTTTTTTCTGTTGCCAAGGACTTCACCTCCCCTTTCTGGCCTTGGCTGCTCAGCAGATACTGCAGGTGGAAGCCCCTGAAAGTGCCCCTCCAGACCAGGTGGTCAAGACCACTTGTTCTTTGAGATCCTAATAGCTGGCCTTGACCCCAGACCTTCTGACTGGTGACCCTTTCTGACCTTAGCAATCTGCTGGAATCCAGAACACCCTCAGTTTGACCTCCTTCCTTAGTTTCCCTTCCTCATCCTAGCTTATCAGGGATCATGGTTTTGTTGTTGATCTATGGAGCTAAGAGTCTAAGGAAAGGAGACCTTGATTCTAAATGACCTTGTTTCCTTTATTCAATGCTTTGCATTATGAGTAGGGAGAGTGGGGCCTGGATTAAGTATTGATCCAGCCAGAACACCTTCAGTCCTTTCATGAATGAACTCACAGTTAAACTATATGATGTTTACATTTCCTCTGGCTCCACCTGCCTTTGATTTGTGCTGTTAAAACCTGCTTGAAGACATGGAGCAATTTGGAGGCTCAGTGAGCAAGTATTTGCAATGTCCTCTGAGTTGCCAAGATGAATGTGATAATGTGGGATTAGAAGGATTCTAATATGTTTGTATTTCCAAGGATCTTTATGACGTTTGCATGGTTAAGGTTGGAGAAAGTGGAGACATAATCCCTAGCTGACTCTTCGTTTCCAAATGATTGAGCCAATTTCAGAGCAATCCTTTTTAACACATCATAAAATTAACTATGGGAAAAGATAATGTTACAATATTTTTAAGCCCTTCATGCACACACACAACTACACTTTGTGAGGAAATATTAGGTATAATCAGGCATTAAAAATGTTTTGACTTTAAAACACTTAATGAGGATTCACAGATAAATTAAAACATCTCCATCTGCTGTCTTGCCTAGTAGGTGATATTTTACCATTGCACAATCATCTCCGAATCTAATTCCACCAGGAAGACTTCTAATCGCGGTTTAATTTTAGAGCAATATTCCACTTGGCAATCAATAAAGTGCTGTCGTCAAACTTTGATTTAATAGGATACGTGGATAACATTCACTGTATTATGCAGAGAAAGAAATACTTGCAGGAAAGAAAGAGAAGGAGGATGCCTTTGTCTCTCACTTTTCTCTGCTGTATCCCATTCAAGCCCACAAAAGCCTCTAAATCAATACCGCCTTGTTTCGTGAATATAAATCTCATCAATTTTACATCATTAACACCATGGAAAAGCTACTGCTCTCTGAGCAGTTTTTCTCTGCTAGATAAATATGCCCTCTTAATCAAGCAGGAACAAATGGATCCTGGTCATTTTACTAATAAACACTTGCTTCTTCCCCAACTTTGTGTCAAAATCCACTAAAATTATAAAGTTGTCTTATGGCCACTTAAGGGGCTAGGATGACCAAGCAGTGATACCACCCTCCATGCCTTATGTCTAGTGGACACACTGGGCAACCTAGACGGGCATGAAACCCACAGGGAGCATCTGAAGAGTAAGAAAGAGGTGAGCGAATGGCTGGCCTCTGGAAGGTAAAGCTGCAGCAGCAAATTCTACTGCAGAAATGATTCCTAAGGTCAGAAGCCTGAAAAGATGGCAACAGGCCGGGAATGGACATTTTTGAAGGTCAAGGCCAGCAATCCAGAAATAAGTAATGGTCATCATAAGAGGCAGGCACCACTGTCCTGAGAGGCTGGCTGTGTGATGTGAGATCTAGATGGTTAAAGGATCTGGGAAGATGGAAGGAGACCTGGGAGAAAGTCTGCTTCAGTGGTTCTCAGTATTTTCATAACCAAATTCTCCTCGTGTTAAATTTCTCCTTCCCTTCACAGATTCAGTAACATAGGAGGCTTTGTTCAGTAAAATGCATTTATACTCATTTACTTTCCGATTTGGATTATTTGAGTCCATCACTGATTGCCAAAGAGAGTCTGCTCCAAGGTGAGCTAAGGGGTACAACAGTAACCAGATATAATTCTAAATAAACTCAGCATTTTTATTTGTATGAACAATAAAAGAAGTCATCTTATTAGGAATAATTATAAATTTCTGTTTAGCTTTTTGAAATGTTGAAAATTGTCTGGGACCTCTTTTCATCCAGGACTTTGGGTTAGAAACCATTGATCTGGTTCAGAGTTCTCCTTTAATAGAGGAGTAAACAGAGATCCACAGAGATACAGTGAGTGCCTTGTGTTCACGTATAGTGGCTAGAATTCAAGCTTCTTAGCACCCAGTATAATGAAAAGGTCCTCTGTAAGGACTTAAAACATATCATATAATGCCTGGATAGATATATAAACCTTTACAGAGTACTGTTTAATGAGGATTATTTTAGGTACATTTAATCTAGAAAAATGACCATAAAGATCACCATCACTTAACAGGATGGTGGATATTGCTTGCTGAAGTTTAGTTAACAAGGGCAGGAAGGTCAGTTTCAAATGATGTTTGAATTACTGATCAGCAGTCCCAGTTTAGTTCAACAACTATGGGTCAGGCACAGCACTAGGTACTAGGATGACAAGATGAAGACAGAGTCAGGTGCGGAAGACCAGGATTTAGGAAAATGTATCAGAGAAGGAAGATCCATGAAGGCAGGAGCCCAGGGAGCTGTGTGTGAGGAATCCTTTGGGAGTTCCAGTATCACTAGACTGAAGTTCTGGGCAACACGGAAGAGGGAGGAATCTCCTCTGCAGGGAAAGAAAGGGCAAGCCTTGTTCAGGGGATTTTACAAGGTAGGTGGTGTGATTTCAAGTGGGCTTTTCAAGAGGAATAGAATTCAGGCAGGTGGATAAAAGAACAGGTCTTGCAGACAAGGGGACCAACACACGAAAAACCTCAGAGGTGTGGGTCTAACCCAGTTGGTGACCTGGGACAAAACAAAGAAGGGTGTTTGATCCTCAGGTCAGTCTTATCACTGCCACCTGTTGGAAGATTGTCATAACCGTGCACATCTGTGGTTCTCTGAATGCAAAGGGCGCCCCTGGTCTTTGTACAGTGTACCCCGTCCAGCAGGACAAGCAGAGGGCCTGGTTATGTGAGTGTACTGAATATCAGTGCAGAGCTTAGCCTGGGCTGTGTCGTGAGGAAAGATGTAGAAGGAGCCTCTACCACTGCGTGGGGCTGACTGGGCCCAGCAAGCGGAAGAGCGAGCCATCATCGCAGATGCTCACTCAGCATCTGAACAGTCCTGTTTATCTCTCTGGTCACAGCATCAAGACCATGGAAGGAAGCCTCCATTTCTCAAGGGCAGACACAGCTCTTTTTTCCCTTCCATCTGGACCAAACAGCTTTTCCAAAGCCCTCTGGGCTTGTTCACACGTAGCAGAAACACATCTCTTATTGATCAACAGCTCGGAGGGAAAGTCCCCTGAAACAGGCTCTTCTTTTTGTCTCTCACAGGCCCTTCAGCATCACCATGCTGTTCACGAAATTTCCTACATTGCAAAGGACATCACAGATCACCGGGCCTTCGGATACGTTTGCGGGAAGGAAGGGAATCACAGATTTGTGGCCATAAAAACAGCCCAGGCGGTGAGTAGCCCCCTTCCAAGGAGGATGCTTTTCCTTGTACCTTTTCCGGGATAGCACAGTCACACCGTTAGTCTTCGGGGGCCGATTGTGAAATGTGACTCAGCGATGCTGACACTCAGCTTCCCATCTAGAAAAGATAAACAGCCTCAGAGCAAAGAAACAGGCTCACGCCCATCCAGTTGTGTTGTTGTTGCTTTTTCTAATGGGTATTTCGTAATGACTAATTATTTCCCTTTCTGATTAAGCTGGATGGAGGCACACTATACAAATAAGTTTCCTTGTGTTGCTAGCCTCATTTAAAAAGAAAATAAGAGAAAACAAATAGCTGTTTTGCATAAGGCCTGCCCTAATTTTATTGTATTCGAAATCACTAATAAATAAAAGCAGTGCCTTTTATGCTTATGATTATTATGAATTTGCAAATATAATTAGTTGAAGAAATGAACTTTAGCCTAGATGCAATTTGCTAAACCAATATAACAAGGTAGAATTAATTAAAGATGGAATGCTTTCAGTTTAATAGAAAAAGGAAGGGCTGCGGTTTGTAGCCAGCAAAAACAAAAATTGGTCTCTGCAGCTCAGTAACCATCCCGTTATTCATGTGCTTTACCACCTTTTACTCCAGGCTGAACCTGTTATTCTGGACTTGAGAGATCTCTTTCAACTTATTTATGAATTGAAGCAAAGAGAAGAATTGGAAAAAAAGGCACAAAAGGATAAGCAGTGCGAACAAGCTGTGTATCAGGTATACCTGTGAATTTATCCTGGTACCAGAGACAGCAGGGTCTTAAAATAAACAGATATGAAAACTGACAGTCAAGGCTTCTCCTCCTGCTGCCAAGTAGAAATAAACAAAGATGAAAGGTTCCTGTGTAAATTACAGGCACCGAAAGCATGCCATTAGAAATGATCCCTATTCTCTGAGATTCTAGACATATGAGAGAAAGTGAAGTCTTAAAACTGGGGAAGATTTCAGGGGAGGAGATCTAAGGAAAGTCAATTGCATTTGCTTCTTGTTAACAGTGGGGGTGGGGCGGCTACAAGGGTTTTCTTTTTTTTTTTTTTTCCTGCCAGTTTTCTGCCTTAATAACCCACCAGCCTCTCCTACCCAGGGCTGGTTTCTTCACTGTCCTGTAATTTCTGAGTACAGTCTCACATCTCTCGCTTTATATCCTCTGCTTTTCATCCTCCCTTCCCTCACTCTGCTGTAGACAATTCTGGAAGAGGACGTTGAAGATCCTGTATACCAGGTAATTTTGGAAACTAGTTGGGGTTGAGGGTCAGGAAAGGCCTGGGCCTGTGGTATAGGCATTTTTGTCTCCGCTGGCTGCAGAGCCTGGAGAAGGACCAAGATTATTTCTGAGGATGAGGCCTGCCAAGCCCTCCAGGAGCAAATTTCCATAAAAACTAACAGAAGTTTGGCTGGCATCAGTAGCATGGGATTTAGAAATAGGCTTCTCCCTTCTTGCCCCTGCTTCAGCCTTCTCAGCAATCTGTGTAAGTTTGATCCCAGAGCTGAATGTTTGCAAGAGTCCCTTGAATATTCTGAGTTCATTAGAGAGACTGAATAATGAGGTGGCTTCAGTGAGTTAAGAACCAGAGATGGGGACTGACATTTTGGCAACATTTGAACACACATCCAAAGGATGGTTTGTGAGCTGGAGAAAGGACTGTGAGGAGAAGTCTCTCTGGCCCCTGATTGTCCAGGATGCCCCCCTGACTCCCTGGCTCATGCCAGAGGGGCTTTTGTGAGTGGGGGAACAGGAGATCCCACAGATGTGCCTGCCCGTAGCTTTCTCTGCACTTTCTTCAAGGTTGCAGCCTAAGTGTGGGTAGAGATGGCTTCTCTTGGGTTCAAGTATATGCTCTGTTTTAACAGATGCAGATGAGAGAGGAGGCCTCTCCCACTCTGTGCTTATTCCCAAGGAGAGAAAGCAGCCAAACATTTGACTTATGGGACATAAAAGACAATCTGAAATGTACATTTCTAACTGGGACACATGTGGGTTCTGTATATGTGTGTCACACATGCATTCTGTAGTTTCACAGAATGCATAGTTTCACACGAAAGCTGCCACTGCTATGATGAAAAGAAAATAATATGGATAAGAAATTAATAGAATCTGAACAATTTGAAAGAGAAGAAGTATCTAACATGGGTGTAAATAAAAGTCAAAGGTGCATTTGATGCCAGGCTTTGCTTTAGGACACCAGGGCTGTGGATTCATCTACAGTATGAGCTCAGCTCCTGGCTCATGGGCTCGGAGAGTGAATAGCATAGTCCTTTTTGAAATGGCCCAGGCTTTTAGAGTCTGAAGCGTGTATATGGAAAATTTGACTTCAGTATTTAAAACTGAGAATGTAAAGTAAGGTGATATGTATGAGATGAAGGCGTTTGCAGCTTCTGAGCACATCAGAATTGGCTTAGGACCGTGGGCCTTAGGGAGCAAAGGGGAGAGACCGCTGTAACCCAGAGTTGGCAAAGTTGGAGTCCCAGGAGATATCATCCCCACACAGCAGTTCCTGCATAGGGAGACACTGCTGAGATCAGTGCCACTGAAGGAAGGGGTTATATCTCCAGAAAGGTCTGCAGCGCCTGCGCAGTCCTGACTAAAAGGCTGACCATTGGACCACGGCAATTTTCCTTAGAAGAGGCAGGAATGTGTCAGGCCACGTAGAATGTCAGTAGTGTCACTTCAGGGTGTTTTCTCTGTGCCTATGTCTTTAATGCTTACTACAGTTTGTATCCTGAATTCCAAATGCTTTTTTTTTTTTTTCCCTCTTTCATTTTCTCCTTAACTTTTCCTCTCTGGCTGCTGCTTCATAGTACATTGTGTTTGAGGCTGGACACGAGCCAATCCGTGATCCCGAAACGGAAGAAAACATTTATCAGGTATAAATCACTTTCCTCTCCTCTCTTAGCACCGCCACCAGTGAACCACAGAAGGGGCTGAGCCCCCAGGGGCTCTCTTCTCACTCCCAGTCTCCCCCTTGCTCTGTTGGTCTCATTCTGTGCTTGTTAAACTGGCTCCTAGTTCCCTGCCGTTCACCAGTAGAGTTTTCATGCTTGATCATTGACATGTTTAATGGCCAACTGGGTAGAATATTTTAATTTTTAATGGATCTTAACTATTTTCAGTTGACACAGAAATCAAACATTCCATTTTACTAAATTAATCCTTTGGAGGGTTGTTGTTCAGAATATGAGGGTCCTTCATTTCTCAAAAGAACGTGCTGTTGAATTTCTTTAAAAAGTCAATTGCACCACTGAAAATGAAGGCCGAATTCAAAAACGCTGTTTGGAGACAACACTGGGAATATTAACTGAATGAAAGAAAGTTGAGCTAAAGATTTAACCCCTTCTGAAGGGAAGGTAAATTAATATTCTTTAAAATGTCTGCTTATGTGAAGAAGCCTAAACACATGTTTTTTAAAAATTTATTTTACCAAAGTATAATTGATTTACAATGTTGTGTTAATTTCTCCTATACAACACGGTGATTCATTTATACATGTATATGCCTTCTTTCTCATACTTTTCTATTATGGTTTATCACAGGATATGGAACACAACTCCTTGTGCGTTACACAGTAGGACCTTGCTGTTTATCCATTTCTGTAGATAACAGTTTGCATCTGTTAATCCCAGACTCCCAAACCTTACCTCCCAACCCCCTCCCATGGCAACCACAAGTCTGCTGTACACTTTTAAACTCGTTAATTCTCCTAAATATGCTATAAAGTAGGTATTTTAATGCCACTTTTTCAAGGGGAGACTGAGGCTCTGAGAGGCTGAGTAGCTTCCTCAAGGCTGTGCAGCTGTTCAGAGCTGGGACCAAACCCACACTGCTTCCCCTGTGCTTTCCCACCAAAGAATCCGTGTAATTACAGCACAGCCACACATCAAACAAATGTGCGACCTCCAATCTTTCCTTAATTAGAATTTTAGCCCTAATTTGAAATAGAAACATTATGGAAGCAGGAAAATTTTTAATGTATTTAAATAAGTGATTTTAATTTTCTTAATTTACTCAGTTGTGTGGTCTGTTATTCTGCCTTGGGCATGCAATACTTGTGTAATAAAAGTAAAACATATTTTCAGTTTTCATCAAATGCACAGAATTCCAAATGACTAAAGTATGTAAGTTCTACCAGCACCTCGGTTTAACCAGCCCTAGTGGGTAATGATCTATTTCTATCCACAGGTTCCATCTGGGTTCAAATGCGAGCTTGCTCTTTGAGAATCTGTCTAAAATCATCACTTACAAATCATTTCTCTCTGTCTTTTAAACAGAAAAGTTGCATATCTGTCCTCAGTGTCAAATTTTAAAGTCCAGCATTGCAGTGTCTCAGTATTGTTACTGAACCAAACTTGGGTTCACAGACAAATCTACTGACACCGGATTGTGGTGAAGGAAAGAGCAGAGTTTATTGCAGGGTGCCAAGCAGGGAGCCCAGGGATGCTAGTACTCAAAACCAAACTCCCCCTCAGGAAAACATTTTAAAGGTCAGGTGAGGGAAGGGAGTTGCAGGATATGTGATCAGCTTGTGTACAACTCTCTGGTTAATCATTTAGTTAACAGGATGGTGTCACAGTGTCGTTCCTTAGGCATCAGTAGGTCTGGGCGCTACATGCTCATGGGCATCAAGTAGTTTATTTCTTCAATTTGTTGGCAGTTTTAGCATCTGCAGAACAGCTCAGGAAGTGTGTATCAGATCCTATTATTTAGGTACTTCCAGAAGATATGAGGCAGGAGCCTGTTCTGGGAAGGCCCCATAGGGTCCTGCTCAGTTACAATGTGACGCCAGAGGAACCACTAACCAGTCATCTGATGAAGAGAGAGAACCTTTTAAAATAAAATTAGGTTTTCCAGTATAAGAGGTTCTTGAATTTAGACTTATCTGTAGTTGGCAGGGCTTCTTTTGTGCCCTGTCGGGGTCTCTGGGAGGCAGTCTAGTGTACTAGGAAGAACTGGCTTTGGGAAGCAGGGAACGGGGATATAATTCTGACTGTCACCACTACCTTTGGCTAAGGGTAACAAGCAAGGCACTTGCCCTCTCTGAGGCTCAGTTTTCCCAGTGATAAAGCAGGAGAATAAGTTATCCCTAAATCACATGTAGGCATGAGAATGAAACAAGATCACAAGCAGACTGTAAAGAAGAGGTTTCATCCCAGGTCACACACTGCATCCGCAGCCATTAAGCCACCTTGTCAATCCCTTTCCTTCTCTGGGCCTCAGTTTACTTATCTCTAAAGTGAGCAAATAAGATGGAAGTTTCTCCTGGGCATGGCCCTTTTCTGGTCTTTGCAACTAGTGCCTCAGCACAGGACTGTTAGAGAAGCATGCCACCTTGCTTTACGGAGCAACAAGACTTACAAGTGCTGTGCATGTGTGTGTGTGTACATGTGTGTATGTGTACATGTGTGTGTGTGTGTTTATGTATATATAGTTTTGGTAACATTTCTCAAGCAAGGTCTCTGTGGATGGAGGCTTACATACCGTATCTTCTGTGTCTCATAGGTACCCCAAGTGGCTCGAGTCATCATTCCCACTTTACAGATGAGGAAAGGGAGTGGACAGATATAACATGTTACACAGGCTTACAGAGCTAGCAAGAGGTAGACCCTCCCACTCGCTGACTTCTGTACATAAATAAATCCAAGGGCTCTTTTCAGTTCAGAATATCCTTGATGATAAGTTTTACAAATAGATTCTATATAGTGTTTCAAGTCAGTATCTAAAAGTCACCCTTGTGTTACCGGTTCTGACATCCAGGATCTTCCCCTCGGTCCGTAATTAATAGGAAGTACCGTTTAAGGGAATGACTGTTTTGTTGCTCTCTGTTGGAAGGGCCTCTGGTCATCTTCTCTCTTGTCTTGCCAGTCCCCTGGGCCTCATTTTGCTTTACAAGAAATAAGCTCTTGGGCCTGAAGATAGGCTGTGCTTTTAAGGAGCTGCTATTGGGAACCTTAACATTTTTTAGGGCCTACAAGTGTCCCATATTTATTCTTCCTGAGTAGACTTCAGTGTTTCTTATACTTCAGCTTGGTCAAGGTAGTCTCAGATTTTATTTTATTTTATTTATCCTCTGTTTTCTGGAATGAGGGCCTAAGGTTTTAGCTGTTTTGCGGCCTCAGGAGAAGTACCTAACTTTTGCGTCTCAATTTCCTGGGCTACAGAATATAGATACTATAGTCTCTGCTTCTAGAAGTGGTATGAATATGTAAAGCAACCAGGTCAACACTTGGTACATAGTAGGTTTTGTGTGAATGTTAGTTCCTTTCACTTCCTAATGCCATCAATATCAGTTGCTGCTTGAGACATCTTCTGATGATGTATTAAGTGAAGTAGAACATGACTTGTTCACCTTATCTTGTCAGAGAGCCCAGTGGAAAGCTGCAGCCTCACTTGACTTTGCTATTTATAACTCCAATACAAGGGAGGGAGAGACTCTTGAGTAAATGTCACCTCTCTTTGAGGATCAGTAGTCTCATTTTCCAAACTGGATTAATAATAATAATAATTGTCTTTCTATTTGCATGCCTCAGAAAAAATTATTAGTTGTCTTTTTTTAAAACAACTCAAAACCCCACAGTACAAAGCATTTTTACCCGTCACTTAATTCTGACCCTTCCAACAACTCGGTGAAATGAGAACAGTTGTGATAACTACCATTTTAAATGTGAGAAATTTAAGTCCTTCATACTTAAGTGATGGGCCCAAGGCCAGAGCCTCTGATTTTAAAACCTAGTGTTCCTTCAGACTTTAGCAAGCTTCCAGCATCAGTGAGATCGCAGCTTGCCAAGGGCACATTCTCCAAGTTTGTTCATTCGACAATCATTTTTAATTACCCAAGATTTGTTACACATTGTTATTTTAAAATGACATGTCTATAATCCTGTGTCATCCAGCTGTCAACCTGCCCCTCCACACTATTAATATATCACTGCACTGAAAGTGTCTTCTGTATGCTGCTGCTAAGTCGCTTCAGTCGTGTACGACTCTGTGTGACCCCATAGACGGCAGCCCACCAGGCTCCTCTGTCCCTGGGATTCTCCAGGCAAGAATACTGGAGTGGGTTGCCATTTTCTTCTCCAGTGCATGAAGGTGAAAAGTGAAAGTGAAGTCGCTCATCCGTGTCTGACTCTTTGCGACCCCATGGACTGGAGCCCACCAGGCTCCTCCGTCCATGGGATTTTCCAGGCAAGAGAGCTGGAGTGGGGTGCCACTGCCTTCTGTATGGATGGTCCTTAATGTATAGTTTTTAGAATAATTTCATTTATTCATCAATAAATAGTTATGTATGGAGCACCAGCCTGTGCTGGGTGCATCGGGATGTAATAGTGACACACAGCCTGGTCCCCACCTTCAAGGTATTCGTAGGTAACCCCTTGGATACTCATGACGACCAGATAAGGAAACAGGTTCAGAGAACAGTGACTTCCCCAGGGTCCTACAGCCTATGGCAGAGCCAGGATGAGGAACCAGACCTTCCACCTCCTTTTGGTCCAGGACGGTTATCACTCTATACAACATCATATTACTGAAATGGTCCACAGATGGGACATACCAGTTAAGGGAAGATGAGAGCCAAGACCAAGGCACTGTCTGGCCTTCATCTTTTTAGTGTTTCTGCTGGTTTTTCTGTCTTTAGCACATATGTGGTAAACGTGTGATGCTTAGAAGTTTCTTGTTTAACCAGCATTTACAGATGGGGAAACAAAGGTAATAAAATATCTACTGAGCCCTCAGCAAGCTTATAGATCAGTCCGAATTCAGAGTGACCAGGAAGCTGCAGTGTGGTTTGACTGTGTATTCATCTTACAAATAAAGCTCCTTTTACGCCCTCCTTCAGTAGCCTGAGGACTTTTCCATCTCCCGCAGCGAGACAAGGAGCACCGATAAGTCGGGGCCTCATCCGTTTTGTTCACCACATCGTCCCAGGAAGAGCACAGTGCACAGACACTTAGTAGGTTCTTGGTAACTTTTATTTCTTAATGCGAGGATGCACCAGATAGTATGAGTGCAGAGGAGCGCTCCACCAGTACTCTAGTGGCACTCCCAACATGCTGTTTTAGCTGAAAGAACTCTTAAAAGACAAACAGGCAGGCTGATATCTCACCCATGGGACAGCCGGGCCGAAAAGCTTTTTCAGTTATACACAGTTTGGGTTTCTCCATCCTACTGCTTCTCCATTTGCAGGCATAATTGAGAGTCAGCTGCGGTTCAACTTGCTAAGTGCCCATAGTGAGCAGTGAATTGCAGGGAAGAGAAAAACACTGTTCATTTTGCTCAGGCAAGGGTGAGCTGCTAGTGAAAATAAAAGCGAGGGCTTGTAATTTATTGGCCCTTGTTAACAAGGACTCTGTAGGCATTCTTAGAGGGTTCCTTTTGGAGGGAGCTTACTTATCTGGAGCAAAGAAGTCACATTCTTCATGGGCTGCCCGCAAACTAAAGTTTGCAGGAGTAACTCTGAAAGTGCATCTTCTGCACAGCCATGCTCACTCAGAGTCCTGTTGGTTTGCCAGAATGTGCACGAGCTGCCAGGAGTGTAGAATGGATGTCAGAGGACAAGAAGCACCCAAATCTCCTGTGCGAATGGTGGGAACCGGGGCCGCTGCAGCTGTCTGTATGATGTAGTAGTTCAAGGCAGACCATGCAGGCTGATGCTCCTGGCTTCCCACTCACAGAGATTAAATGAGGAAGTATGTGAACATAAATGTTTAGAATAATGCCTGGCACATGAAAAATGCTCTGGCAGTGTTAGCTCATACTGTTAGTGATAAATGTCTTGTTCCATAGCCAAAATGAGATACCTTTGAATCTGATCACTTCCTAGCTATGAAACTTTGGGCAAATTTCCCTAACATCACTGAGCCTCACTCTCTACTACTTAAAGTGGATATTTTAATACCAACTTCTCAGGGTTAGTATAAAGATTTTAAGGTAAGTGAGAGTAAAAATGGCAAAGGGACTTCAGGGATATGCTCAAATTCTTCTCTAAGCTGGTCCAAGCTTAAAAGATAATTTTTCTTAACTATTCTTTACAATCCTCAATGATATACTTATGTAGCAGACACCTGCTGAATGACTACTGGCTCTTATGTGCCATGCCTGCTTTTAAGGGGCTCCCTGTCTGATCAAAGAGAAACCAGTTATCAGACAGAAAACCACTACTCACTGATCCCTCCCATGGAGGGTTTGAGTTAAGCTTTGCTAGTCGCTGAGGATGTTTCAGAGCAAGGCCCCTGATAGACTCATTTGAAAAGTATTCCACAAGTCCGTTGTTATTCACATGTGTTTGGGTACATATTTACATAATATATCAATGGCAAAGACGTTACCGTTCTAACACTTGACAGTATGATGGTGCCGAATAGACTTTTATTATTTACTCTCTTTTCTCTTTGATGTATAACCTAAGCAAGAAGCAGAGCTGAAGTTCCCATTTCAGTGAGGCTCAGAGGAGCTAAGTGACTTGCTTAGGGCTTGACAGTTATCACATGGCCCAGTAAGGCCAGATGGAAGAGGAAGAGGAGAGGGAGGAAAGACGTTACAGAGAAGTGTTGGAAAGCCATCGGAGAGTTTTTCGATTCTAGTCGCATGCTTGTCCTGCCATGGATGGACCCTTTTCTTAAAGAAAAACCTTTGGCGATTATCAGATAGTATGTGAGTGATCCCAGCAGAAGCTGTATTTTGTTTTAGGACCTGGATATTTGTTGGATTTTAAATAACCTGGATCTCAAATCAGCATGGAGTACTTCAAGCTCAGTTGCAAAGTGTTTTTAACAACTTTAGGCAACTCCTAGCACCTTCCTGGCATCATTTTTGTCTTTGGTGGGATGATCATTTTTTTCACCACGTGCTCTCTGAGGTCTCTGCCTTTTGCTTCCTCCGCTGTGGTACTGTGAGGAGTCAGTGGCAGAGACGTCCTGCAAACCTTTGTGGAATGATTCACACCCCCTCTCCGCCAGCTTGCCTGAGAGAAGGAGCCTGGCCTGACATTTTCATGGTACCAGCACTGCTCCTTCTGCTGGAAGTTGGCCCCTTGGGCCTCAGGGGCTGAGTTCACACACACTTAGCCAGTGGAAGGAAGGCCTGCTTGCTTTGTTCTTCAAAAGCAGAGTACCAGAGTGTTTTGACTGTGTTGAATTTTATTTTTTTGTAGGTTCCCACCAGCCAAAAGAAGGAAGGTGTTTATGATGTGCCAAAAAGTCAACCTGTAAGTGTAAGTACATCTCCTCTCTTCTGCTGGGTCCCCACAACCTGGCTTTATACCGAGGCTTGGTCTGCAATCCAAGGACGGGAGTCCACAATCCGCTCTTAAGGATACGGATCACCACCTGTATGGCTTTGCTGGGGATGGCATGCTGGGGACTCCTCAGTGGGTGAGGGGAAGGGGGTTAGAGGTGGAAATGATGGGGCTGAGTCTGCATGAAGGTCTGGGTCCCTGACTGGTAGTCTGCTGAATCCTGAAAACTCTTATGTCCAACGGATTCAGAGTCTCAGGTATTTTATGGAAGAAGTCTCCAGCCAAAGACTCCATGATGCCTAGTCAAGTAGGGGCAGTTCTTGGTTCTGGGAAGAAAGTTGTCCACTCAATTTGAAAGTGGTCAAGAAGCTTCAGAGAGACAGAACACGGGCTGGCCAGGGCCTTTGGAGTGTGTTAAGGGTCCAGTCAGTGATCAGCACACTATAGAAAAGGCCATGTGTTGTCGGCTTGCAGAGAACCCAGGGGGCCCGCTGCACCTGGACCCCATCTGCTAGGGGGACTCCTGGAAGTCTGAGATACAAAGGAAAATGCTCAGTTGTGTGTCACTGCTGGGCTCAGAACCATGTTTGAGACCTTCAGTTGTACTCAGAAGGCACCCTCTACCTAACCCAGGCAGCCCTGAGGAGCCATTGCAGGCTTTGAGTGGGGGGTACTGTGACTTCGCCTCAGCTTGTGTATAAAGAACTGGGGTGTGTAGTTTCTGCTGACTTCATTCAACCATGGGTGGGAGGAGCTCCAGTTTTGAAGTCATACTGACCCTCAGGAACCCAGCTCTGGTCCTAACAGAGCTGTTGTGAGGCTAAATGACCTCATCTGGAACACTGTTATTGGTCCTGGACCCCACACCATGAGAGACATAGAGACAGTCCTGTATGTTTCAAGATAAGGTTAATAATGGGGCTTGAAACCCAGTTGGGTGAACAGGTAGCAGAAGGACCTGAAAACCTTTGGCCTGGAGAAATGAAACCATGACTATGGAGGTGGGCATCCCTAGGACCATTAAATGGAAGAGAGATTATACTGTTCTGTATCTGCCAACTCTTGGAACTGAGACAGGGGGATGGCCCTACAAGAAGGTCAGTTCTGACTCCCAACTAAGGGTGATCTCCTGATGGTCAGAACTCCTCAAGGGTAGAACTCTGGCACCTCAGGGACTAAGCTCCCCATCACTGGAGCTATACAAGCAGAGCCTTGAAGACCGCCTATCAGAAAAATGATGGGATGAAGGTAGGGGGAGGGGCGGGGATTCAGACATTGGCCAGAGGGGAAAGCCTTTGATACCTTTTCCAGGCCTGAGTTTCTGGATTCCTCCAATCAGGAGTCTTTCTGATCCCTTCTTACCCTCCCCTGGTTCCACTCCCCTTTTTCCTAGTAAACTTTCTTTCTGACTTATTTCCATTTCTCTATCCACTCTGCCAGTATCTTGAAACCATCCTATCCCACCTAAATACAGCTTCCAAAAGTCAATGCGTTAGTTGTAGTAAGAAGACGTATCTGAATGCCAGCCCCTTTAAAACACCAAGTGTATAAACAGAGAAGGCATGCAGTGTAGGGCGTTTGGAAAAAGCAGTTTTTCTCTCAGAGGCCTTGCATTTAATCAAGCCTGCTTGTCACCAAGACACTGGTCTGCTCTTCGTGTTTCAATTTGGTCCAGCCCTCATTGCACAGCTCCCTCCAGTTCAATTTGTGCCTAAATTGCCTTACTTGCCCCTAACAGGCTTAGATACGTGAGGAAACATGCTCCATTTGCTGCCTTGGTTTTGTGAATTTATTAACCAGTCTGGCCACACCACCTCCATGCTTAGTAGCTCCAAAAAAAGAAAAAGAAAATCCAGACTTCTCAACCTGACATACACGGCACTCGGGTCCCAGCCTCTGCTGTATCTTTGGCCTGCTTCATCCTGGTCCAGCTCCACTGGACTCCTCAGCTTCCCGAAGCAGTCACACCCTCCCCACCCTCCCTGCAGCCCTCCCCCAACATCCTGCCTTGTGTTCTGGGGAGTCTTTCTTGATTCTCCCNGTATCTTTGGCCTGCTTCATCCTGGTCCAGCTCCACTGGACTCCTCAGCTTCCCGAAGCAGTCACACCCTCCCCACCCTCCCTGCAGCCCTCCCCCAACATCCTGCCTTGTGTTCTGGGGAGTCTTTCTTGATTCTCCCAACAGTATCAGCACTCTCTAAGCCTCAGTGTCATCATCTGTACAAAGAAAGTAATGTCTGTCTTGTAGCTTTGTTTGGCAGATTAAAGATTTATGTAAAACCTTTAATAGAGGTCATGGAGTAGATTAAATGAGAACATTTCCACTTGTTGCTGAAACAAGCAATGCACCGGCCAACAGTTCTCACAGAGCTGAGGATTGCCAAGTATTCTAAGTGACAGCCCACCACCACCAGGAAGCCTTCCTTGCCCCAGAGTAATCAGCCTCTCTGGGATACCTCTGTCCTTCTCTTTGTGATGATCATAAAGGATTATTTTCTCTTAATGTATCCACTGAGCCATTGGACCTTGGGTTCCTTAAAAGCCTGGCTTTCAGGTTAATGACAGCACTTACCTTAGAGTTTTTGCTAGAGACTAAATGAGCTTAAATATGTTAATGAACACAGGACTTGGTGCACAATGAGGATTCAATAGCTTTGAACTGTTATTATGCTGTTTCCTTTTCTTTTCTATGAGCACCTTGAGGACAAGAATTACTTTTAATCATCACTATCCATAAAGAAACTTTTCTTGGGATTTCTGCTCTCCTTGAAATTTTGCTTAGAGACCCGTTCCCCAGAAAGAAACACATGTCCATATGTAAGTTTTTGTAGGCCTTGAATCCAGCGAGATCCCTTGATCTCAGCTCTAGAACCTCTGTTCTGAAGCCTCAGTTTGTGGCTCATCATCACTCTTTCATGGTCAGAGAGATACTCAGTAAGGGGCAAATTTGAATATTCGGGATTTCAGAGGTTTAGGGCAGCAGAAGTCTGAATTCATTGCGTTCGTTACATCATTCCCAGGTGGCTCTAGTCGTAAAGAACCTGCCTGCCAGTGCAGGAGATGTAAGAGATGCTGGCTCAGTCCGTGGGCTGGGAAGATCCCCTGGAGAAGGACATAGCAACCACTCTAGTTATTTTTGCCTAGAGAATCCCATGGATGGAAGAACTTGGCAGTCCACAGGGTCACAAAGAGTTTCACAGGACTGAAGTGACTTAGCATGCACCCATGCATGCAGGTTCAGACAGAAAGCCGATTATGTGTTTCTACTCCCTCACATTCACCTTCCCTGGTGGCTCAGATGGTAAAGAATCTGCCTGAAATGCGGGAGACTGGGGTTCAGTCCCTGCATCTGGAAGATCCTTTGGAGTAGGAAATGGCCACCCCTTCCTGTATTCTTACCTGGAAAATCCCATGGACAGAGGAGCCTGACGGTCTACAGTCCATGGGGTTGCAAAGAGTGAGCAACTAACACTTCCACTTTCACATTTGCTCATCCCTGTCCTAGTTGAACACCCTCCTTGTCCCATAAACTTAGGATGCTCAGCTGTACTGGTCCTTTTCCTGTTATGTTCTCGTAAATAATGCATTAGGATGCTTTTGTTTGCTTATTTTACTTTGCACCTATAATATCACCTTCTTCCAGCAGATTTGTTCTTGAGATCATGCTTTGCTTCCCTCCATCATTTCCTGGGAACTTGAGCCCAGGTAAGGATTAATCCCACTCACTCCTAGAAATATACATTCCATCCCTTCCTGGTCAAGGAAGTTAGAAGCTTTGCACAGGGTCTGATCTCCTCTCTATCTTAAACAGGTGCATCTGTTTCTATGTCAAGATCTCTGAAACCTGGTGGCATAAATGCTTGCTGCCAGGAAATGTTAGTTGGCTAAGGAGTTAGGAAAGAGACACAGATGTATAGAACAGTCTTTTGGACTCTGTGGGAAAGGGCGAGGGTGGGATGATTTGGGAGAATGGCAGTGAAACATGTATAATATCATATATGAAATGAGTCACCAGTCCATGTTCAATGCATGATACTGGATGCTTGGGGCTGGTGCACTGAGATGACCCAGAGCGATGGTACGGGGAGGGAGGAGGGAGGGGGGTTCAGTATGGGGAACACGTGTATACCTGTGGCGGATTCATGTTGATGTATGGCAAAACCAATACAATATTGTAAAGTAATTAACCTCCAATTAAAAGAAATAAATTTATATTAAAAAAGAGAGAAGGTACAGCTTGGGCAAAGCCCTGAAGGATGAGAGGATTTGAACAGGCAAAAGCGACATGGACGCACCTCTGGGCAAATCACCGGGGTCCTGGTTCCTGAGTCCAAACTGCCTCTAAGTAGCAACACTCAGCAGTTTCTTATCAGTTTCCTTCTCAAAGAGGTGGGTTAGATAGGTAGTCTCCCTTTCTGCCAGCTGATGATGCTGTCATATTCTTTAGACAAATACCCTGGCCTCTTTGGGGATGTCAAAAATGTACATTCCTAAATGGAGAGGAAAGTGTCTACATTCATTATTTAGTGCCTTTTGCACTCTGTTAGCCTTTGGCCATGGTCTAGTTTCACAGTGAGGCATTCTCAGGCTGCTGAAGGGCCCATTCCAGACCCTTTTGCCTCACAGTGCTGAACTTGGTTGAGAGTCTCTGTGAAGGTCAACAGTTTCAACGACAGGAAATCCTCCACATTCTTCTTCTCACCTATGCTCACCCCCTCATGTAATATTCTTACAACTAAATAAGATCTTTTATCCTTCACCTTATAATTGCCCAGTTTAAAAGCTTTTTATGTAGTTGTATTAGATATAAAAGACTTTCTAATTATTAGTAATAATGAGTCAGTAATTACTAGCTGAACTTTTTTTGGCTTTCAAAAGAAATTCTGGGAAGTTTGGCATAGTGGTAAATAGGAAGGACATGGGTTGTCAAATGGATGCTTTGGTCTCAACATTAATTTCCTTTTGGTGTGACATGGATTCAGAAATTGAAAGGAATGATAAGACCTCCTTGAGATTCTCTCTTCCCTTTATCAGTCGCTTTGACTTTCTGAGACTCCTTTTCTTGGGCTGCAAAGTGGAAAGGATCACCATCTGCTGGTAACACTTCAGGGCTTTCATGAGACTCACACATCAACATGAAACATTTTCTGTGATGCTCGGGGGTCACTTTCATGAGATGCTGGGGAAGTAAAGATTGAAAGATGGTATATATTCGTTACCTCTACTGATTTTATGTGCTGTTCTATGGTTAAGAGAGGGTCTTCCCAGGTGGCTCAGACAGTAAAAACTCTGCCTGGAATGTGGGAGACCCAGGTTGAATCCCTGGGTTGGGAAGATCCCCTGGAGAAGGGAATGGCTACCCACTCCAGTATNAGATGCTGGGGAAGTAAAGATTGAAAGATGGTATATATTCGTTACCTCTACTGATTTTATGTGCTGTTCTATGGTTAAGAGAGGGTCTTCCCAGGTGGCTCAGACAGTAAAAACTCTGCCTGGAATGTGGGAGACCCAGGTTGAATCCCTGGGTTGGGAAGATCCCCTGGAGAAGGGAATGGCTACCCACTCCAGTATTCTTAACTGGAGAATTCTGTGGACAGAGGAGCCTGGCAGGCTACAGTCTATGGGGTCATAAAATGTTGGACACGATTGAGCGACCAACACTTTGACCTGATTAAGAGAATGGCCCATGTTTAATGACAAGAGAGGTCACAACTGCTCTAAATATATGAAAGAAATTGAAGACCATCTTAGGTGATTTTCAGAAATGACAGCTGCTCAAAGTAGTGAGTACTCTGGCCCTAGGCATGTTCAGGCCGCACATAGTGACTCTATAAGGAATCCTTATATTGTAAAGGTGGCTACAGTGCTGGGCTTCAAATTCTCTTATCTCCTCTGGCATTCCATTTGCCCTCATGTATTAATACTTATCTCATCATCTTGCTCCCAAATAGCTCAGCTGCCAAGCCATGTACCCCAGAGACCTCCTCTCTGTCTTCATTATTATCATCTGGCTCCATTATTAGAATCCTGTCTTCAGAAGTCTACTCTGAAATGCCCATCAACAAGTTGTGGCCTTGCTCAATGAAATTAGTGCTCTGGATAAGAAGTTAACCAAGTAGTGTGATCAGCTCACCTCACTGAACAAGCATTGGCCCAGAGTAGATGCTTAGAAATCTGTTCCTCCTTAATTTCCTCCTGTAGAACTTGAAATCAAGGCTCCAGACCAGTCTGTTCCTCAGTGCTGTAGGCCAGTCTGTATCCTGTATCCAGTTTATCAGGCTGGATGAAACTGATAAACATCCCAATGATCAAATTTGAAGTCGAAGGTTCCATTCGGTTTCTTTTATGACACCAGGACAGTAGCCATATGTGCCGGATCTCAGGCTAACATAGCTGTGGGAAAAGCAGAAAGACCCCACTGAGCATCTCTGTCCCAGGCAGCCTAGGCTCTGGTCTTGGATGATCTCCTTCAGTAACCACAAACCTGCTAGGTAGTTGTCGTTTACATATAAGGAGCCTGCCCCTTTAAGAGTTCACAAAACTCACAAAGCCAGAATTTGAACCCTGTGTTGTTCTGACTCAGGTACCCACACGATTCCACTAAAATAATGCTGCCATTAGGTTTCCAGAAAATGCAGAGTCCTCCACCTCCCCACCCTCAACTGATCAGAATCAGTACTTGGAACTCAGTCCCCAGCTCTGATTACTCATTGCTTTTGAGTTTTTCTAAACACTCGGAGCTCAGGAGGCCTGAGGCGCTGTGTATGACTGTGAACCCCTCTCTCCTTCTCTAGACCCTCACTCTGCCTGGCACCACTGCTTTCCTCATCCTGCTGCTGAAAAGATGTTTTTGAATCCCAGAGAATAAATCTTAATGAGAGCAGCATACCTCTGAAACTCAGAAACCTGCTGGTTTTACTGCCCCTGCCTCCCATACTCCAAACTCCTTGGTGTTTTCTTATGAGACCCCTGTCCCCCAGCAGTCAGCCTCTGGATGGCTTTCCTTGCCCCGGATTCATTTCCATTTTGCTGCTGCAAATGTAGGAAGAGGCAATCCATGCATGGGAAGAATTACAAGAGTTCTCTGGACAATTGTTTCCTGCACCCCCAGTCCCCCAGTCACAGCAAATAAATTTTCATTCACAATTTAGCTGTTGGTTTTTCCTTTAGTTTGAAATCTGAATCAAGATGTTGCATAATTGGATTAAGTCTAGTCTGAGCATTTGTCAGTTTCACTTCCTGATTAAGCACCACATTGTAGAGAAATTATAATGATCACAACACAGTGAATAGAGGTGTCACAAGAGAGGAGATCATCTCAAGTGAGAAAAAGGAATCTGAATCTGTGTATTCCCACAAATGAAAGAGAAGCTTGCCTCTTCTGATGTTTCTTGAGTGGACTTTCTTTTAGCTGTATGTAAACTTTTTCCTGGGCTAGAATCCTACATTTCTAGAATCTTAAAGTTAATAGGAATATTAAAACACACTGTCTCGTTTAACCTGCCCACCAAAGCAAAAATCCTCCAAGGCTTGTGATAAGTGCAAATAAGCATTCCTGACTCTTGGGCTTCAGCTCACATACCTGCAGTGACAGACCTTCATTACTTTTGTAATCCCAGACCTCTGATTGCTATAAAACCCTTCTCTCTTTGGAGTTCCCTTACAACTTCTATTCATTTCATTCTATTTCATTCTACTTTATTTCATTTCATTCTTTTCTATTCATCCTATTCTTTCATTCATCCATTTGGCAAATGGTTACTAAGAATCTCCTACCTGCCGTACAGTGTTCTATTCCATAGCAATATAAAGATGAATAAGACCAGCTGCTTAAGAAAGTTAATGGTCTCAAAAAGAAGATAGAATATAAAAGCAATCCCAATCAATATAATTAAGGCTGTAAGAGGCTGTGTACAAGAGGCCCAGGGGCAGTGGAGGGGCAGTAAACTTTGACTGACGAAGTTTAGTAAGGTCTTTACCTGGGGGATAGTGTTTGAAAAGACTGGAGAAAGGGTGGAACACTATACAGGAAGAGAAAATTGAGTGTTTCAGTTCAGTTCAGTCGCTCAGTCATGTCCAACTCTTTGCAACCCCATGAATCGCAGCACGCCAAGCCTCCCTGTCCATCACCAACTCCCGGAGTTCACCCAAACTCATGTCCATCGAGTTTGTGATGCCATCCAGCCATCTCATCCTCTGTTGTCCCCTTCTCTTCCTGCCCCCAATCCCTCCCAGCATCAGAGTCTTTTCCAATGAGTCAACTCCTCACATGAGGTGACCAAAGTATTGGAGTTTCAGCTTTAGCATCAGTCCTTCCAAAGAAAACCCAGGACTGATCTCCTTTAGGATGGACTGGTTGGATCTCCTTGCAGTCCAAGGGACTCTCAAGAGTCTTCTCTAACACCACAGTTCAAAAGCATCAAGTTCTTTGGCACTCAGCTTTCTTCACACTCCAATTCTCACATCCACACATGACCACTGGAAAAACCATAGCCTTGACTAGATGGACCTTTGTTGGCAAAGTAATGTCTCTGCTTTTGAATATGCTATCTAGGTTGGTCATAACTTTCCTTCCAAGGAGTAAGCATCTTTTAATTTCATGGCTACAATCACCATCTGCAGTGATTTTGGAGCCCCCCAAAAGAAAGTCTGACACTGTCTCCACTGTTTCCCCATCTATTTGCCATGAAGTGCTGGGGCCGGATGCCATGATCTTCATTTTCTGAATGTTGAGCTTTAAGCCAACTTTTTCACTCTCCTCTTTCATTTTCACCAAGAGACTTATTAGTTCCTCTTCACTTTCTGCCATAAGGGTGGTGTCATCTGCATATCTGAGGTGATTGATATTTCTCCCNTGAATGTTGAGCTTTAAGCCAACTTTTTCACTCTCCTCTTTCACTTTCATCAGGAGGCTTTTTAGTTCCTCTTCACTTTCTGCCATAAGGGTGGTGTCATCTGCATATCTGAGGTTATTGATGTTTCTCCCGGCAATCTTGATTCCAGCTTGTGCTTCATCTAGCCCAGTGTTTCTCATGATGTACTCTGCATATAAGTTAAATAAGCAGGGTGACAATATAGCCCTAATTGGATTTTCAGGGAGGATAGATTTTTCCACACACATAAAGCCATTTAGTCAAACACACTAATCTAAACCAAAGAACAAAGTTCAAATAAAAATCTGGGGTCTTCCACAAACCACCAACCAACTGACCAATGAACCAACCACGAATGCTTATCAAGGTAACCCCAGTTGGAAAAAAGCAACCCCTGTTGTTTTCATCTGAGGGTTAATAAGCAAGTGGAATACCTCACTAGATTTTCAAAGAAAACTGCAGACAAGGAAAATACCAGGGGTTTCAAGTGCCTTCCAAGCAATTTGAGATGTTTTATTTACATCATGAAGACAGATTTTCCCTGGAGTATTTCCTGTTCAGAAAACACTTAAGGACCCTGCTCTTTTGGGTTGCTTCTTGACATGGAAAAATGTTAATTCACTGCTTTACCTTTAGTTTGGGATTTTGCCTCTTCAGCCAACTGTCTGCTCTACTAGTTGCATCTAGCTGTTTCATCTTGCCTGATGTCACTGTCTAAACCACACTCAAACTCCCTCATTTCAACCTGCATTTTCTCTATAAAATGCATTTACTGTAGTATATTTTTAATGTTTTCTATTCCTATTTCTCACTTTGCTAAATCCATCAGTAAATGTTTCTTAAGTGTTTGTTGTGTTTAGGCATTGTGCCTATTGCAGCGGGAGAAAAAATGGCATAAAAACTTTCCTCAAGGAGCTTGTTGTCTAACTGAAGATTATTAAGCAAAGGAATGCTTCTCGTTTTTGACCTTTCCTTTTAGTTCCTGTTACCCTCCTTGGCTAGGCCCTGTTCACATCACAGTAGCCTCCGAAACTGTCCCCATGCTTGCTGCTGCTGTGTGTATGTGCTCAGTTGTGTCCAGCTCTTTGCAATGCCAGGGACTGTAACCCACCAGGCTTCTCTGTCCATTGAATTTTCTAGGCAAGAATACTGGAGTGGGTTGCCGTTTCCTATGCCAGGGGATCTTCCTGACCCAAGAATTGAACCCATGACTCTTGTGCCTCTTGCATTGGCAGACAGATTCTTTAGCACAGCTCCACCTGGGAAGCCCATGCTTGCTATTACCCCCAATTAAATTAACCCTAGTTCATCTTCTTAAGAAATTTTATTATAGTTATTCTCCCACATCTTACCCTCTTTCTTCCCCTGCAAAACTTTCAAAGATACTATATTTTTTGATAAGGTTCAATCTCACTAAAGTAAGGTTCAATCTCATTGTCTTGGCTCAAAATTTCCCCCTTCTCACGTTTTAAATCTGAGTCCTATCCATTTTCAAGTCCCGCTTCATTCAGGCATCTTTTCTCCAATTCCCCACTGAGACTGATCTTTCCTTTCAATTTCTGTACATTATAGCGTACATCACTCATTGACATTTCACTTATATTACCTTGATTTCTTTTATATTTAGGTGTTTTTTCCCATAAAATTGGCCAAGGAGCCAAAAAGTTGAAGCCTTATCACCCTTTTGGATTGTACATTTATTAAGGGCAGGTCCTGAGCATAGTGCATTGCACACAAGAGATGATTAATGCATGGTTGATGATAAAGATCGTGATGATTTTTCCTGGTTTCAGGGGATAGGATGGATTATGAAGAAAGCAAAGGAAAGATTCTGCAGGTAGGGAGATGAATTAGTGAGGCTTTTATAATAATATTCAAAAAAAAAGATGATGATGACTTCAATTTATTGTTTCCTTGGTTCAGAGCCTCATTGTATTACCAGAAGGACTTTAGTGAGATTGAAAAGAAAGGAGGGGAGGACTTTGGGACTGCTGTGATTTTATGTGGGGATAAGGAAGAATTAGATAACTGAACCTGAACAAGTGCAATAATGATAGCATTAACTTAAAAGAGGAAATCAGAGACGGAAGCTGGATCTAGAGGGAAGATGATGAGTTTGTTTTTAGACATACTGAGTTACGGTAACTTGAGTAACTAAGTGAACATGTCTGACAAGCAGTAAGATACTGCTCTCCATTCAATTCAATGCAACAAATATTTACTGAACACCAACCATATGCCAGTCGCTGTGCTGCAGATATAGTCAAATAATACACAGCCCCTGGCCTCCAGAGCTCATGTTTGCTCAGGTAAGTCAAATTAATAAATTCCTATAAGGTAGTAAATGATATGATAGAATTATATATAAAGTGTTATGTGTGCCTGCTCAGCTGCTTCAGTCGTGTCTGCCTCTTTGCGGCCCTATGGACGGTAGCCCACCAGACTCCTCTTTCCCTGGGGATTCTCTGGGAAAGAATGCTGGAGTGGGTTGCTGTGCTCTCCTCCAAGGGATTTTCCTGACCCAGGAACTGAACCTGTGTCTCTTGCCTCTCCTGCATTGCAGGCAGATTCTTTACTGCTGAGCCACCAGGGAAGCCCATATAAAGTGCTATGGGAATATAAATAGGGAATCAGTTGTATCCAAGAAGATGAGAGAAAGTTTCAGAAGTGACAATCTTTGACCTGGGTTTGGGGTGATAAGTAGAACTTTGTTGAACAGATAAATAGTGAAATTACTTTCTAAGTGAAAGTACAGTCTTGATCAAAGGCACAAGACATGGATGTACATGGCCTTCTCAGAGAACATAGATAGTCTGAAAACACTAAAGAGAATGCAATGACAAAATAAAGATGGATAGTGCAGAAGAGGTAACGATTGTCAGGAGCTGAAGACAGGATTCTGCTACACTAGACTGGAGAGACAGTTTAGTGTGATAGTTAAAGGTGTGAACTCTCAGAGATGGATGCTCTGGGCTCAAATTCCATCTCTGCCACTTACTAGGGGTGGGGCCTTGAGCAAGTTAGTTTCTCTGTGCTCAGGTTTACTTATCTGTAAAATGGGGCTAATGGTACCTCCTTCATAGGGTTGNACATTCCAGGATGTCTGGCTCTTGGTAAGTGATCACACCATCATGATTATCTTGGTTATGAAGATCTTTTCTGTACAGTTCTTCTGTGTATTCTTGCCACCTCTTCTTAATATCTTCTGCTTCTGTTAGGTCCAGACCATTTCTGTCCTTTATCGAGCCCATCCTTGCATGAAATGTTCCCTTGGTATCTCTAATTTTCTTGAAGAGATCTCTAGTCTTACCTTTTCTATTGTTTTTCTCTATTTCTTTGCATTGATTGCTGAGGAAGGCTTTCTTATCTCTCCTTGCTATTCTTTGGAACTCTGCATTCAGATGCTTATATCTTTCCTTTTCTCCTTTGCTTTTCGCTTCTCTTCTTTTCACAGCTGTTTGTAAGGCCTCCCCAGACAGCCATTTTGCTTTTTTGCATTTCTTTTCCATGGGGGTGGTCTTGATCCATGTCTCTTGTACAATGTCATGAACCTCCATCCATAGTTCATCAGGCATCTATCTATCAGATCTAGGCCCTTAAATCTATTTCTCACTTCCACTGTATAATTTTAAGGAATTTGATTTCGGTCATACCTGAATGGTCTAGTGGTTTTCCCTACTTTCTTCAATTTAAGTCTGAATTTGGTAATAAGGAGTTCATGATCTGAGCCACAGTCAGCTCTTGGTCTTGTTTTTGTTGACTGTATAGAGCTTCTCCATCTTTGGCTGCAAAGACTATAATCAATCTGATTTCAGTGTTGACCATCTGGTGACGTCCATGTGTAGAGTCTTTTCTTGTGTTGTTGGAAGAGAGTGTTCGCTACGACCAGTGCATTCACTTGGCAAAACTCTATGAGCCTTTGCCCTGCTTCATTCCATATTCCAAGGCCAAATTTGCCTGTTACCCTAGGTGTTTCTTGACTTCCTACTTTTGCATTCCAGTCCCCTATAATGAAAGGACATCTTTTTTGGGTGTTAGCTCTAAAAGGTCTTGTAGGTCTTCATAGAACCGTTTAACTTCAGCTTCTTCATCATTACTGGTTGGGGCACAGACTTGGATTACTGTGATACTGAATGGTTTGCCTTGGTAACGAACAGAGATGATTTTGTCGTTTCTGAGATTGCATCCAAGTAGTGCATTTCGGACTCTTGTTGACCATGATGGCTACTCCATTTCTTCTAAGGGATTCCTTCCCACAGTAGTAGATATAATGGTCATCTGAGTTAAATTCACCCATTCCAGTCCATTTCAGTTCACTGTTTCCTAGAATGTCGCCGTTCACTCTTGCCATCTCCTGCTTGACTACTTCCAGTTTGCCTTGATCCATGGACCTGACATTCTAGGTTCCTATGCAATATTGCTCTTTACAGCATCGGACCTTGTTTCTATCACCAGTCACACCCACAGCTGGGTATTGTTTTTGCTTTGGCTCCATCCCTTCGTTCTTTCTGGAGGTATTTCTCCACTGATCTCCAGTAGCATATTGGGCACCTACCGACTTGGGGAGTTCCTCTTTTGGTATCCTATCATTTTGCCTTTTCATACTGTTCATGGGGTTCTCAAGGCAAGAATACTGAAATGGTTTGCCATTCCCTTCTCCAGTGGACCACATTCTCTCAGACCTCTCCACCATGACACGCCCGTCTTGGGTTGCCCCACACGACATGGCTTAGTTTCATTGAGTTAGACAAGGCTCTGGTCTGTGTGAGTAGATTGACTAGTTTTATCATTATGGTTTGTGTGTCTGCCCTCTGATGCCTCTCACAACATCTGCCGTCTTACTTGGGTTTCTCTTACCTTGGACATGGTGTATCTCTTCACAGCTGCTCCAGCAAAGCACAGCCGCTGCTCCTTACCTTGGACAAGGGATATCTCACAGCTGCCCCTCCTGACCTTGAACGTGGTATTTAAAGGCACTGAAATGTGGAGAAGCCTCACATATCCCAGGGGCTGATGAACAGTCTGGGATGACAGGAGCACAGCATGCCCTCTTGGGAAAGGAGACAGGGATCCCAAGGGGAGGGAAGGAAAGGGCCTGAAGTGTGATGCTGAGAACCTGGGAATTTTGGTGAGGCCACTGTCACTTTCAGTGGTGGAGTGACACTATTGGAGACATTTTTCAGCATCACTCTGGCGTATGGCAGGTGATGGGAGGTTGTCACATAGCTAATGGAGTTATCTATGCCTCTACATCAGGATGAAGTCAGGAACACAGAATCCATACCAGGCAATTTAATAAAGAGACATGAACATGAGGAACTAGTTACAAAGGTGTTCAGTTCAGTTCAGTCGCTCAGTCATGTCTGTCTCTCTGTGACCCCATGGACTGCAGCACGCCAGGCCTCCCTGACCATCACCAACTCCCGGAGTTTACTTAAACTCATGTTCATTGAGTCAGTGACGCCCTCCAACCATCTCATCCTCTGTCGTCCCCTTCTCCTCTCACCTTCAATCTTTCCCGGCATCAGGGTCTTTTCAAATGAATCAGCTATTCGCATCAGATGGCCAAAGTATTGGAGTTTCACCTTCAACATTGGTCCTTCCAGTGAACAGTCAGGACTGATTTTCTTTAGGATGGACTGTTTGGATCTCCTTGCAGTCCAAGGGACTCTCAAGAGTCTTCTCCAACACCACAGTTTAAAAGCATCAATTCTTTGGCACTCAGCTTTCTTTATAGTCCAACTCTCACAACCGCCTTTACTAGACAGACCTTTTTTGGCAAAGTAATGTCTCTGCTTTTTTAATATGCTTTCTATGTTGGTCATACTTTTTCTTCCAAGGATCAAGCATCTTTTAATTTCATGGCTGCAGTCACCATTTGCAGTGATTTTTGAGCCCAGAAAAATAAAATCTACCACTGTTTCTCCATCTATTTGCCATGAAATAATGAGACTGGATGCCATGATCTTAGTTTTATGAATGTTAAGCTTTACACCAACTTTTTCACTCTCCTCTTTCACTTTCATCAAGAGGCTCTTTAGTTCTTCTTCACTTTCTGCCCTAAGGGTGGTGTCATCTGCATATCTGAGGTTATCGATAAAGGTATTTAAAAAAACCAAATAGGCAACAAGGGGGCAACCCAGAGGAGTCTTGGTCCAAAGTTGCTACTAGAGTTACCCCTTGAGCTCAACAGACAAAGGAAGGCAGTGGTGTTGGTGGATCCCAGGAGTTGGGGTTGCCAGCAGGCACTGGGACCACAGACGGAGCTACCAGCCGGAGGTGAGACCACGTGGAGAGGTTTGTCTGGTAGAAAGCATGGAGAAACTCACCCATTGCAAGAAAACTGCCCAGGGAGAGCAGGGGAGAAATTCACAGTTTTCCTTCCCTACCACCATCCAACTTCTGATCCTGGCCTTTTGGTCAAATTTAAATGGAAATGGATGGCAAGGGAGCCCGAGCAATGTGGTTTACTGGGATTGGTCACTGTCATTCAGCACAGAGCAGGGACGGGCAAGGATGGTTCTGAGGGCCAAGTATTGAGGGGTCGGCAAGTGAGGACCACTGTGGGTCTGGACTGAGGGCGAGACCCTGCTGATGAGAGAAAGCGGGTAGGGCTGTGTGTACATTTGAGTGGTTGACGGGGCTAGATCTAGACTTTCTTGCAGATGTGGATGGTGAGACAAATACAAGCTCTCTCCGAGGTGGAAAACTTTGGACATCAGATAACTGGCTGATCTGAGCCAAATGCCCTGTCTCCTCTCCTATAGCTCTGTCATTTACAGACATGCTTTTTTATAGCTCTGACTTCTAAAAGGGTTTGTTCATCAGCCCTTCCATTTGCTGTTTTCAAGTTCTTGTCAAAGGTAATAGTAATCCCTTTCATCTCCCTCTCTGTTTTCAATCCATGACTCACATCAGGGCCCAGTCACGTTGCCACCTTGAATGATATCTGGTTCTTTCTCCCAGGGTTAACAATCAAGGTTCTCGTGAAGGGTTGTACAAACAGGGTTGTAGATGGCTCAATGTAAAGTCATCCCCCAAACTTGTTTTCCATAGAAGCCAATATAGAGGGGATAAATGGGTGTGTCAGTGGCTGCCCAGTTCCCTGCTTGCTCAGTTGTGTATTGGAAAAAATCACATATACCTAATACAGTGATCACTTCATTCCTCTGCCACTGGTCTCCTGGAGGAATGATCTTTAAACTTTTTATAAAACTCAAAATTCTTTTTTTGAATGAAATGTGCCCAGTAGCCTTCTGTACAAACAGATGAAAGAGGAGGATGTGGTTAGACCCATGTTGAACCCTAAGGCCCACCCACTTGAAAACCATCTACCTTCATCTCTCTGAAGAACAGAGGTTCTAGAAGGGAAGAGGTGCAGAGAAGGCTCTGTCAAAGAATCCCACAGTTATTCCATGGGTGGGAGAAGTTGGGCGGTCAGATGGAGAAACCCTTCATATCATTTCCCATCAAGGCTTTGTTATTGGACAATCCAATTCTGAGTGCAGACCAGGACTGTAGTCTTTAAGAAGCAGTGAAACAGCAGAAAGAGCATGACTTTTTTTTTTTTTTTTTGGAGTATAATTGCTTTACAATGTTGTTGAAACTGTGTGTTAGTTGCTCAGTCGAGTCCAACTCTTTGCAGCCCCATGGACTCTATGCTGCCAGGTCCTGTGTCCATGGGATTCTCCAGGCTAGAAGACGAGTGGGTTGCCATGCCCTTCTCCAGGGGATCTCCCTGACCCAAGGATTGAACCTAGTTTCTGCTATACAGTGAAGTGAGTCAGCCATAGGTATCCATGTATCTCCCCCCTCACACCCCCCACCTGCATTTCCTACCCATCAAGGTCATCACAGAGCACCGAGCTGAGCTCCCTGTGCCATACAGCAGATTCCCACTACCATTTCACACATGGTACTGTATGTATGTCAGCCCTAATTTCCCACTTTGTCCCACCCTTCCCTTCTTCCCCAGTGTGAACATGTCCATTCTCTATGTCTGCATCTCTATTCCTGCCCTGGAAACTGGTTCCTCTGTACCATTTTTCTAGATTCCACATGTATGCATTGAGATTTGAAGCAATTCAGAGCATTATTCTTCTTAACTGTGTGAATCTAGGCAAGGTACTTTATCTCTCAGATTCTTCTTAGTGACCAGTTAACAATGTGGGGAGAGCCACCTCCCTGGATTCCTGTAAGGATTAAATTAGAAAACAGATGTGATTTCTGTTGTGTTTGTACACTTAAAAATGTGAGCCTTGAAGACTGACTACTTAACGCTTGGAAATTTTCTGCCTCTATTACCAGCTATGTAAACCTGGGTGGGTTATTTAACCTTCTCTGAGCCTCAGTGTATTTGCTTATAATGTGAGAATAATGATTGTGGTACCTGCCTTCTGAGAACTTGAATAAGGTAATGCATGTGAAGCATTTAGAACAGCGCCTGGCATATAGTAAGTACTACTCAATAAATGTTAGCCATAGTTGTTATGAGCTGTGCTATGAACAAAGGGCTATATCAAATATTTCAAGAAAGATGATGATGAGTAAGACCTGGCTTAACCACTAGGGTGCTTTTAGAGTCCTGAGAGCACTGGGGGGAAGGGTAAGAGGCTGGAACATTTTCCGTTCTCCTTGCTCAAGCAATAATGCTAACAAGACCAAGCTTAAATGGGGTGGGGCTGAGCCTGCAGGGGAGTCCCAGGCTGTGGGGTGAGGGTTACACACAGTTGTGATACCAGATGTTGAGCATGCTTACCAAGCAAGGGACTGTAGAAGGCACAACGTACTATGTCAAGGCATTCCCAAATTGCTCTGAGACGTACATCTCTTCTCTATGTAAAGGCTATTTGGGATCAGAGAAGTTAAACAGCACAGCTAGAAGAGGCATCACTAAGGATCTAATCTTGCTCTCTCGGACCCTAACGGTAGGGTGACCTAGTTTATCATCCAAACTGGGTCACTTTTAAAGGGAAAGGGGGATTGCTATTAATAATTATGTCAGGACAATAGGTAGGAATGGGAGTGATCTTAGGTAACCCAGGGTGCAGGTCCACCCTACCCACACACAAGAAATGCTCTTCCCACTGGGTCCAGCTGTCTCTAAGACCAGAACACAGTGAGATTTCAAACAGAGGCGGGTGCTCTCTATCCACTTTGTTCCTGAAACTCTTTGCCAGTCACACTATCTATTCTAAAACAAAGACAGTACTGCCCCCAAGATACAGGTGCCCCAATGCACGCCTGCTCCTTCAGTGGGCATAAATCAGATTCCTCGGAGCTCTCTGATGTGGGAAGAAAATGGGATTCCGGGGTATCTGTTAACTGCTGCTGCTGCTGCTGCGAGTCTTTCCTTATCCCTCTAATATAGATTGTTAACATCCATAGAACCTTAACTACAACATCTCTAATGAGCAGAGCTGTGATATACCGTTTCCCCATAAATATCCGTTGAGGTTGACACTCATTCTCTCCCGGTACAGTAATTCAGTGTTTTCTGGATAAATCATCATGCTAAGGCTCTTTCTTTCTCCCTAAATGCTGTTGTTAGTGGTTGCAGTAGAATAATGAATGAATTCTAGTTGTAAAAAAGGGGAAAGAGATGAATAAATTGTCACAAAGAATAAGAAAATATAGATCAGTGACAGTCCCAACCCAAAGTGTGTGAAGCTTGTTTTTGCGATGACTTAGAAAGGAGGCAAGAAACACGTATTTGCAGAGTATTTACTGGGGGCCAGGGAGTACATACAGTGCTTGGCAAGCTGCATCCAGATCAGTGATTCCCGAATACCACATTGCCAAACAGGCATTGGTGACACTTTTTTTTGGGGCCGTGTGGCATGCGGGAACTTAGTTCCCTGACCAGGGATCAAGCCTGTGCCCTGCCCCCTGCATTAGAAGGTGACGTCTTAACTGCTGGATTGCCAGGGAAGTCCTTGGTGACACTTTTTTGAACTTTCTGGGCCTTCACCCCTATAGATGTGCTTTTGTAAGGGTTGCATGTGTTTATATTTAAAGAGAGATTGATAAAGTTCCCCCAGTGGATTCCAACGCTTCACATTTATCTAGTTTAATTAACATGGCAACTATTATTTTCTCTCTTTTGTGGATGAGAAGAATGAGGTTTAGTTGCTAAAGGGAGAGGGAAGTGAAGTCTGATGGTGTAGGAGTCTCTTGCTTCTCCAGTTGTACACAAGGAACAGCTCGTGTTAAGGGAACATCCACTCTCACTTTTCACCCCACTTTCTCCTGTCTCCTCCTCTCATCTTCCCGTCTGTCATGGAGACCTGTCAGTATGCCATCACATTTCTTTCTGGCAGCTTAGCTGCCGCCTGATCTTCTGTATTACTCCTCTTTCCCACCATCCCATGCCGTCAACCCAACAGTCTGGTTGTCCCCCTTTCCCTGTGTTTGTAATCTCATGGCCTCGTCTCTTTGGCTGTCTCTAGGTTGTCGTCTCCACGGTCACCTGGAAAGTCCTAGCCCCTTACCCCATCACCATTGTAGAGATAACACTTGCCGTGTGATCAGGCCCTGGTCCTCCAGAGAGGATGTGGTGGGCCTGGAGGGGTGGGCTTCTGAACTACCCCTCTCCCCAGTGGCTGCTCCTTCCCAACCCTGAGTTTGACCCTCATCGTAAAACACACGTTGCCTTACACCTTTTGTTCTCCTCGCCCTAGAGTACTGGTTAGGAACTTGTACTTTAAAGCTCACTCACTTTGGCAAACATCCTAGCTCTGCCACTTACTAGCTGTGTGACCTTGGGCAAGGTCATTGACCCTTCTGTGCCTCAGTTCCCTTCTCTGAAAGTGAGGACAACGATAGCACCTACGTTTGCCGTGGTAATTAAGTGAGTTATTATATGAACACACCTTAGAGCGGTGTCTGGCTCAGGGAGAGGAACTTTCACCTAAGCATCAGCTATTATGATTATCGTCACGCTTGATCCCTGCTTGGCCAAGAACAGATGAGGTCTTGATACTACTATTTAGCCCCTTCCTTCCTCTTTAGACCAGAATGGACTGTTTGGTGCTGTGTTCTATAGATAGAGTCAGTATTTCTTATAATGACTGGATGTCAAGGTGTGGAAGAGAGAGGGATCAGGAGGAGCTTATATATTTAGGAACTTTATGGATCTATCAAAACAAGGAATAATGATGTCAACCACTTGTGACTAAACCAGAAATATCGATTAAATCAAAAAGGGCTTTCATAGAACAGATACAGCAAGGATGTGGCTAAAGAGGGCTTCTTCTTGTGGGATCTGTATGGGCTCTCGCCAGATCTGCCATCCTCTGGCCTTGGCTCCGTGGTCTTCAGAAATGGGTTGCCCAGCATCAGAGAACAGGCAGGAAAAGAGACCAGACCACAGACACCAAACTGGCAAGTAGTGTTCCCTTGTCCCTGTAGAGGTATCTACAAAGTCCTTTTTGTTTTAATTTTATAGTTTCTGCAGTACTGGAAGGTACCTCCTAGAACTAGCCACTGGTCACTTAAGCATTTTTCTATTCAAGCATTCTTTCCTTCCTCCTTCTGCAAATACAGTCTAGTGATCATCGCGTATGACACACAGACACGGGTGCTGTACAAGTCAGACCAGGCCCCATCCCTTGCCCAGTTCCCATTTCACAGGAGAAGGCTGCCAGCGATCTAGTAAACAGACACACAGTGCATGCTGCTGCCGCCCCTGCCGCTAAGTCACTTCAGTGGTACCTGACTCTGTGCGACCCTGTAGACAGCAGCCCACCAGGCTCTTCTGTCCCTGGGATTCTCCAGGCAAGAGTACTGGAGTGGGTTGCCATTTCCTTCTCCAATACATGCATGCGTGCTAAGTCACTTCAGTCGTGTTTGACTCTCTCTGCAACCCTACGGACAGCAGCCCACCAGGCCCCCCTGTCCACGGCATTCTCTAGGCAAGAGTACTGGAGTGGGTTGCCATTTCCTTCTCCAATACATGCATGCATGCTAAGTCACTTCAGTCGTGTTTGACTCTCTCTGCAACCCTACGGACAGCAGCCCACCAGGCCCCCCTGTCCACGGCATTCTCTAGGCAAGAGTACTGGAGTGGGTTGCCATTTCCTTCTCCAATACATGCATGCATGCTAAGTCACTTCAGTCGTGTTTGACTCTCTCTGCAACCCTACGGACAGCAGCCCACCAGGCCCCCCTGTCCACGGCATTCTCTAGGCAAGAGTACTGGAGTGGGTTGCCATTTCCTTCTCCAATACATGCATGCATGCTAAGTCACTTCAGTCGTGTTTGACTCTCTCTGCAACCCTACGGACAGCAGCCCACCAGGCCCCCCTGTCCACGGCATTCTCTAGGCAAGAGTACTGGAGTGGGTTGCCATTTCCTTCTCCAATACATGCATGCATGCTAAGTCACTTCAGTCGTGTTTGACTCTCTCTGCAACCCTACGGACAGCAGCCCACCAGGCCCCCCTGTCCACGGCATTCTCTAGTGGACACGACTGAAGTGACTTAGCAGCAGCAGCAGCAGGGATGTGACACCTGAGCCAAGTCTGAATTATGAGAAGAAACCAGCCTGATGGAGAGTGGGATCGGGACAGGGAAAGGTAGGGTCAAAGGCTTGGGACAGAAATGTTCTAGGGGTCCAGGGGGAACAGAGAGAAGGCTGATGTTGGCCAGAGCTTGGTGGGAAGGAGCGAGTGGTGGAGGATGGGTTCTGGCTCAGAGGCAGCAGCTGAACGTGGACAGTGGTATGGACAGTGGTATAGACGGCGGTAAGGAGTTTGAATTTTATCGCAGATGTAATGGAAGTCAGTGGAGGGTGTTCATCAGGAAGTGAACTTGATCTGACATTTTAAAAATATCGTTCTGGCTGCTGTGTAGGAGATGAACTTAAGGGAGAAAGTATTAAAAGCAACAGTCCAGGCAAAAGAGGATACCACCAAGACAAGGGAAAGGGCGGGCAGAGGTGGGGTATGTTCTAGAAATGGACATTTCTAAAGTCAGCATTTCTTAAAGAATGATTGGATGTCAGCGTGTGGAAGAGCGAGGGGTAGAGGATTACCTTTGAGGATTTGAGCATCCAGGCCTGAATTGGTAGCCTTTGTAGAAATCAGAAGACAAGGAACAAACAGACTTTAGGAGATCAAAAATTCTTTGAACAAGTTAAGTTTGAGAGCCTAAACAGTATGGGATGCTGTTCTAGAAATGGACATTTCTAAAGTCAGCATTTCTTAAAGAATGATTGGATGTCAGCGTGTGGAAGAGCGAGGGGTAGAGGATTACCTTTGAGGATTTGAGCATCCAGGCCTGAATTGGTAGCCTTTGTAGAAATCAGAAGACAAGGAACAAACAGACTTTAGGAGATCAAAAATTCTTTGAACAAGTTAAGTTTGAGAGCCTAAACAGTATGGGATGCGATCATTCATCACTTGCTGGGAAGGAGGGTAAGCCTAGGCATTGGCTAGACTTCAGATGGTGAGGAATGTCAGAGATTGACTGCTTCCCTTGAGCCACTGATGGATGTCGCTAATGGAATGGGCTTGAATTCAGAAGAAAATGCCATCCAGATATTAGAGGAGCTAGAAGAAGAGCATCGGGGAAGGCAATGGCCCCCCACCCCAGTACTCCTGCCTGGAAAATCCAATGGACGGAGTAGCCTGGTGGGCTGCAGTCCATGGGGTCGCTAACAGTCGGACAGACTGAGCGACTTCACTTTCACTTTTCTCTTTCATGCATTGGAGAAGGAAATGGCAACCCACTCCAGTATTCTTGCCTGGAGAATCCCAGGGACAGGGGAGCCTGGTGGGCTGCCGTCTATGGGGTCACAGAGAGTCGGACACGACTGAAGTGACTTAGCAGCAGCGGCAGCAGCAGAAGAGCATATTCCTGTTCTTATGACTTTTTCTGGAACATCTCCCTAGTATTTCTTTGAAGTTAGAACCAGAGTTATTTACTGATTGTGAAGTCTCGTTCCGTCAAATGACAGTGTAAATGACATCCTTTCTGGAGTTTACAATAGCAAATGCCGTGTCTCAGTGAGTGAGTTAGTGTGTGTGTGTGTGCGTTCACATGCGTACATGCTGAGCATTTGAAAGCACCATATGGACCAGCATACCCTCTGCCTTGCAAATCGTACTATCACCACGTTTCTTTCTGTTCAGTTGTCTATTCTCTTGTATAAACAAGTGCCTCCATTTACTCATTCTGGGTTTTTTTGTTTTTTTTTTTAATCTGTCAATTCAGTGAGTTTCCTTTTGTGTGCTAGCCAACTGGGGTATTTAGACATTAGGAATATGAAGAATAAGGTACAGCTTCCCATGCAAGGAATTTAGTGTCACGAGGTGATAGTCTATGTAGAGAAGAGAGAAAGTAATCAACCATTACTGCATATATGATGCCCAGAGGAGGATCATGTAACCCCTTCTAAGGGTTTGGGACAGACGACTAGACCCAGCTTTCCAGGGTCTCCCGATGAACGAGGATGGGAAGGGTTGCCAGTCATGAGGAGTGGCTTATACCAGTGCCTGAGAGAGTAAGAAATGTAATATGCTGAGAGACCTGTTAAGAGAGCAAGGGAAATCAGGACACAGAGTTACAAACTATTTATAGGCTGGACAATCAATCTGAGACAATTATAGATAATGCTCTTGTAAATTTCCTCTGACTCCAACCTGTAGGCTGCCTTCCAAGTCTAGCTTATTGGTGAACATCACCTCCCTTGATACTCAGAGCTCTATGAAGGAGTCATTTTCCTCACTGTCTTACATGTGAGCAAGCTCCTTAGGGCCTTAGTTTCCTTGTTGTAAATTGTGAGCCAGGTTTCTCTGCTCTGACTTCTTGTCTCCTCTTAGTTTGTTCACCCATGAGGGGAGCTGTGATGGAAATTAAGGAACTAGACTAGGAGTTGGGAACTTGGGATTTCATCCCAGCTCTGCCGCTAACATTATCATGATTTTGAAAATCTTAAAGACCTCAGTTTCTTCATCTGAACAATAGATAGGGTTGAGTTGAGTTGGAGATGTTTATAGCCTCTTCTGGTTCTACTTCCCTACAATCCTGCAATTCATAAAACTGTCCAAAAATGCCATAAAATACTACCATACTCTGCAAGGATACTGCATTGTATTATTGACTTAATATTTAGCCCGCTAATGGAGCTCTTGGGCTTCCCTGGTGGCTCAGCCAGTAAAGAATCCACCTGCAATGTGAAAGCTGCTAAGTCACTTCAGTCGTGTCCGACTCTGTGTGACCCCATAGACGGCAGCCCACCAAGCTCCCCCATCCCTGGGATTCTCCAGGCAAGAATACTGGAGTGGGTTGCCATTTCCTTCTCCAATGCATGAAAGAGAAAAGTGAAAGTGAAGTCGCTCAGTCTGTCCGACTGTTAGCGACCCCATGGACTGCAGCCCACCAGGCTACTCCGTCCATTGGATTTTCCAGGCAAGAGTACTGGGGTGGGGTGCCATTGCCTTCCCCAATGTGGAAGACCTGGGTTCATTCCCTGGGTAGGGAAGATCCCCTGGAGGAAGGCACTCCAGTATTCTTGCTTGGAGAATCCCAATGGACATAGGAGCCTGGTGGGCTGCAGTCCATGGGGTCACAAAGAGCTGGGCACGGCTGAGCGACTAAGCACAGCACAGTGGAGATCTTGCTGTGTCTCAGGCACTTTGCTCACTAAGCTGTTACCTCAAATCTTATTTAGGGAAGTCCTGCCTTAGAAGGTAGATAGTTCCCTAATTCTACGATAAAGAAGATTCAAGAGGTGGGTAAACTAGTCAAATTCCAACCGCGTGGAAACGGAATTCTTGTTTTGGTCATTGAGTTGGCTTGAGTTGGCTTCAGTCCTGCAGCAGTGAGATGGCCCACGGGCTGTGAGAGTCCTCCGTGCGGTGCCCCTGTCGTCACTCTCCTCATGCTCTGACCCGGACGGCCTTCCTCCCATTTCCCTCACTTGACAGTTGCAGCTCAGAGAAGGGACAGCATGCCAGGCCTCACAAGACTGGCCCAGTGCCTTCCTCCGAGTACGCATTCAGGAAAGGTTTATTAATTATGAAATGAATGCCTAAGATGTAAAATCTGCATTCTTCCAGAGAAGAAAAGGAAAAAAATTGTGCAAGGAACGGCTGTCAGAGCAGCAGGCAAAGCCCCCCGTGACTATTTTTTCCTTTGCTGTGACATCTCTCCATTTGTGATTTCCTCTGATTTGCTCTGCCTTCAGCCTGAGCCTCTGCTGCTCTTGCTTGGTTTCAGCTCCATCCAATATTTCTCGTTACCGTTTGGGTGCCATCTGGACCGCGGGAGTAGCCTCTCTAAGAGAGACACAGCCACAGAGAAGGAGCTGACTGCCTGCCTGAGCATCCCCCTGCCCTCCTCCCCAGGAGTGTGCTGAGAGCCTGTCATCCTGCTGACAGGAGCCGATTTCACTTTCCTGTGATTCTCATTCACCCCTTTTCAAAGTACTGAACTAGCGCCAAATCTTGTTAGGAGTTTTTGAAAAATCCTTTGAGTTTTTGCTAATGTGGAACTAGAATAATAGATTTTTTTAAGGAGATGAGATCAAGAAAGAGAGAATGAAAAACAATTATAAGCTTCAGGAGATGATTTCCCTTATCATCTCCCACGAGATGGTTTCTCATTGTCACTGTATGTTTAGACCTGGGCAGGTGTGTTTATCCTGTTGAAAACCAGCAGAGTAGCCAAGCTATCTTGCAGCCTGCCCCTCACCCCACAGAGGAGCCACAGCAAGGAAGGGGCCCTATATTCTAAAATCTTCATGGTCATGCGTCAGAGCTTTGGAATGAGGTCATGAGTTGGGACCAGGATCTAGAGCCCAGGAAGCTTCCATGAGTATCAGAGCATAAAGTCATTTCCAGGGCTTCAGGAGAAGCTCCGTGATAGGCTGGTGTTTTCAGCATTTATTTTCAATCCCCAACACTGCCACATCTGGAGCTATCACCATATTAACAACTATACCATCATCTCTTTATAATCACTGCCTCAAGACAATAGTATTGAAACAGTTGAAACCCCCAGCACTACAGATGCCACTGTCTCAAAATGTCTGACCCACCATGATGAGATCAGTTACCAGTGGTTTCTTGCAGCCTGCCCCTCACCCCACAGAGGAGCCACAGCAAGGAAGGGGCCCTATATTCTAAAATCTTCATGGTCATGCGTCAGAGCTTTGGAATGAGGTCATGGGTTGGGACCAGGATCTAGAGCCCAGGAAGCTTCCATGAGTATCAGAGCATAAAGTCATTTCCAGGGCTTCAGGAGAAGCTCCGTGATAGGCTGGTGTTTTCAGCATTTATTTTCAGTCCCCAACACTGCCACATCTGGAGCTATCACCATATTAACAACTATACCATCATCTCTTTATAATCACTGCCTCAAGACAATAGTATTGAAACAGTTGAAACCCCCAGCACTACAGATGCCACTGTCTCAAAATGTCTGACCCACCATGATGAGATCAGTTACCAGTGGTAGTAACCACTGGCATGAATCATGTCATTACTCTGAACTATGTATTGCAGGCTTCATATGAATTGTCCCATTTCTGACACCAGTCGTATGATCATTGCCTGTCTTCTTCTAAGGGCAAGGATTGCATCTTAGCATAATCACTCAATAAATAGATATGGAGGGGCTGAGGGACAGGTTAGGACAGACGTCACTGTCACCACCGCCATCACCCCAGACTCTGGGCGCTCTCATTTCCTGAAATCAAACATATTTAGTGCTTAGTATCTTATACAATTTGCAGCCTGCAAATTGCACCTCCAATCCCATCTTTAAATGTATTTTTTTCAAGAAAAGAAGGGATGTGTTTTAGAAGATATGGGCCTGAAAGCATAGAGTCGCCCACTGGAGGTCTGAAATTGATGTAAGGAAGGCAGTGGAGAAAAGAAGGGTATGGGGTAGATGGAATGAATGAATGATGTGGCTGATGGACTTCGCAGTGCTCCAGCCTTGCTAGTGTTAAGCTCTGGGTAAAATGTGCGGGAGCAGGAACCCGCCGTGACCAGTGTCTGCCGTGTGACGATCATGTCACATCTTTAGCTCCTCTTCCGAGTGACTCTGTTCCTTCCCTGGACTAGTGTTTCCCAAATTTTGCCATAGCCTGGAACATGCCCACAGTCATGTACCAAGCATATAATCCCATGTCTTTCCTTTCTTCCTCCCTTCCTTCCTTTCCTCCTCTTCTCTCTCCTCCTCTTCTCTCTCCTCCTTTCCTCTCTCCTCCTCCCTTGCCATCTCTTCCTCCTCCCTTCTTCCCCCCTCCTCCTGTCTTCCTCCCTCCCACCCGTCCTTCCCTTTCTGTGCTTTTGGAAAGGGAACTGACATCCTTTGAGATGTTACTCTGTCACGTGCTGTGCTAATTCTTTTCATGTGTATAAACCTTCTCAGCAATTGCATGTTATAAGCATTGCTTTCCCTAGTTCCTCTGGGGAGAAAATGGAGGCTCAGAGTAAGGAAGGAATTCATCCAAGGATATATCAGTGATGAAGTAGAAGTTCAAACTGAAAGCTATTTTTGGAGTATAGTCTATTTACAATGTTGGATTCGTTCCAGGTGTACAGCAAAGTGAATCAGTTATACGTATACCTATGTCTATACTTTTTCAGTTTCTCTTCCCATTTAAGTTATCACAGAATATTAAGTGGCGTTCCTCCTCTATATAGTAGGTCTTTGTTGGGGTTATTTTATGTATAGCAGTGTGTATATACTACTCGCAAACTCCTAGTTTATCCCTTACCTCCCACTTTCCCCTTTGGTAGCCGTAAATTTGTTTTCAACGTCTATGAGTCAGTTTCCGTTTGGTAAATGAGTTCATTTGGGTACTTTCTTAGATTCCATGTGTAAGTGATACCATATGATATTTGTCTTTGTCTAACTTAAATCACTATGATAATCTCTAGGTCCGTCCATGTTGCTGAAAATGGCATTATTCTTTTATGGCTGAGTAATATTCCATTATATAAATGTATCACATCTTTACCCACTCATCTGCCAGTGGACATTTACTTGCATGTCTTGTGAAAGCCACTGTTTCCAACATTTGTCTTCCCAGTGCCCCTGGCCTGTCCCTCCTAAAATCATGAAGTTTCTCACTTTAAAAGCATGCACATTGGTTTCCTTGGCCTGAAATTAAAGTTGGAAAGTTCAAGACTTCAGATTTAGGGTCCGTAGCTTTCCCTGTTCATTGACATTAGCCCAGTTTGGTCAACTTAGTGCCCTAATCTTCATGAAAGGAGTCTACCTTTCTCTTACATGTCCCTGAATGAAGTGCCAGAAAATTCCTTCTACCTCTAGATGGCATCCTGACTGTCTTCTTGCATGTTAAGAAAGGCCATTTCAACATGAATATCTATTGACACATGAATGGATAAAGAAAATGTGGATAAAGAAAATGGTGGAATATTATATAGTCTTGAAAAAGAAGTCTGTCCTTGCTTACATAACAACTTGGCTGAACCTTGAGGACATTATGCTGCGTGAAATAAACACAACATAGAGAGGCAAATACTGCAGGATACTGCTTAGATGAGGTCCATAAAGTAGTCAAACACATATAAGCAGAATATAGAATGGTGGTTGCCAGAGGTTGGGGAAGGGGAAATGGGGAGATGCTGTTTAATTGGTATTAAGTTTGTTGTGCAAGAAGATTAACTCCTAGAGATTGTGCCCCTAATAATGCTGTATCGTACACTTGAAAATTTGTTAAGAAGATAGATCTTATTTTGTGTTCTTACAACAATTAAAAAATGGAGAGAAATGAGGGCCGTTTTAAACCAACTTCATTTTTAGAAAGTTGGATATAAGTATTTCATTGTCCCAGGGATTAGCAGATATATTACACTTGGGTGCACTTCAAGGGAAGATGTAACTCTCATTATAAGATCTAAGCATTTCCCTCCACCCTCTAGCTGTCTAGACAACCTTGGGGCCCTCCTAAAATGTTAATTGGCAGAAGGAGAGCCGTTAACTGCTGAAATACAGCCCAGCTTTGAGTAGAGCCAACTTCTCAATCACTACAAGGACAGAGCCACAAAGCAGTACCAAATCCTCTATTAGATCAAAGATTCAGTCCCACAAAACCACAGAGCCCCAGATCTCAGTAGCCTGGGACATTTTAGCCTTTAAAGGGAGTTCTGTTCTGTTGGAATGATGATAAGGCTCCATGGATTTCCACCTGAAGTTCATTAAAAGTTTTTAACTTTTAAGGTTAAAGTTGTTAACCTCCTTTAAAAAAAAAAAACAAAAACAAAAAAAAAACCCCACCAATATTTGGCTCTGGCTTAGCCCAGGCAATGACAAAACTTACGTCCAGAAGAAGGCTGTGGTTTTTGCAAACTGAATTTGATTCATGGCTATCTAGACATAGCAAAGAATTCAGTGCTACCATAGAACCTTTCTCATCAACACAAAGGTAGGATATTCTTTAAAAGAATAGAAGAGACTATATAAGGAAGGGATATATCTGATACTTAGAAAGCACCTAAATCAGGCAGCTGAAGGTTTTTTTTTTTTTTATGTCTGTTATCTAGAGCTTTGCTGTCCAATACAGTAGCCACTGGTCACATGTGGCTATTTACAATGAAGCTAATTTAAAATAAATAAAACTTAAAATGCAATTTATTAGTCATACAAGCCATGTTTGAAGTGCTTAATAGCCATGTGCAGCCACTGGCTACCAAATTGGAAGTACATGTGTAGGACTTTCCACCATCAAAGAAAGTTCTGTTGGACAGGGGTGCTCATGAGAAAAATCATTTGTTAACACATTTTCTACTCCCCATCTCAACTCCACCCCCTACTTTATTCGTCAGGTGCCAAACAGAGTTTTTGCTGCTTTCTCTGCCAAGAAGTAGGAAAGTGGCTATTTACTCTTGGCTAAAGGTGATAGAGAGCATAAACTCCTAGATACCCCAGAGGGAATTAGTCTTCATTAGCATGTTGTCTTCATGGTTAAATCACTCACCAGGGAAAGGCACACAATTCAAATGCTTGGAATCACTTGGTGCGTTAATGGTGCCCACCTTGGTGCACTTACAGATCACTTAAGTTAATCCATTTCTCCTGAGCCTTCTAAATGGATAATTGAATTCATTCTTTTGCAGCTCTGGCTTAGGTTCTGTCTGAATTGAGATCTTGATGCCTTGTGAGCTCCCTGTCCCACTCCTGTCCCACCTTCCACGCTAGAATGATGATATATCCTGGCTCTGCTCTGAACTTTAAGAAAGCATGGCCCATGTATCAGCCATCTTTGTATCTCCAACGCCTAGTCAGAACACAGCATGTGGAAAGAACCCAGTGAATGTTTGCTGGAGAAATTCATTAATCAATTATGTAATCAATCAAGATGTCTTCATTTTTCCCAGTAGGACTTTCACTAATTATTCCTACAGAGAGTTCATTCCCCACCACAGTGCTTCATAAGTCTGGCTTCCTATTAGACTCACCTGGGGAGCTTTTAGAACCTACTGATGCCAGGACCTCACCCCAGACCAACAGAATCCAAATCTCATCTGGCAAGGCCCAGGTATGTGTAGCTGTGGAAAATCTCCCCCAGAGGATTACATTGTGCGGCTAGGGCTGAGAACCACTGCAGGTTTCTGATTTGGCAGCTATAAATAAGTTGTCATCCTTTTTGATGTGTTCACCCCAAGTCCTATCTCATCCACTCACATTTTTTAAATTGGTAAGACCGTTTTAAAAAATAATTGTTATTGGAGTACAGTTGCTTTACAATCTTATGTTAGTTTCTATTGTACAACAAAGTGAACCAACTCTATGTATATGTATATCCCCTCATTTTTTGATTTCCTTTCCATTTATATTACTGTAGGACATTGAGTAGAGTTCCCTGTGCTATACAGTAGGTTTTCCTTAGTTACCTATGTTGTATATAGTAGTATAAATATATCAGTCCCAATCTCCCAGTTCCTCCCTCCATCCCCTTTTCCCCTTGGTGTGCATACATCTTTGCACATATCATCTCTACCATTTTTCTAGATTCCACGTATGTGCATTAATAATACAATATTTGTTTTTCTCCTCCTGACTTACTTTACTCGGTATGAGAGTCTGTAGGTTCATTCACATCTCTACAAATGACTCAATGTCATTCCTTTTTATGGCTGAGTAATATTCCATTGTAGGCATGTACCACAAGTTCTTTATCCATTCACTTTTGTTGCAAGAGTAACATGAATCTGATCTTCTTACATCCATGGGATTTTCCAGGCAAGAGTACTGCAGTGGGGTGCCATTGCCTTCTCTGTCTTAAGAGTTACCCTACTCAGTTATGGGACAATAGTGTCCCACTGCTCGAGATAGATTGTGGGAAAGTAAACTTCATGTGGAAGCTTTATTTCAGTGTCTTAATGATGCTTTGGGCTAGAATTGTATTGAAACAACAGAAGAGAATCTCCTCTTTTAAACCTTCACCAGAAATGGAAGTTGTGAGTAAACTAGATTGCCATATTGAGATTTTAAGAGCAGAGTACAAAGCTGCATGCATGCTATGCTAGTAAGTGTGAAGAATATATCTGATAAGGGCAGAACAAGACTTGAAGGTAAATGAACAAAAGCTCTAATAGAAAATCTGGGTAAAGCAGGACCTGGGGTTTGCAGGGAGACTAGGGAATGGATTCCAGGTTCCCCCCCTTAAGAGTCAACTGAGAGAAAAATGCAGGGACTGGAAGAGTCTTCTGATGGCTGGATGAAGTGCCCTGAATATTCCTTAAGGCTATCCTGGACAGGAGGAAGGAAGTCCAAGAAATGACTAAGCTAGTATCAAAACAGGAATGTAACCATATATGCCAGGTACAAAGGGTATGAATGGGAAGATGCTCCCAGCAAGACTGTGTCAATAAGAGAAAAGAGGGAAAAGATGGGGTCAAGAATGGACTGGGCATTCAGAACTAAGAGCAGGAAGTGTTTGGCATCCTTTTACACAGGACCTAGTCCATGTTCTGAAGTGGGGTGGTTTCTAAAGAGGGGCTTTCCACAAGATATTTTTACTTCTCCTTTTTCCCAATATCATATAGTAATAGTTTCTTAATATTAAAAGATGGGTACCTGTGCATTGCAGAAGTGAGCTAAAAGAAGTTGATTGAGAGGATCCTACTAATAGATATGATTTATTAAGCATCTCTGTGTGCCAAAAAGCAAACAAAGCACTGCACACACATCTCAGTTAATCCTCTCCGTAACCCTAAGATGATGTTATCACTGTCATCCCGCTGAGAAAACCTAGGCTTCATGGCTTGTCCAGGGTCACACAGCAAGGGGCACAGTCAGGATTCAGTCCGTATCTGTGTGACTCCAAAGAGATACATTTACGCTCACGTCTGGACCCAGTCTCCATCTGGATTTATGGAAATGGTCTCCTCACACCCTGGCCCCACCCCTCATCAGAGACCCCCTCTTCTGTCACCAGCAAAGTGACAGTCTCACACCAGTGCTGGCTATCCTCACATGTTTTCATTATATGGTGGGGGTTTTATGAGACTCTACCACCGGCTGTTTTTCAAATTTATTTAATTCATCCATCATGCTCTGAAGCCATTTGCTTTTTTATATTGGACAGATGTAATGAGATTTTGGACACTAAAAAATGTTTTTATTAAAAGTTATGACCCAGAGCTAGCTGGTAGGGGCTATGCCATAAATCCCAGGAAGTGTGGGAATTTATAAAGGATGTAGCGACGTAACCTTAACCTTTCAGGCCACACCAGAAGTTATAGGGTAACACTGTCTCCCCTTCTCTAGCCAAATAATAATAATTGTTGTTACTATTATTTCTGCCATTATCCAACATGATCCTTCCTTGTCTTCTCTCAGCCACTGTTGAATCCTGGCAAGCCAGCGCCTAGTAGGAGCAGGTGGTTGATGACAGAACTTGCTGGTGTTTGGCTTGAAGGCTCTGCCGTGGTGGGCCCGGGCATGTGCGTTGCCCTTCTTTGTGACCCTGTAACTGGGGCTGACTGATGTACAGTCACATTTGCTACAGACAGAGTGGAAGTGTTCATGGCTGATGGTTCCTCCATTCCTCCATGCCCAGCAGGAAGCTCTCCTGAAAATTAGGGAACAATGCAAGTATTTCTGTTCAAGCATAATCATTCCAAGTTAATGTCAATATTATCAAACTTAAACTACTGTTAGACTGCTTGAAATTCATCCCAAGCATAATTAGTTTGGACATATAGACCAAAAACATGGTCATCATAAATAAATGTGTACATACGGAGATATTACGTGTATTACCTACAATATGTATTAATGTTGTGCCTTTGTTCAATTAACATTCTTTAAATAAAGCTCTGGGGTATCAGATGGTAAGCCAGGGTTCAACAGAAAACCACCAGGGAGTTGGAATAGAAGAGTTTATTTGTGCAGGTCCTAGAGGAAGGGCCATATGCAGAGGTGAAGGGAGGAAGCAGGCAGAGAGAGCAAGGCAGGGTCTGGGGCACTTGCCTTTATTAGAGCCCCAGGGTAGAGTGCTTTAGCGTTCCTGACCTAAGGCCAGATTGGTCATTCAAACCAAAAAGAGCAAGGTTTTGGTAAGTGTCTAAGGAATTTTATCTAAGGATGCATGAGGCAAAGCCCTGGGAGGCTGGGGAGAGCGTAGCTATAAGAGCTGTTAGGATAGTCAGATCAGGAACTGACATTGACTTGTGACTCTGTGGGCTGTTATCCAGGACCTGCTTCACTGGAGAAGCTGGTGTCAGTTCAAGGCCCCTGCAGGCCTCTTGGCCACACAAAGGGGATGCTGAGGCAGCGGTATTATGGAGTGGTATAGCAAAGCTCTCAGCAATTATAAACAATAAAGTAAAAAATTAACAAAATGATTAGATTTGGTCAGCTGCCGCCTATTTTTAAAAGCATCTATTCATTCATATGTATTTTTCCGAGCACTGCCACGGGACAGATCCCCATGACCTGCTGGGGATGCAGGAACAGACGCATCGTGGTCCCTGCTTCAGGAAGATCACTGTGTAATGGGTATCGGTGATCTGCTGTTGCTCGCAGAGGATGGGTTTCAGCTCAGGGGACCAAAGAAAGCTTCACAAAAGAGATTGCCTCTCAGCTGGGGTTGAGGAACTGGGTGAGCTTTGAGCTTGCCAGGCTGACAGAAGCATTTCAGGCAGAAAAGGCACTTACAAAACCAGCTGTTCACAGACTACTCCAAAGGTTAAGTTTGGCTAAAGCACATGATAACACTTTTTCCTTTTAAAACAAAAATCTCAAGGGTAAACATCATGCTCTTATCTGCTGTCACCATTGAGACTGGCTGGGTCAGGTCTGTAATTTCAGGAAGATGGACTTTAAAATTACAAACTCCCTATGGCTTGTATTTCCTAGCCAGGCACGTGTTTTATCATCAGTTTATGCTAGGAACATATTCCAGGGTTTTCACAGCACATTGGCAACCACTCCCGCCTCCTGTGACCATGAGAGTGTAAACCATAGATAATGTCATCATTAAACACATAAATCCATGTTGTTTGTGTGTCATTCACTTCATCCTCATTCATCATCCCTTACGCTTTCAGAACGGCCGTGCGTTTGAGGATTTTGACGAGCGGTTTGCCGCAGCCACCCCGGTAAGCGCAAGAGGGCCCAGCCTGGTTAACGGTTTCACGTCAGTGTCCCATCACTCATTTCATGCTCATGAGTCATGCCTTGTGGTTACAGAACAGAAACCTGCCGGTGGACTTTGACGAGATCTTTGAGGCAGCAAAGGTAAGGCCTCTGTGGTCTTGTGAAGTGAGGCTTTTTCTGGCCATTCTATTCCGCTCTGTGCAGCCTCGCTCTCTCAGTTCTCTGCTGTGGCGCCGGCCTGTGCTGATGTTCAGAGACTCCTGGTGGGCCCCGCAGTGAGGGCGAAAAGTAGGAGCGTGTGTGTGTGTGTGTGTGTGTGAGAGAGAGAGAAACAGTGTATGTTGGAGAGGAAATGACACCCCTTCATTTCATTCAGCAAATATTTTTCAATCTCCTAATGTGTCCCAGGCATTCTCATAGATGCTGGAGATGCACCAGAGAGGAGGGCACAACCGCTATCCTCAGGGAGCTCTGAGTGTAACACAGTGTGGTATTGCATAGCATAGGAGAGGGCAGGTGGGATTGGTAGAGAAGGCTAGGGTAGGATTGCTGAGTGGAGTGAAGTGTAACATAGTATAGTGGAGATTCAGCACTGAACAGGAGCTGCTCAGGGCACCTATGGAGATAAAAACCAGTGTGGGGGAGGGGGGTGGTGGGGAAGGCAATGGCACCCAACTCCAGTACTCTTGCCTGGAAAATCCCATGGACGGAGGAGCCTGGTGGGCTGCAGTCCATGGGGTTGCAAAGAGTTGGACATGACTGAGTGACTTCACTTTCACGTTTCACTTGCCTGCATTGGAGAAGGTAAATGGCAGCCCACTCCAGTGTTCTTGCCTGGAGAATCCCACGGATGGGGGAGCCTGATGGGCTGCCGTCTATGGGGTTGCACAGAGTCGGACACGACTGAAGCGACTTAGCAGCAGCAGCAGCACCTATGGGGGTAATAGACCACTGCTCTTTGGTCCACATCACCTGGATAAGAGGTGCTGGTTTGCAGCCAGTGTTTATTCAGATTGGTTAATACATTGGCGAGTGAATGTTGTCACTCCTGAGTACATGTGTTTGGGAAGTCTGTAGGACAGGAGTTCTCAACCTGGGCTGCAAATCAGAGTCATCAGGAAAATTTTTAAACTTTGAGTTACTAAACTACCTCAAACCAACTAATTAAAAACCTCAAGGGGCGGGGACCAGGCATCCATATTTTTCCCTTGAGTGTGTGTGCCTAGTCGCTCAGTCGTGTCCAGCTCTTTGTGACTCCATGGACTGAGACATTCCAGGCTCCTCTGTCCATGGGGAGTCTCCAGGCAAGAACACTGGAGGGTTGCCATGCCCTCCTCCAGGGGATTTTCCCAACCAGGAATCAAACCCAGGTCTCTCGCATTGCATGCAGATTCTTTACCAGCTGAGCCACCGGGCATCCAAGGCTGACAATCCATCTCACATAAGCTGTTTTGGGGCAGTGGGATGGGGTACAAATTGAGTTAGAAAACACTTCCCAGGAAGAAATAAAGGTGTCTAGTTTGTGTCTCGAAAGATCGGTAGGAAAGGCAGTGGGGGAAGGTCTGAGTGTTCTGGTCAGAGGAGGAGCATGTGCCAAGGCCCTGAGGTGGCCCCTCCTTTCGTGACCCCTGGTTTTTCTCTAGTAACATGGTCCTCACTGTGTCTATAGGTCTGTCTTCCCATGGAACAGGCAGCTCACGAGACTCAGTGCAGGAAGATGCCTTATGCATCCCTGTGTCCCCTGCTTTCGGCACAGTAGCTGATGTACAGTAGGAACTACATGCTTTCCCTAAAGGAAGGAGCACCTAGTGCCAAAGCTGAGGGAGTGGGTCCATGTAAATGTGTACTGTGGTCAGTCGTGGACACCTCTGCCTTCTTCAGTGGCGCTTTCAGAGCTTCTCTGCAGGAGGGGTCTAGGAGTCTACTTGCAAAGGTTTAGTGGAAAGAAGGACCAGGGGACTAATTATGATACAGCAGCCATAGGGCATTCCAGATGCTGTTGGAAAACTGCCAATGATTCATAAGAAAGAGTGGCTTGGGAGGGGACAGGCCTGATTGAGATACTGAGGAGCTCCAATAGCCAAGCATCTCCTCACCCTTTTCACTGGCTTTGGCAGCTTCCAGCATCACTCTGTTGACACTGGAGGATGCCCAGGACCTAGAGAAGGGGCAGAATCTGCCATCAACAACATCTTTACCTGAAGATGTTTGAAGGGCCAGGAAGGGGAAGGCAAGGAGGAATCTTGGGTTGACCTTGGAGATGACTTCTTCAGAGGGACGTGAATCATGGCAGGACTTGTAAGAACCCTGGCTTCTGGTTAGAGAATATTATGGGGCTGGGCTTCCACCATGAAGGAGGGCTAAGTAGGGCTGGGTAAAGGGACACATGGATAAACAAAGTGCTGCTTGGTCTATGGGTCAAGCCCAGCTTTTTTTAGCTGACCAATCAGAGGTAAGTCACCTTACCTTCAGGCCTCTATTAGCTCATCTGCAAGCTAGAGATAGTGGGAGAGATTCCTGTGCTGCCAACTTCACACAGTTCAGGGAGCATCCAGTGTTACAGTAATGTGTTGGAAAATACGTTATAAACTATGAAGTGCTCTACAAATGTGAATGGTTAGTTCTATTCTCATGAGGCTGTTAAAATGATTAATTATGACAATATTATCAGATGGAACATGGCTTCTTAAGTTACAAATAAAAGAACCAGGGTTAACAAGGGGGAGAGGGGCTGTGAAAATAGATATTATTCCAGATCCTCAATCATATACTGCTATTAGAATTATTTTTAATTTTATGGCCTAAGAATCCCCCTTTTCTATAAAATTTAATTAACTCAAGGTTCTATTTAAGCAGCAAATCCAATGGAATGAAATAACAATCTATGTTTTATGCCTCTGCATGTTTTTTCTTGTTTAATCCTTGAATGGAAATCATCTGGCAAGAGGAGAGTCTGTAGCTCAAGAATGAAGGTTATTTTAAAAGTTGTGCTTCAGGAGAAAATTAGCCAATAAATTATATTTATGATGTTAGCAAAAGTGTGCCACGAGTTCACCGCATTTGAAATGTAAATTGTGCAACTTAATTATTAACTTCATTTTAATATTTTCCTACCACTGAAAACAGTCATGGGCCATTTGCAAAGCAATGAGCTTCAAGGGCCAAGAAGCCCAGAAACCTCCTTTGAACGCATTAAAGAGAATTATCCCTTCTGTGGGTTTGGGAGAGAGCCTAAGGATTGGCACTGTTTCACCAAATAATATAAAATATTGCTCACATGCTAAATAAGCCTTCCCAAAGACAAGCAAACGTTTATTATTTTATCTGTGGATTGTCCCCACTAGACTGTAAGCTCCCTGAAGGTTGAAAATTGACATTCCTCCTAATTATGTTCCTAGCATTGAGCACAGGGCCTAACATGTTACAGCTGTCCAGTGTGTACCAGCATATTATGTAGTTCGGTTCAGTCACTCAGTCCTGTCCAACTCTTTGCAACCCCATGGACTGCAGCACGCCAGGCTTCCCTGTCCATCTCCAACTCCCAGAGTTTACCCAAACTCATGTCCTTTGAGTCAGTGATGCCATCCAACCATCTCATCCTCTGTCGTCCCCTTCTCCTCCCACCTTCAATCTTTCCCAGCATCAGGGTGGTTTCAAATGAGTCAGCTCTTCACATCAGGTGGCCAAAGTATTGAAGTTTCAGCTTCAGCATCAGTCCTTCCAATGAATATTCAGGACTGATTTCCTTTAGGGTGGACTGGTTGGATCTCCTTGCAGTCCAAGGGACTCTCAAGAGTCTTCTCCAACACCACAGTTCAAGAGCATCAGTTCTTCGGCGCTCAGCTTTCCTTATAGTCCAACTCTCACATCTATACATGACTACTGGAAAAACCATAGCTTTGACTAGACAGACCTTTATTGGCAATGTAACGTCTCTGCTTTTTAATATTGTAATGTCTCTGCTTTTTAATAGGTTGGTCATAATTTTTCTCCCAAGAAGTAAGTGTCTTTTAATTTCATGTCTGCAGTCACCATCTGCAGTGATTTTTGGAGTCCCCCAAAATTATGTAGTTGGGAAAGAAATTAATATGTATAGGGCCCTACTGTGTGCCAGGAACCATTTATTTGATCTGAAACCTGAAGAGGAAGGATTGAAAGTGAGTTTATCAGGCTAAGGTGCTTGCTTTTCAGCAAAAAAAAAAAAAATCTTTTGTGCCTTTTTCACCAAGCTTACCCAAACTTCAGAGTACTTCTAGTAATATAATCAATAAATCTCTAAAGGAGATATTACCATCTCTAATGTCCAGGTAAGAGAAAAGTGGCCCTGAGGAGCTGCAGAGATTGTCAGTGGTAGAACTCAGATGCAACCCCAGGGATGGGACTCTTCCTGGGCCTAGAGCTCACAAGTTTGTCAGTAGTGGAGAATGTTCCTTTCTTTGTGTGAATCTTGGTGATCCCACTTTGCCTGGTTAAAACAGATTTCTAGGGCAGGAGTCCTGTCTGCCAGGACAGACTCTCCCAGTGGTGTTTTTCAGTCCCCTGATTAGAAACGATCACTTAAAAGTCTGAAGATGAGCAGAAAGTTGTTTTGGGGTTTTTTTTTTTGCAGTGGGCAAATTTGCACAAAACACATGATTATATACTTTAAGTCAGGCGATTTGACTCCCGGCCATAGACCTCCTGCAGACTCTGAAGCTGGAAGTGTACACTGATTCGTTTCTGAGTGTATCTTAAAGGGCTTCTCCCACTGCTCTGGCTGGCCTTGCTCAGACGCTGAGGGATGATGGATGGGAATATAGTTGATACAGAATCCACAGTGAGAGAGCTCCTCGGAGTGATTAATTGTGTATATATTGGTTGTTTTTGGTACCCTTCCTGCTATTAAATGATACATTTTCTCCTCCTCCAACTGTATTTTTTATCTTGAAGATGGATTCTTTCGAGGACTGTCATTTGACTTGTCTGCTCTACATGCAGAAAATTCAAGTCCTGGCCTAGGTGGTCTTGAGGTGGCCTCTGTGAAACTCAGTTTATTCATCTGTAAAAATGGGGATGACAGTTCGTACCTTTCAGGGTCAGTGATGTTTACTGAGAAGTGGCCGTGATGTGGTGACTTGCTATACTTGGTACAGGAAAAGCACTTTGTAACATGCGGATATACTCAGGAAAGAGAAGCAAATGAATGAATTACCTCTTGCCTTTGTCTCCTGGAGAAGAGAGACAGTGATGACACTGGATGGTAAATATGTGTAAAATGGTATTATTATTGCTTATGCAAGGTGGCTAAGCCCAGCTCTGCTTGACTAAGCCCAGATAGCCAGGCACACTGAAACAATAACTGATTCTGGCTGCATCTGAGATGCTGTCTTTGGGATCAAGAAGTATCATAATGACCAACTGGGTTTATTGTTTATATAGTCACGATGAAAAAGGGAAATGCATGTCCTCAAATCATACTGTTTTTAAAGCATTGCCCAGCAGCATCGGCTCCCCTTGTGGTTACATCATTATTTTTTTGTCTTTTCAGGCTGTGACCCAATTAGAACTTTTTGGGGACATGTCCACCCCTCCTGATATAACCTCTCCCCCTGTAAGTATGCACTGTGCTTGGAACCCTGCATCTCTTTCCTTTCCTCTTCAGTTTCATGGTGACACATATATGGGTTTTAGGTAAAAGAAGCTGCTGGTGAATTTCAACTCAGACTCTTCCAGCTGTGTGATTTGGGCATACTAACTAGCAATTCTAAACGTCAGTTTCCTCTGACCCCCCCTTTTTTTTAAAGGAATTATGATGCATGCTCTGTTTTGACTAAATGAAATCATGCATCAGCAATTACAGACTGTCGCTGGGGTGCTTGCCATTATGCTGGGCAGTGGAAAGAGACAGGAGCAGGATGTCCTTGCCTGCAAGGAGTACAAGATCCACCTGGGAATATGGGTGAGAAGCTCCCCAAGACAGCAGATGAGATGAGACATTTGTCATCTCCTACCCAGAACCCGCACAGCGGGGTGGTCAACCCAGTAAAGGAAGCCTCTTCTCCCCCGGACCTTTCAGCTCTCTCCTGTCTTATTCCCTTCTTTCCTTCCTTTCTTCCTCTTTTCATTTCCTCCTCCCTTCCCACTTACTTGCCGGCTTCTCTGAGCTTCTCAGGAAGCTTCGGATTCCCAACTCTAGTTTCAGCCATGCTATCTCAGTCATTGCTTGCACTAGGGCAGAGTTTGCAGGGAGCTGAAGCAAAATAGAATCCCAGTGCTTTGAGAGTGGGAGGCATTCAGAGGCAACCCTGTAGCCACGGCAAAGAGCCAGGCTGGCCCCTCCAGCTCCTGCCCAGTCCACTCCCCGGAGGTGGGCGGAGAGCAGTCAGCCACAGCTGCACCCGCTGAAGCTGCTGGGAGGGAGCGGCGCCTCTGGGGACCACACGTTTAGCGCAAACCCAGGGATGGTGCTTCAGTTCATTGGCAAGCTGCGCCTCCCAGAGAAAAGGCTGTAACCTCACTGAGGACAGATGGCAGGAAAGCCTGCTGCCCACAGCTGCCGCCAGGGAATCTGAGCACAGTTGCCCTGCTTCCAACACCTGGTACCCAGAGCAGCCGTGAAGGAGGGGCCAGCAGCTCCTATCTCCAGGGAGGCTGGTTGGTTCTAGTGAGGCTTTCTCTCCCTGCTTCCAGGGAAGGCAGCTGCATTTCTGAACTGTGGGGCCATGGAGCTAGAAAGGTCTGGAGTGATCTTCTAGCCTTATTTAGCACCTTTATGTTACAGATGAACACACTAAGTTCCAGACAGGGCATGTGACTCAACCAAGGTCACACTGGAAGAAAGCAAACGGCATTGATTATTGTCTAATGTGCTTAATGCAGCAGCTCATGGCTGTGTTTCTGGCCCTGAACCTGAGTACCATCCAAATGGGTATTTAATAATCCTCAGAACAATGCTATGCCTCCTGCAAGCTGCTAATCTAAAAATGGCCTTGTCTAATTGCCATGGTTTCAGGATTAATTGCTTGCCCCAATCTATTCCAAGGGGAAAGAAATAAAGATATTATGTCATCAAATATGCATACTCTGTAGGCAAAAGGTTTCTGGAAAGGCAGGGACCTTTAAAGAAATAAGTACTCAAGTTTTGATTTCAGTAGCCCTCACCTTACCCACCACGTCATGGAGGAGACATTTCTGAAATTCCAGCATGGGCTAGGATCTAGAGTTGGCAGCTGCTCTAGCATCATTTTTATCATCTTCTTGAGAACATTTGCTTCTTTTTGGAAGTGAAGGTTCAGGTAGGATTCTTCTGGGAGGCACAAGGACCCAAGGATCTCTGTTCTACTTGCTAATCTTTATTTATTTAGCCAACGCCTGTTTATTAACCACGTATTCAGTGACAGCCTTGAGCTGGGTGCACAGTAGGTCCTGAGTGAGTGTATGTCAGTTTGAATTAACTTCTAAAGGACGAAAGCCAGATATTATGGGATAATATGAGGGCCTGAAGATACCCCCAGAGGGTATGGGCTCAAGCTAAGTAGTCGTGAGGTTGGCCAGTGTTAGCTGAGCACCTGTGCTGTGCTTCAGCATAGTACTAAGTGATTTAAATGCATGATCTCATTGAAGCCTCTCAGCAGCTCTGGAGATAGATATTGATTTTCTCATTTTATGCTCTGTATACATAGCAGCTCATGGTCTGCAGTTCACAAAAAGTGGCCAGGACCAGGGCTTGCTTCTGCAGCATCTCCCCACTTCTGGGCCTGCTGCCTCCCATCCTGGTCAGCAATAATGCTCTCCCAGGAGCCTCACACCCTCCTGCCTCTCTGTGTCTGACAGACTCCTGCAACTCCAGGTGATGCCTTTATCCCGTCTTCATCTCAGACACTTCCGGCGAGTGCAGACATGTTTGGTTCTGTACCTTTTGGCACTGCTGCTGTACCCTCAGGTAAGCCCTCTTCCACCTTCCTCCCACCTCCATCCACCAAGAAAAAGAAAAGGCTGACTGAACCAGCTGCCAGGTTATGCCCGACACCTGTGGGACGACCATTCTCTCCCTGTGACTCTTCAGGTGACCCTGAGAAGCTGCCATGGGCAGGGAGTAGTATGCTTACCAAGCTTTGGTATGTGGGAGGCTGGAAACCAGTCATGTCTTGAACCTGAAAGGTCAAGATTCCAGATGTATAGCCTTGGGGAGCTCAGTGCACACTGTGAATCAGTGCAAATCCTGATTGGCACTGTCAGCTCAGTTGGATGTGGGGAAGGTGAGGGTGGGGAAGGGGCAGCTATGCTCCACCGACCTCTTGAGATCTGAGTGATAGAAGGGGTGGAGGCCCAAGAAAGGGGAGGTTCCCCATGCAAAGAGGAACACTTAGGAGTTCGCTGACAGTGAACAGTGAATTGCAATGGGGCTTAGTGACTTAGAGAGTATTTGTTCTATTTTCCAAATATTCTTTTACAACAGGGCAAAAATACAGATAGTAACAATGTCACAGGTGCACATTGGTGGGGTCTGAGGCATCTTGTTTCCATGGCATTAGGCAGTCCCTGAAGCCAGCCCGTTCTACCTGGACATGGCCAAAGGTGATATTTTGCTGTTGGTTTTGTTCAGTCGCGTCTGACTCTTTGTGACCCCATGGACTGCAGTTGCCCGGCTTCCCTGTCCTTCACTACCTTCCAGAATTTGCTCAAATTCATGTCCATTGAGTCAGAGATAAATGGTATTACTTATGCTGTTTGCATACAGGGGTTCTTAAAGACTTTTTTTCCCTTAACTACATATTTGAAATATATGGCTTTATCTTTCTTTTTCAACTTTATTTATATAAATGACGGAGTTGATATGTTTTAAAATATCAAATTTCTTGCATTTTTCTATAAATAACTACTTTTAATTATATAGTGTTAGAAACAAATTCTTGCCACCAGATATAAACCCTATTGTTAAAGTAAAATTAAAATTTCATACTCTGTTCTGAAATAGTTATTCCTCCTGAGCTGAAGGATCTCTTCTAGAAGCAATAGAGATTGGTAGCTAATATATCTAACTTACAGTTGAGTATCTATAGGTAGCCTATAAATGTCTTTAATTGCTAAGCTTCCCAATCAAATCTGTTTTACCCAAACCTATAATGGAACAGTGGCAATAGTTTTCCTTCCCTAAACTGGATATTAAAATGTCCTTGGGAATAGTGTAATGGAATCTGTCATTTTAAGTAAGAATAATAGTTTTCCATCGGAGATGGACAATCTTCCTGGGCTGTCAGCCTTGCATTCAGAATAACCATGCTCTGTCCCATTTGATTCATGAAAATATATCGGGACAGAGGATGGGACCTCTAGGCACCAAATTTACTCATTTTCAGGCATGTTTGTGCCATACACGTTCACTGAGTATGCACTGTGGGCCAGGTCCTATTCGAGGTGTCTGGGGTGTGTCAGTGACTACAGTAGACACAGACCCCTGGCTGCAGAGAGCTTACTTTCCAGTGCGGAGAAGGAAAACATGAAAATGAGTAACACATAATCTGTTAGGAATGGTGGATGAGGGGTACGAACAGAAGAAAATGTGGAGCAGGGCAGGTGTGAGTGAGGTGATGGTCAGGAGCAGGGGCTCATGCAAACATGTGATTGAGCCAGGAAGGTGTCAGGGTCAAGAGTACTCCCAGTGGTCCCTCCTAGCCTCCACCCCCTTTCTCTGTAAGCAAGAGGGGCTGGATTCTGTTCTGGCGCTTACACTCAACTAAAATGCCTGAGAACCTGCCTGTACTGCTCTGGGCCCTCTGCCCAGCCGGGGCCAGGTTATGGCTTTAAAGAGCTCTATTTTACAGTCTTACCACTTGATCAGCCATGTTGCACACTGTGGACAAACACTCCACCCATTCAGATTCTGCTTCTTTAGCTGCTTAAAAAATGATAGATTACCTCCAAGATTTCAGTTTTTACAATGTAAGTCTAAAATTAATTTCAGTTAGCATATTTTTGCTTTCTTACTCTGCTGGTGTTAAACTGTCTGCCTTCTTCTTCCTTTAACTGGCCTTAACTCTGCAGCTGCTGAATCTCCATCTCGCTGTTCCTAATTGCCCTGCCAGCGACAGGGAGGTGGGAAATGACCTGGAGTGTGCAGTGCAGTGAACAGGCTGAGTTTGAGCCCTGGCTCAGCCATTTATCTATAAGCTTTAGACTCTTGGGCAAATTACTTAACCAGTCAGAGCCAGAGTTTCTTTATTTTTACAACTGAATTTAAAATAATACTTACCTTGCAACAATATCATGAGAATTAAATGAAATAAAATCAAATGCTTCTGAAAAATGCTGGCATGTTGTAAATGCTTTGTGTAGAAAATGCTAGCATTATTATTACTCTGACATCTAAAGTAGAAGAAAATATGTCTTGTTTTTACCTTTTTTTTTTTTTTCCTTTTCCTTCTTGGGATGTTCCCTTTTAAAAAAATGCATGTAATGCAATTTAGGTTTTTGACCTTCTGAGCACATGGCAGAGCTGGCCTGAAGGGCTGGAGAGTATACGCTATAAATACAGACCTTTCTACTAACCAGCTGTGTGACACTCCGCTATATAATTTCAGAGCCTCAGGGAACTTATCTGTAAAATGGGGATGATGATTACCTCATCGAGCTGTTCCTGAATTAATCACATGCAGTAAAACATTTACAACAGTACCTGGCAGTGTTTACATAAGTAAGCACTCGGTAGAAATTCTCTGCCTACTCACCAGGGATCCTGACTCTTCTACCCATACTCTGGGTAGCCACGCCAAACCTTCCACTCTGGAAGCTGTCAGTTCCTTGTATGCAGATTAAAGAGATATATTTCAATATTTATTTACTTATTTGGCAGTGCCAGACCTTAGTTGCGGCAGGTGGGATTTAGTCCCCTGATTAGGGATTGAACCCAGGTTCCCTGCATTGAGAGCATAGAGTCTTAGCCATTGGACCACCAGGGAAGTCCCAGTTAAAGAGCTACTGATAACAGCCACCCCAGAGACTTGTTGAAGGATCGGCTTCACACACAAAAAATGTGAGCTCCACTAGGGTAAGGATTTATTTTATCTATTTATTTATTTTTAATACTGTCTTGTTCTTCACTGAATCTCCGGAGACAAACAGTGTTTGCCACCCAGGAGGTCTACTTTTGAACAAATGCATCAAATGACATATGTAGATGAGAGGTACCACACAAGTTCTGTATATATGTTGGAGAAATCCTTCAGTTTTCAGTGTTTTCTTTTTCTTTTCAGTGTTTTTCCCTCCCAAAATAATGAGGGTATTCCCAGGTGCAACATCTGGTTATAAATTGCAGTTTCCAACCCTTTAAAAAATCTAACTGCAAGGCAGTAATGCAGGTGGTTCTGTTCATTGCAGAGAGAGATTTATGATTGATCTGAACTTCATGGCATAAACAGATGCTCATTGGCACCTCCTTCCTCTGCTGTTGAATGTTAGCGAATAAACAGTTACTAAGCTGTTAAGTGGCTGCAGTGGCCGCCATGCAACAGCTTTCCGTGTCTAATGCTAGCGCAGCCCTGCCACTGAGATGTCCCGTCAGGGACACACAATGCCACGTGGCCAGAGAGCCTTAGCTCACAGGTCTGGGGAAAGCCCCCACTGCTGGGACCCCCCCTCAGGAAAACCAAGTGAGACCTGCAAGTTCCAAAACATGATACCTAATTACCCTTGCTGTCTTTTTTTTTTCCTTCTTTTGAATATTGTACTTTGGTCTGAAGCAGATGGCATGAAGCCAGGGAGACATGCTAACAGCTCTCTCCAGAAAAGTGTGTACAGCCCATCTGTTGGTTCCTTGTGGAAAAAAGGGAAAAAAGAATAGGGGGGAAAAGCCTGCCACCAGCAGTAGACTGACTCATCAGAGATCATAGCACTTATGGTTGCTGGAGTTGGATTGGACACTTAGAAAAATGCAGTGCATTTATTCCACTGTGACTCACTCCCTCTATCTAGAGCCTTTCTCCAGCCTTAAGCATTTATGGAGCAGGGGATGTGTGCCCCCAACTGTGCTAGACACAGATGGGGGAGGCAGAAAGAAAGAAAAGGTTCCTACTCACAGGGGCTCTCTACTCTAATGAGGGAAGACAAAATCACTGTGCAGTTATGACACTGACTTTTTACTGTGATGTGCACCACGGTAGAGATGAACACAAGGAACTGTGCATGACCAGAGGAGAGCCCGCTGAGTGTAGAGGGCAGCGGTGATGCTGAACTGAGTCTCCAAGAGCGGAGGAGGGACAGTCACGTGAAGAAGTAGGGATGGGTTTCCATGCGGGTAGGCCAGCAGAGGTGAGCAAGCAGATTGTGTTGTTTGCAGCTGCTGCAGGGAAGGGTGCCAATGAGAGAGCAAATGGGAAATAGGGGTGAAGAGGTGAAAGGGGGCTAACCCCATAGCCCCAGAGATAAGCTAAGGTCGCTGGGCCTTATTTTCTAGGTGATGAAGCACTGTACCGCTGACCCTTGAACAAATAAAGGCCTGAATTGCCTGGGTCTACTTATATGGGGATATTTTTCAATAGATACTACAGGAGTACTATGTATGATCCAAGGTTGGTTGGTTCCATGGGTGCAGAACCAGGTACATGGAGGGTCAAATGTAAGTTACACGTGGATTTTCCATTGCTCAGGACTCAGTGCCCTTAACCTGAGCATTATTCAAGGGACAACCATGTTTGCATTTTAGAATATGGTGGCAGTGAGGAGGGTGAGGTGGAAGCATAAAAGTCTGACTGGAGACTGAAGCCTTCCATCCGTTTACCAAAATGGGCATCAGGGTTGGCATGGTAGGAAAATCCATGGGCAGATCTTCACCATGTCAGACTCAGTGCCCCTTTTTATAACAAGGATTTATGACATCTCCTTTACTATCATGAAATGAAATTCATCAAGAATATAAACTATCTACACAGTTGTTCAAAATCAATATAGTGTCTTAGCTGTCATAGAAAGAAGAAATAAAAGCAAATTTATAATAACAAGATGTGTTTCTCCATTAGGAAATACCCAGGTGCCCAGCACACCGGCTTCCCTCATAGCTCAGTTGGTAAAGAATCTGCCTGCAATGCAGGAGACCTGGGTTTGATTCCTGGGTTGGGAAGATCCCCTGGAGAAGGAAATGGCAATCCACTCCAGTATTCTTGCCTAGAGAATCCACATGGACAGAGGGTGCTGGCAGGCTACAGTCCATGGGGTCTCAAGAGTCAGACATGACTTATCGACTAAACCACCCCCACAGGAGAACACATACCAAGTGATCAGATGTGTGTCCCTAAAGCCAACAATAGAATAGAGCAACCAGAATAGGAGTGTTAATGCTGTCTCCAGTGTCGTGAACAGGGACCACAATTTTCCAAGCTGTAGATCAACTGTTGACTATGTTCTAAAGAAACAAAGTATAATCTTCCCCAATGTATACATTTCTGAAAAATTAAGTGAATTAAAACTGTGCAAAGAAACTTTCACTTTCCATGTGATTCAAAATACACTCAAATAATCTCAAAGTCTTTGTCATGCACGTCATCTCCCATATTATAGGAGGTCTAATATCGACGCTCTTGGCCCTTAAATGTCAGAACTGCCCCCCACCTCACCAAGTTTTCCTGACAATCAAAACACACCCCAGGAATTTTCTAATCATCCCCTCAGAGGCAGTAGAGCGCCCACCAAAAACCATTGAACCCCGTCAAAGTCAATGGGAAAATAAGAAAAAGAAAGTTGCAGAATTCTTTGTTGTTACATCTAAGTCATTGTATTATTCTATGGCAGGCAACATAAGCAAGCTGTCAGCACCAAGCCTCTTCACTTTTTGCTACAGAGCGATACAATGATTTTAAAAGGAGCACAAGTGATACTTTATAACATGATAACGGAAATGATATAATTTCCCCTTATTAAGTGCTTACAACTTGTTAGGTATAGTATTAGGTGCTTCACAAAATCCCTGCAGGGTCGATATCATTATCTCCATTTTAGGGATAAGGTGATTGGTGCTCAGAGAGGAAAAGTAGAGTGTTAGTATGTGTTCTCATTTCCTTGCACTGGGACCAAGGTGATCTGATAAGGATATTGTCTGTTTTGTTTGTTTCCACTCCTGCCTCATTCCATAAAAGTATTGAACACCATTAATTAGCAGGAAGCCTGTGTTTCTGTGTCCACCCCTTCTGGAGCCTCCTCTCACCTTGTAAGGAAATGGACTGGCTTTGAAAGTTGACTCCCTCTCTCATGAATCAGTTGAAGGGCAGGTGGATCTGAGGCTAGCACATGAGTGAGGCAGCCCACGTGTCATTTCTGTGGGTTCACCAGTCATCAACGCAACCCAGGGCATTTTGGAAGCTGCTAGGATACCATACATCCACCCTCTTTTTTTCCTGTTCTCACCATTCTGTACCTGCAAATTCCTTCTGACAGCCATAAAAATGCTTATTTTGAGAGCTCAGTCTTCATCTTCTACTCTGCTTAGGCTGATCGCCTGTCTCCTGGGCTTGATTGCACCCTGAGAAGGGTGGGAACCCCTGGAAGGACATGGGAGTCTCCTCCAGGCCCACAGTAAGCTAAAACATCTGATGGTTGGACCAACTTTATGGACTGTGCTAAGATCAGAAGTCAGTCTTGGCCATCTGGGTGAGGTAGTAGGGGGCAGTGGAGAGAATGCTGACTTTGGGGAAAGATAACTTCAGTTCAGACCCTGATTCAGCTTAATGTCCACTGTGTGACCCTGTGCGAGTTACTTTTCCTCTCTGAGCACCAATCACCTTATCCCTAAAATGGAGATAATGATAATGACCCTGCAGGGATTTTGTGAAGATGTGTAGCACCTAATACTAACCTAACATGTTGTAAGCACTTAATAAGTGGAAATTATGTTGATTCTGTTATTATGGTATAGAGTATCACTTGTACTCCTTTTAAAATGATTATATCTCACTGTAGCAAAATATTATGGTAATGTAAGTGAGTACACCCCCTGGAGTTTTGCAGTGACCCATCTATGCCACTGTATGTGGTATTCCTAAATAGATTACTAAGCTACATTTTTTATTCTCTAAGATTGGCATAACAATAATGTATAATAATACCTAGAGCTACCTTTTATTGCATGTTTTTTACATATCAAGGAAGGTATTAAGTAATTTTATAGGCTGTGATTCAAATCATCCTAATGATTAACATTTACTCAATATTCATTCTATGTCAGCCACAGTTCTCTATATCTTAAATGTATAATCTCAGTCTTTAACCCAACGAGGCAGAAGGTATTTTCTGCCCATTTGACAGATAAGGAGAGGCTTAGAGACCTTCTTAAGCTCTCCCCAGATTCTACAGATAAGAAGTGGCAGTCTGAATTTTAACCTCGGTCTCAATCATCTTGCACACAGTTTTGATGCAGAGAAGGAAGATGTTGTAGCCTGATTTTGCAACAAAGAGCTTGACTCTTAGCAGAAGCAATGGGGATGCCCTCAGTCTAGCAGGAAGGGGAAGAAAGATTTAAACCCAGATGTGCCTGTTTCCAGCACTCTGCCCTTCCCACTGAGCACACTGGTTCCTGAGCTGTGTGATGTCAGAAACCTTTAAGAATGATAAGACTATAACTGCTCTGAGAACTATACCACTATTATTCTGACCCCCAAATGCCTGCCTGGCTTGCTCCCTCACTGCATTCTAGTTTCTACTTATAAGTCGTCTCCTTAGAGCAGTTTTTCCTGACCGCAGCTGTAGAAGGCAGACCCCAGGAGAGCAGGGACTTCTCTCATACTCACCTTTGCATCCTAGCACGCAGCCTGACTCTGAGTAGTCACTTGAGAGCTTTCTGCCAATCACTTGACTCCCTGAATGTTTCTTGTCCAGGGCTCCTGACTCTTCTTTTTCACGCCTGCAGGTTATGTTGCTATGGGCGCCGTCCTCCCATCCTTCTGGGGCCAGCAGCCCCTTGTCCAACAGCAGATCGCCATGGGTGCTCAGCCGCCAGTCGCTCAGGTGATGCCGGGGGCTCAGCCCATCGCATGGGGCCAGCCGGGTCTCTTCCCTGCCACTCAGCAGCCCTGGCCCGCCGTGGCCGGGCAGTTTCCGCCAGCCGCCTTCATGCCCACACAAACTGTTATGCCTTTGCCAGCTGCCATGTTCCAAGGTCCCCTCACCCCCCTTGCAACCGTCCCAGCCACGGCTGACTCCGCCAGGTCGAGTCCACAGACCGACAAGCCCAGGCAGAAAATGGGAAAAGAAATGTTCAAGGATTTCCAGATGGCCCAGCCTCCGCCTGTGCCCTCCCGCAAACCCGACCAGCCCTCCCTCACCTGCACCTCAGAGGCCTTCTCCAGTTACTTCAACAAAGTCGGGGTGGCACAGGATACGGATGACTGTGATGACTTTGACATCTCCCAGCTGAACTTGACACCTGTGACTTCTACCACGCCATCGACCAACTCACGTGAGTGTCCTTCTCTGGAGACATAAACCCCTGAAAACAGCTGATGCCTTATTTCTGGTGTCGGAGAAACCACCTCAGTTGCGTTCAACAGGCCTCTTTGTTTGTATCACTACTATTGCTACTAACAGTAGCCTCCCATGATTAGATGCCAATTATATGTACCTTCTCCATGCTTTACATGTGTTATTTCTATACTCCTAGCAATGCTTATGGCAAGTTTTGTTACACCTGTTTGACAGATAATGAAAATGAGATTCAAAGACAAAGAAAACAGACAAAAGGGTAGAATTGAATACAAGCCTGTTGTTTTTCTAGCACGTCACCCTGCTTCTTCTGGTTTTGTTCATTCGCTCTATCATGTGTTCATGTATGTATATCCCAGCTCTGATACATAGTTTTGGGTATGACTTATTGAACTAAAACTGAATGGAGTATGTGCATTTAAAAATTTTTAGGAGCAAGGATAAAAAAAATTAGAAAATTAAGATCAGGAGAAAATGCAGGCCAGAGATAGAGCAGTCGTAAAGCCTCCCACAACAGGTAGAGTAGCAGCCAGAATCTGGCTCAAAGCTTCGCATAGTCAAAGGGAAAAAAAAAATAAGTTGTTGTAGTAGAACACTCTGGACTAGGAATCCAGAGAGCAGCTTGATTACTTCTTAGTTTTGTGCCAATGAGCAAGTCATTTTATTTCTCTGTGCCTCAGTTTCCTCAACTATCTCAGGCTAAGGATCATAGAAAGCATTCAGTGGCACAGGTACTAAAACATCTGAACCCTCAGAGAGTAGGAAGTATTTTTATCGTCGTTGTTATGGCACACCGAGTGGATTTACGCAGAGTCCTGCACTGAAGTTCTAATCCTGCCTTCTCTACCCCAAGCTGTATCTTTAGGCAAGTGTGTGACTTCTTGTACCCTCCCTTGTGTCTTGGGTAGGATAAGTGAGCTGGCTTTGATAGCTGCCTTGTCCTGTTTGTGGCATTCAGTGATTCTCCCCTAACTCACTTTTCTACTGCCAGCCTCTGGCAAACCAGTACCATGCAGCCAAACAGAATCCAGATACACTGAGGTACACTGACGCCAGCTCAGCACCAACCCAGGAAGGTGCCTGGTGATCCAGTCTGTGCCTTATCAGTTGATAAGGGGAAGGAAAAGGCTCATGACATAGCAAGGTTGGCGTTTTCATTACTGTCAGATGATGCGGATCACTGCTTAGCCAATACCGTGAATTGTTAAAAGAATCTAAAATGTTAACACAATTAGATAATGTCTCTTCAGCCAGGTCCGGCTGGCTGAACCTCTTCTATGGGTATAAATAGCCTGCTGCTTCTCAGGCCATATGATCTACATGGTGGGGGCATCTCTATTTACTCCAACTCACAAGGTTTCAATGAAGAATCATGAATTAAAAAAAAAAAAGAAATGAAACACTAAGAAATGACAGCGATGCATAAATAACCGAGCATCTTTTGAAAGCAAATGTTTCTCTTTCAAGGGGCTGGTGTGCTAGCTACATATAAAAGAGGGAAGTATAAATTCTTTGAGGACAGGGACTATGTCTTAGTCATCCTCGTGTTGCTACACTTTTTTTATGTGCCTGTGGTATCTGGCACATGGGAGGTATTTTACAAGATTGTAGAGAATGAAGGAAAAGGAAAAAAACAAAAGCCACTTAGCAACTCTTGTGTTTCAGAGCAGGGCTTTGTATCCTTGGCACTATTGAGATTTGGGGCCAGATAATTCTTCACTGTGGATGGTTGTCCTATGGATTGCAGATGTTTAGCAGCATCCTTGACATCTACCCACTGGATGCCCAGGAGTCACATTCTCTTCCCCTAGCTTTGATGATGAAAAATGACTCTTGATAATGCCAAATGTCCCTTTGGGAGTAAAACTGTCCTAGATTGAGAACTACTGTTTTAGATTATAGAGGTATTCTATAAAACCTTCTAAAGGTTAAACACTTGCATAAACAAACAATTTTGCACCCCACTGATTACATCCAGGAAGTAGGAGCAGTATACCTCTCAGTATTGGTGGCTTGGTCAGGATTCTCAGCCTTTAGTAAGGAACCACATCAAACTCACTTCAGAATCCAATTTCAGTAATAAATATTAAGTGTGTGCTGCATATCAAGGTGTTTTCACATAAACTATCTCTTTAAACCTACTTCCTTTTAATTAAAAAAAATCCTATGTTTTAAAGAAAATGAGTGTAGCCTATCTTTATATCCTCTGTCCATCAGCATCACCTTTCAAATGTTTTGGGTGGAGCAGAACCAATAGTGATCCTCAGATAGACACAGAAAAGCACAGTGGGGCTGAGCGATATCAGATTTGTGCTAACTCCCGAGGCTCCTACTTCTTCACAGTTGTGTTAACTCTGAGAAAGGCACTTCATCTCTTTGAGTGGCAGTTTCTTCATCAGAAAAAGACAGCAGGTACAGTAGTACCTGCAGTGTTTATATTAGAGGGTGTGATGAATGCAAAGTGCCCAGCACCGTGTCTAGCTCACTGACATGCAGCAAATAATGTCATTCTAAAGATGTTAGAGTTACAGAAGCAACTCACTAAGTTTTATAATCACTCACTGTCTGATGAGCAGCCAGATTTTGTAAATTCTGGGAAGTAATGGCAGGGAGACCTTATCAGTGGCTTTTGAAGTTCAACTAGTAAATCAAGTCCTATCCTCCTCCCCCTTCCTTGGGGCTGAGCCAGTGAGGAATATTTTCCATGCCAAGTTAGAAATTATGGAAAGGAAAGTGGTTTCCAGTGGCATATTTATTATAAACCTCTGGAATAAAGAAGACAAGGAAATTGTGGGAAGGTCAGGACAGAAAACGCAGATCCTTATGGAACGAGGCAAAAAGCATCAGCTGTGAAGTTGCCTTCAGCCATGTCCATTTCCCCAGATCACTGAGACACTCTTCATTCACTGTTCATTCAGTAGGTTTATCAGACACCTACAACATGCCAGGATACAAAGCCTGCTTCCACCTTTTGTCAAGTCTGAGACCTTGAGCAATTTAGCAACCTTCACTGTCCTTATCTATAAAATTGGAGAACCCCTACCTCAAAATGGCTTTATGAGGATCACAGATATTACCTCTGAAATTTGATGGCCTCTAATACATGGAAGGCATCCAATAAATGTGTCACACTGTCATCATCTTTATTTATTCTTACTGAAATAATTGTATGAAATTAAGAAAGAGAAGGAAAGAAAACTATAGTCCAGTGGGTCTCAACGTGAGTCTGCAGAAACATGGAGTTTCTGATTCAGCAGGTGTATCTAGGGTAGGGTCCAAGAATATGTATTACCAACAAGTCTCCAAATGTGACTGATGGTACCAGTCCAGGGAACATCCCTTGAGGACCATTGCCTCACCCATCCCTGTGGACCAGCTCCTCCTGACTGTCAAGTATGTGAGAGGACAGGATAAATAGATGGAGAAGAGAGATTAAACTGTTCAACTGATTTGACTTGTGATGGGAAGAGGTGTCCTGGGATTTGACTCAAACATAACCAGATCCCTGGGGTTTCCGTGGGGTAGAAACAGTTGCCTCCGGACACTTAGGATGTTTTCTTTTTTTACATGGTCTCCATGTAGCTCCAACCCCAGCCCCTAGACAGAGTTCTCCATCCAAATCATCTGCATCCCACGCCAGTGATCCGACCACCGATGACATCTTTGAAGAGGGCTTTGAGAGTCCCAGCAAAAGTGAAGAGCAAGAAGCTGTAAGTGACCAGTTTGTTCTGAGTTGTTTGTTTTTTTCCATTTAAAACTTCTGTGTCTAAAATGAATGATACATGAGGAAGCCTATGTAGAAAAGAATGCTGACTCAGACTCTTAGGTTCTAAAGGGGTGACTAAAGGGGTTTTCTTTTCTGTTCAGATGAGCAGCTGAAAACTGTTATCCTTTCATTACATTGTTGCAAGTTCTCACATTTGCAGAAATGGCATCCTCTCAATGGAGTGCTGCCTTCTTTAAAATAATGGATGATATGTGTGCATGAAAATGTACCCAGCTGTCTTATATTTTAAATTACTGAAAAGAAAAAAAAAAGTGTTATCTTCTTGTGTTCTAGCCTGATGGGTCACAGGCCTCATCCAACAGTGATCCCTTTGGTGAGCCCAGTGGGGAGCCCAGTGGTGATAATATAAGTCCACAGGCCGGTAGCTAGATAGCACAGGTCTGGGTAGGTATCTGTCCTTTTGATCTCCCACCCTTAAGCCATCTGCTCTCCCTTTCGCTTGTTCATCGCCTCTGAAGTTGCATCCCTGATGTTCGCACCATCTTCCTGGCCTGAGCGTATCCCTGATGTTTGCATCATCTCGCCTTGCCTGGTGTCTGTTTTCCACCTTGTTTATCCTCATGGATGCATGACCTTTGACATGTATTGGGAGTAGGGGTAAAGGTGAGGAGTGGGGAATGGTCATACTATTTTATTACCATATGTTCTGAGTCGGGGGTGGTGGTGAGATATGGTCAGAGCTGCTTAATGTGGATTCAGTGTCTGAAAGCATCAACATTCTGAGATGGACATGTTCTTTCTCAGTGAGATGTGGTCCAGATGCTTAGACCCCTTCAGCAATGTGTCACAGAATCTGCCTACACTCCACAGATCTAAAAAAAGAAAAAAAAAAAATCAGCAACCAAACACACTTCAAGAAGGCAGACTAAGAAACAAAACAAGCAATGCTTGAAATAAAAAGATGTGAGACCACGGTAGCCTGTTTTGTCTGGTCAAAAGCGGCCCTGCACCCTTTCTGAAGTGAAAGTGGAGTTCAGAGCTGTGAAAGTGAATTCAAAGACGTGTGGCATTCGCTTCTGAGGCTCTGCTGTTTGCACCTGTCTGACAGCCGGTGGCTTGCCACCAAACCACTTCAGACTCCATCAGCAGCAACTTCGAGAGAGGTGTACTTACATTTACTAGAAGTGGGTTTAGGCACTTGAATTTCAATACATCTGATTTGATGGAAAGAAAGAGGGGCTGATGAAACCAACTTTCCCAGGAGACAGAAGTACCCCCTTGTTACCCAGACATGATTTCTAAGGTCACTCCTTGACAAATATCTTCAATTTTCAGGTGCTTTTCTAGTTTTCCATAAATGCCTAGGACCGTAAGGCCCTAACCGGCAGAGCTCCGTTTTTAGGCCTGAGTAGCATGGTCAGAACCATTAAAATGGTAGATAGGTTTTACTGTTCATAAATGGATTCTGAGGCTACCTTGGAATCAGTTGCCATTTGTGTGTAAGTTATTTTGATGGTTATTGAAAGCTCAGAGAGTATTTTCAAAGTGCGTTTTGTTCATAGATTTTATGATTAGAGCATCTCACATACCATACGTTCTGGCACATTTCAGCTCAGTACACGGGAATACCATCGTGCCATGCAAACACCCAACTAAAAACGTAGTCTTACAAAGCTATTTGGGGGGCTTGTGATAATAGACAGAGTTGATGTTCCAGGAAAGGCAGAAGTTGGAGATGATGGGTGGACACCTTGGGAAGATGCCCCAACAGGTTATTCTACCCCTTTCATATGTTTTGTTTCACATGCTCACCCTTGCCTTGAAAAATGTGATGAAGTAGGGGTGACAAGAGCCATTCGCCAGCATAACAGCCAACGTCTAACCCTAAAACTGAACTTCTAGAGAAGAGAGATGACAGAGAGCACTTGCAGATTGATGCCTCACACCCTCATCTTTACGCGTCTGTTCTGCTTGAGATAGTTGTGCAAGCTGTTTTGTGGGGCTTCAGCCTGTTCTGTGTTGTGTTTGATGCTCTGTCTAGAACCCCAGGCCAGGGTCGAGTTGTGAATGGATGTGGCACAGTCTTGTGGGAAGAGCTCAGAATTTGGAATTTGAGTTCAGATTCTAGCTCAGCTACCTAATAGCAGGAAATCTTGGGCAAGAACCATACTTGCTGTTGAGTCTTGGCGTGCTTATGTGCTGGCAGGGCCTGGTGTACCCATTACCTTAACTGAGATGGCACATAGAGACAGACAATCAGTACTCAGCTTAAAAATGTGGGTTCAGGAACAAGAGTGAATTCAGAATCTGGCACTAGCACTTATAAGCTATGTGACCCTGATGAGATGTCATAATAGTTTTCTATCTTATTTAGAAAGATCAGGATAAAAATAGTCTTCCTCATGAGGTTATTGTTTGGACTAAGTGATACGTCTGGAATTCTTAACACCGCATCTGACACACAGAAAGTAGCCGAGCTGTTAGTTGCCATCAGCAACACCAACACTATCACCCCCCCAAACCGTCATCACATGTGCTCAATAAACATGGTTTACCACTCCCTTGGATTTTATACATTTAGCCCTTGTGTTGAATAAATTCCACCATAAGGACCCAGGCCATTGCNCACAGAAAGTAGCCGAGCTGTTAGTTGCCATCAGCAACACCAACACTATCACCCCCCCAAACCGTCATCACATGTGCTCAATAAACATGGTTTACCACTCCCTTGGATTTTATACATTTAGCCCTTGTGTTGAATAAATTCCACCATAAGGACCCAGGCCATTGCTTGGGAGGTTTTGCTTTGTACTTTGTTTGTAGGTAATTAGTTTTCAATATGCCTTAGAAGAGCTTTGGGAGAAAAAGAGAAACCCTATTTCTTAGTTCTGTGGCTCACCCTGCCCCATAATCAGAAAGACACCTTTTAGGGCCTCAGGGGCCAACTCTCACTTCTCCAAACAGAGCAGCCTTATCTTATATTCACAGGTAAATCATAGTAAGTAGTTCCCAACTCCAAAGGAGGGCTGGGCTGTAGTCGTCAGTGAAGCAGTTTCCTCCCTTTGAAAGCTTAGTCTGGCAATTTCACAATGGCCTATCAAGGATCACATGCCGAGAGGCTGTTGCCAGCTTTGCTGACACAGCCCACGTAGCCTTAGCCTTGCTAGGACACCCACACAGTGGTGGTGGTGGTTTAGTTGCTGAGTCGTGTCTGTAGCTTGCCAAGGCTCCTCTGTCCATGGGATTCTCCAGGCAAGAATACTGGAGCGGGTTGCCATTTCCTTCTCCAGGGGATCTTCCCGACCCAGGAATCAAACCCAGGTCTCCTGCATTGCAGGCAGATTCTTTAGCGACTGAGCTACAAGGGAAGCTCCCAAGACACCCATGACGGAAGTCCAAAAGGGGCTTCTAGGCCCCTCCTTCAACACAGCACAAGTGACATTTGATCTTTCTGTCTCCATTCCATTCACCCATCCATCCAACCAGAAATTTACTGGCTGCAATTTCTTAGTGCCTTTCCGGGCATTTGGAGAAAGGATACCCATGCAGGGCAAGTACGTCCACAGCTCTATTTTCCTCTCTGCCTCCATGCAGTTTGGAAGCAGGAGTCTCAGCCTTATCATCGTTGCAACCATTATCACCAGCTGCTTTTTATTAGAAATGCCTGCACAATTCTAAGTAGGTAGGGGTGACATCTGTTGATAAGTTAAAACCATATCGCACCCTTGTAAGAGGAAACAGACGGCCTCAATCCTCGCAGGTAGACGCTTTGGGGCCAATCTCAAACAGCATTTCTGTTTTAGCAATAAGGGAGAATATCTTCAATTATTTCATGTTTTCCCCTACCCTCCCATCTGGGAGAATCACGTGTCTGTGAAAGACTGGGTCAACAAGAGCACAAAAAAAGAACCCAAATAATATTATAATGGCTGGTGTGGGAATGGCAGGTAATTTATACTCCACTGATGTGTTGCTGGAGCAATTTTAAGGGTGAAATGTTAGCTTTTGAGGAGATGAAAGAAAAATGAAAACATTTATTTGGTTAAATAGCTAAGTAAATAAACTGCCTATCAGACTTCCCCAGCTGTCAAGTCAAAGTAGCATCTGTAACAATGGAGAATTGTTTGGTCTGTCTCCCTTAGTAACAATAGATATTGCCATAAATAATAAGTCACTGTCATTTTTTTTAAAGACCAATCTTCATAGTGGGAACCCAAGACACATAAAATATTACCTGATGGATTTTTAGTGTTCAAGGGAAAGAAAAGCAGAACTTCAGATGCTTTGGGAGAGAGATTTGGAAAAATAAAAAATAAAAAAAGGAGAGAGTAGAAACAGATGCCCAGAGTCAGAGTCTTAGGTCTGAGTTACAGTTCCTAAGGACATGATCTTGGGCGGGACCTTAGCTAAGCCCTGGAACCCCACTTCTCGCACACAGATGAAAATGAATCATGACAACAGCTCCCTCCTCAGGCTCCCCTAGGATCAGAAGATATCGTGAGAGTGCTTTATAAGCTTTGAAAGTAAAATAGCACACATTTGGCATTATTATTACTATTTTGCTTTTAAATAGAATCACATAGCAAAAAGCCTTAAAACAGAAAGCCACAGAAATGGAAAATAACCACTTCTTTACATGAGCATAGTGGTGCTCTGAAGCTAGTCCAAGCCAGCCTGGTCCAGGCAGGAGATGGGAAAGCCTGGCTGAGGGCAGCGGTGGCCAGGTTAGAGACATAGGCTTGATGCCCAGGGATATGAAAAGATGGAATCAGGAGGAGGTTAAGGCTGAAGGCAAGTGGGAAGAGAGGAAGAAGAGGGCATGCACTGGGATGACTCCCCGGGTTCCTGCCTGCCCCAGGGATCTAGGTGGGGCCAGGAACTATGCTAAGGAACACAGAGCAGCAGGCTTAAGCAGAGAGAAAGGCAAGTTTACTTTGGGACCAAGTGTTCTTAGGTTCCTTTGAACTTCTGAGTTCAGATGCTGGTAGACTGCTGAACATGAGACTCTGGAGGACAAAGGCCCAGAGATGGAGATTTCAGCATGATTTTCAGCCCCTAGAGTAGTGGGCAGAGCTAGAATCCACTGATCATTTAGACCTGAGTTCAGCAAACCCTCTGTGAACGATGTATGCTTTGTGGGCCCTCCGGCCCTCTGTCACAGCTAATCTGTTACACTGTTGTAGCAGGAAAACGCAAAAGACAGTGCCTAAGGACTGGGTGTGGTGAGTTCCGGTAAGACTTTATTTACAGAAGAGCTGGCCATCACTAAAACAGGCTGATGGGCTGCCCTTTGCTGAGCTGAGTTAGATCATGCTCACTGTTTCTAGAATCACCCTGCAGAAGGCAATGCAAGTAGCCTTGCACTTACTACTACTAATAAGATAACTTTAAAAGTCAGCAGTGTGTTTATAGCTCTTTCATTAAACATCACCTAGTTCAATCCTCAGGGAGACGCTCTTAAGTATTTTTTATTATTCCTGTTTCACAAATATGGCAGGTAAGGTAGAGAGGTTAATAACTTGTTGAAATCACAAGAATCACATGTAAGGAGGCTAGGATTTGACTCTAGACCCTGATTAGAGAACTTAAGAGCACTCAACCAGGACCAGGACATTTGGGTTTTAGCAGCCTCTGTTTGACTTAATTGCTTGTGATGTGAGGCAGATGGCTTCATTTCTGGCCTTTGGTCTTCTCTTCAGAAAAGCAGTTCCTCAGGCCCTTCTAGCTCTTACATTCTAGGACTTCTAACTTGTCCAGTGTCAGCCAGCTAGAGCATGGAAGACCCAATCCTCAAAAAGTGTCTTCCAACAGCTCCCTTCTCCCAGGTTGTCATTCCCACCTAATGAACGAAAGGCCAGAAGTCCCTGAAATGCGGCGACTCTCCATGTGAGATGTAGGACCCTCTCCTGACCACCGGGCGCCTACTCAGGACAGGCCCACTTGCTTTTGGCAGAGAATAGGCATCAGCAACCTCAGTGCCCTCATCGGCTACAGGACAAGTTTTAAAAAAAAAAGTGATGTCAACATGCAAAGCAGATTACTGGTGCCCATCATTCGTCTTAATGGGGAAGTGCAGAGTTGATCAGAATGAGTGTGGACCTCCTGGGAACTCAGCTTGTGCACCTGTGTTCACCAAGTGGGTTTTGGCACCGTGAGGCCCCTGGAAGCGAGTGCATTCGGCAGCAACTTCAGACTCTAAGGTATTGCCATCATATCCATCCTTTGTTTTGAAGGCTTTCCTATCCTAAAAGCCAGATTTTCAGGCTGAAAGTAGTCAGAAAGCTTTGTCATTTCCCCTTTCCTTTGAATAAAAAAAGAAGACTCCTGCCACTTGTTAAAATTCTTTGTGTCATATGAGCTCACTTACTACATGTTCCATACAGAACCATGATGTTGGTGTCACAAGCCCCATTGTAGAGATGAAAACCCCAGGTGAAATGCCTGCCTCAGTTCATGCAGGTAGTTAGGGAGACTGCGGGAGTCATTGTGGCTCTAAACACTTTTCATGGATTTAGATGGCACTTGGAGTTCTTTCCGCCTTAGTTTTACTCCATGGTTACCATCCCCTTTTTCATTTTGCCAAGCCAGGAAATGTAAGACCCTGCTGAGGTAGGCCCCAGTGTTGGGGCTTTAAAGACCCTGAGGCTGAAGTTGCTGCCTAGGCAGGGCAATGCTGACGGCCTCAAGCTTTGGCTCACCTCCCAGCTGCAGTCTGACCCCCAGCTTGGCTCAGCGTGGCTCTCACTCCCCAGGCGCCCAGGATGGGGCAGAAACGGGCTTGCTCAGTAACCAGATTGCATGGCGCGTGACCTCACGTCCAAGACCACCTTTCTCAGCATGCCGTGTCTTCTCCCCACTCATCATCTGTTTTGGACCAACCTTTGCTTAATGTGGCCAAGCTTCCCCAAAACAAACACAGTAAATTTAAAGTGAAGTCGTAAGCACAATTGAAGTGGCTTTCCAAAGGGGCTCATGAAAATGTGGGATGGAAAACTATGTACCTTTGTACTTCAAGCCAAACTGGTGGGAAGAGGTAGGGAGAGTGAGGGAATATGCACGGAAAGGGGAGTCCAGACCCTGGGCCGCCCTCCTGGCTCTCCACTGTTTCCTGTGGACTTTTGGTAAAACACCCCTTACATCCGGAGCCCTTCATTTCTTCCTGCCAGAAAGGAACTGTCAGACTGAGAGCCCTTCTTGCTTTGACATTTTACAAAAGGGATCACATGGCAGTGGAGAGGACAGCGGGCTTAGGAAAGACCTGGCTGTGTTTACATGAAATGCTCGAGAAAACAAATCTAACCTACAGTGGTCAAAAGCAGATCAGTGTGGCCACAATGGAATGAGGGGCTGACTGAGCGGGACATGGGGGAAGTTTGTAGCGTGAGGAAATGCTCTACAGCTTGATGGCTCTGGGGAGGCCCAGATAAGTGTATGTATTTGTCACAGCTTATGAAACTGTACACTTAAAATGGAAACATTTCATTGTATGCAAGCTACACCTCAGTGAAGTTGATTTAAAAGTAAGAAATAGGTAAATTCATAGAGATGGAAAAGTAGGTGAGAGACTAGTTACTAGGAGTTAGGGGTCAAGGGGACTAGGAAGTCACTGCTTAATGGGTCTATTTGGGGTAAAGAAAGAGATTTAATAATGAATGTCTGTGAATTATATGCTTAAAAATGATCGAAATGGCAAATGCTTTGCTCTAAATATTTTACTGCAATAAAAAAGCCAAAAATGTAACAAATGTGATTATATCCCAGTTCTTCCCTGTGCTGGCTGAGTGACCTTGGGCCAGTCACTAAACTCGAGGGAGCCCTGCTTCTTCTCTGTAAAAGGAGCTAGGAATACCCAGGGTACAGACTCTGTGATACCCAAACGAGACCACGGCTGTGATCAAGGAAAGCCCTCTATAGACTCTAATTTGGTTTCTGTAAACATATAGTCTATTAATACTCTTCATTCTGTGATTCTACTTGGTTTTTCGGCGTGAGCTCATAGCTCATACTTAAAGTTGCCTGCAGACACATGGAAGTCTCTGCTATCCACAGGGCGCTGCAGCCAAGCCCTTTAAATGTACTCTGCAGTCTTTCCACATAGTTTCCCAGGACAGATCCTGTGCCATTATTAGGTTTCTTAACAGCCAAGTTACACTATGAAGAAGTGTCAGTGAAGGAGATGGAATTATTGAAGCTACCTACCAGTGATTTTTAGGCTGAAAGCCATCTTCTCTAAAGGAAGTTTGGGGAGTAATTTCCCTGTGCCAGACTGTGTGTTCAATGTGTGTTTTCTCCTTCAGTTCTCAATGAGGACTGCTAGCCTCATTTTACAGATGAGAAAACCGACACCCAGCGGGTTAAGTAACCTGCATGGGGTTGTAAGGTTACTAAGTAGGTGACAGTGGGAAGAGTACATCAGCGTGACAGCAGGAGCCAGCCCAGCCCTCACAGCTGGGCCCTTGGTGTTCTATTGCATGTAAACAGTTTCACAGATGAGCATCAGACAAGGCACCATGATGGGTCAAGGCCCATTCAAGACCACTCGGTAGCCATGGCTGCCTTGAACATCGTCCAAGCTCCAAAACTGACCAAACATTATTTGCTCCTGGCCTTAGTCTTACTCTGTGCGTCCTGCCTCCCAGGTAAGAATTACTAAGATAATCATGCTTCCTGAAAGCACCCAACCCAGAGAGAAACCTTACTTTCTGAACCCTCCCTGTAAACATCTAATATAAGCTTAATCCCATAAGAAGCCCTTTCTTAGCAGCAGCAGCAGCAGTAAGAGAAGTAACTTTTCGTTCACTCATTTACATCCTCATGCTCTGTGTTCTGAGTAGGTGTGCCTGCCAGGTTCCAAGCTTGTGCTCAGAATGTGGGACACAGACATGAAAGGTACAGCAGAGCTCACTGTGTAGACAGCACTGGAGGTAATGTGATGGCAGTGTAGACATGGGTCTCTGCAGGGCACTGCTGGAGTCCAGGAGCAGAGTGGTCTGAGTCACCTGCACAGTCCAAGAAGCCCTTCTATTTGGGCTAGCTCCGGAAGTATGAACCTATAGGCGCAGGACAAGGAGAGGTCCCCAAAGTGGAAGAAACTGTCTAAGCAGAGTCTCAGGGGTGGGGAATCTTACCATGTCAAGGGGACCAGGGGCTTCCCTGGTGGCTCAGACGGGTAAAGAATCTGCCTACAATGCAGGAGACCCAGGTTCGGTCTCTGGGTCGGGAAGATCCCCTGGAGAAGGGAATGGCAACCCACTGCAGTATTCTTGCCTGGAAAATTCCATGCACAGAGGAGCCTGGCAGGCTACAGTCTATGAGGTGGCAAAGAGTTGAACACAACTGAGCAACTAACACTTTCACTTTCAAAGGGACCAGAAGAACAGAGCAGAAGTGACCTAAAAGAGAGTGGAAGTAGATGAAGCCAATGGGAAAGGGAGCCACGCTGGAAGGGCCTCATGGGTCATTCTGAGGGGTGTGTTTGCAGTATCCCTGGGGACTTAAGGAGCCTGGAGGGTTGTTCCAATCAGGAAACTGGTATGACCAGATCCCTTACAGAAAGATCATTCTGACAGAAGCATGAAGAATTTTTTTTTTTTAAACCATGATATATGTGATCAGAAGGGTGACTTTTGATTCATGGTCTGGAAAGGGGCATTTATTAGTTCTAATGGTCTATGAGACTAATAGGTCTTATGTGCCCAGTGAAGGAACTTTGACCTTACCCTGTGGCTAATGAGGAGACTTTGAAGGATTTGAATCAGGGCAGAGATATGGTCAGATCTGACAAAAGAAAACAACAGATATCAAAAATGTGCTATGTTAATGTGTGATCCCATTTAGACTTTTTGGAATGGCAAAAATAGCCTAAAGACCCCATGGTGACCTTGCCAGAAGTCAGGTCAGAAATTTCTGGATCAGATGATTTCTTATTTCCCCTCTAGCTCTTGACAGTCTTAAGATTCTGTAACAAGGAAGGTAAAGCTATTTCCAAAACATATAATGCATCAGAGTGTCAGACTTTGGGATTATCTGCTGCTTGGGGTTTTCCACACCAGTGCTCCCCTTCATTAGTGGGGATAATTGAGAGTTGACTGCAGTCGTTACCGCTGTTGTGATGGGTATTTGAAGCTAAATTCCGGCAAGCAGGAGATGTGTGAATATTTATCTCAGCTGCGGAAAGTTAATGCAGTGTGGCATTAATTACCCTGTCTGAGCCTGCTGTCTTCTTCTGTTTTTAGGTGTCATTCTCAGTTGAATAAATTAGTTTCCAAAATTAGAATAAAGCAAATGGTAGGGTGAGATTAAGGCAGCCTGACTTCTTAGGGCATCCAGAAAGCCGAGTGAGCTGAGAGAGTCCACCCAGGAAAGAGGAAGCTGCGTTCTTGCGGCCCAGCACAGGAAAGGAGATGTTGTTTCACGCTCGCGGTACCTCACTACTTTAGCCCTTTACCTTTGCTCCCCTCGCTCCAGCCCCAGAACACACACACACAGAAAAGTTCCATGTTTAGCTTTACCACAAGTGTCTGAAACATTTCAAGACATTGGCAGAGAATAAATTAGGTGCTTAATAAATCATTTTGCTATAGATTTTGTTCAGAATTTGATGCTGAGCGAATAAAGCCAAGGGAGAGTGTGTTTAGGACAAAGGGATCAGAACAGTGAAAAAAGTAGAAACTGTATCCTAAACATTCACATTCATTCAACAGACCTTCTTTGAGCACCTACTGTGCTAATTCTATGTGTAAAATGGCAGACAGAATGCACAGGTGGTCACTCAGAAGTCGGGCATGGAAGAATAAGCTTTCATGCTTTATGTCATCAAATATTTGGAAGCAGTATTGTGGTGTTTTTTTTTTAACCTTTTCAAGGACAGTATGAAGTCCCATGGTTGGAAACCATGCAGGTTTCCAATTGGCAAACTGTTTTATTACACAACTGGGTGCCTCCAAGAGTAGGAAGCTCCTTGTTCCTGGAAGAATACAGAGATGATGAGCTCTGGAAGAAAATATGCTGGACTTGATCTCAGGAGTCCTGGATTCTATTTATGGCCTGGTTCCTAAGTAACCTTGTGACTCTGGGGAAGCAAAAGCTCTCTTCATTGGGCTTCACATTCCGTCTTCTTGCCCATCCCACTTTACAATAAAAGCAAGCAATACAACATATTAAATCTGTGAGAGGCAGCACAATGACTTTGAGTTCACACAACCTCTTTGATTTTCAGTTTTTACCTGCAAAATGAAGATAGAATAAAAGCCACTCCCGGGATGGTTAGGCAGATAAAATATTGGGATGGCCAAAAAGTTTACTCGAGTTTCTCATAAGATGTTACAGATGAATTTTTTAGCCAACCCAGTAAGACATAAAGGTGTTTTATATAAATTCCAAAGCACTCTACAACACTATAGCTGGAAGACTTTTTGCTTGTTTGTTATGGGGTTTGTTGTTGTTATTTAAAGGCAGCTATTGTAATAAATGAGGAAAAGCACTGGAACTTTTAAGTCTCAAGTCCCATGTGACTTACTAGCCATATGACCATGGTCAAATTACTTAACTTCTCTGCGTGGTTTCTCACTTGCAAAAGAGATAAATCAGTGCCTTAATCACTACATTCAGAAGACAATGTACTTGAAAATATGTAGCATGGTGTCAGACACATAGAGCTACAGAATGCCAGTTCCATCTGCTGGTCCAAGAAAATAAGCAGTTGAAAAGGATCTATACCCACATAGCAGGAGGCAGGCTAATATACAAAATATGGCAGAATTAAGATGTCATTGTGTCCATTTAATTCTGGTACAAATATCTGAGAGTGACAGCATGAAAGTCAGCTTTAACAGAAGGGCTTGTGCATGCTTCAGACCAGTATATTGACCTGATCTGCTTGGCCAGTGTACCCTGGTCCATTTCAGTATGAACAGAAGTCTGAAGTGACTTCAATGAGGCCAAACGCCATTTCCCATCTACATTTGGATTGAATTTTTGCTATGTCATATATTGGTGAAAACCTTGTGTATATCTTAGGATAGCCTCAGGGCTGCAGGCAAGTGACTGACCAAACCTGTGAAAACAAACCCTAGAAGCTTTTAACTAAGAGCTAATGGCATGATTGCTGTTCTCTTGCTCTAAAGCATGCCCAGTCATCACTGCTTGCAGAAACCAAAGAGCAGTTTGAGACAGAATTTCAGCAGTCTCAAGTGGACGTTCATAAAACTGTCTTGGAAAAACGTTCACTTGATGTATGATCATTGTTACCGTGTTCTGAAGATCCTTTTCAACTGCTTACTTTCTTGAATGTTCCTGCCAACCACTATGCTAGAGGCTTTATATATATTCTCTCTAATTCTCACAAGAACCCTGTAGGGTAAATGGTATTATTCCCATTTCATAGTTGGGGAAACTAAGGCTCAGAAAGTAAAAGTATCTTGTTCATATCACACAGCTGGTCCAGCTTTGTCTGCTAGACCCTGTAATTTCCCTAACAGGCTCAGCTTGTAAACCAAGGGCACAACTGGGTGAGTTGTTCTTAGGGATGAAAAAGGATGCCAAAATGACATGCACCATGACTGAATAATCCCCAAATAACCTAAGGTCATTCATCATAAACTGTCATCTTTCTGTTCTAATTCCAAACCCTCCCTCCCAAGCTGTCTCAGAAAACCCTATTGGGAAAAGAGCGGGTCTCATTTTGTCCCTCTGTCCATAGGAGCCGGAGCCTCTCTATGCGCAGATCAACAGATGTAAGAAATAGCATCAGTGTGGGCTTGTGGCAGATGCTTCAAGACTGGCATGGAAATCCGCATCGCGCAGGCTCTCTTGTATTCTTTCACCTCACGTCATCCCACGAAGAAATTCATGATTGCCGAATGGAACTCCTTTGGAAGAGGGAACTAAGAGGTTTTGGCAACCACTGGCAGAGGTCTATGGCAGCACAAAAACAAACACACCGAAGTATGAAAAACCAGACCCAGCATCAAATCACAAATCAAGCAAGTGCTCCCCCAACAAGTATTCCTGGCTCTCTTAGCGTGGGTTTAAGATGACCCAGTATGTGAATCCCTAATTCTCTTTTTATTTCTCAACCTGTTGACCACTGTAAAGACATCTGATTTGGAGTGACAGGCCTCAGAGAGCTACATCAGGGTTGGCACTGACGTCATTTAGGCGAACGTAAGGTCTCTGTCACCACAAGATGCTCATTTGTATGCCTTTTCACATAGGATGGCATAATTACAACGCTCCACAAGGCCTGGTTTGTTTCCCCTTTCCTTTCTTTGTCATGTTTGAAATTAATGAGTGTACAAATTTTTGTATTGCTTTTGACTTTTTAAAAAAATATTGATGAAGAAATCCAATTAAAAAAAAAACCCTATATGAAATGAATTCACTTGAAATCATCACAAGACAAATAAGTGGCTGATGATTCTTTTTGATTAAGAATGTTGCCAAAACAACCCTTTAAGCTCTTCTGCATCCTGGTGAAGAAAGACACATTTCGGTTTAACCTTCACTCTGTGAGTAGGAAAGGACATCAAATCCCATTGAAGAGAAAGATGAAAAGTACATCTGATTTCCTCAGAAGCTCTAAACTCTTTAAGTCCAATAAAATGAGATTTTTTATTTTTCCGATATCTTGCTGCTGTGATGCTATGCAGACAAGTGTCTTCTCCATGTGCCATTTCAAAGAAAAGTCATTTGCCAAATACTTCGGGTACAATCCTGGTAATGTGGTTTGGGATTTTAAAAAATCGACTTGCTAATGGAACAGTGGTGACATGAATATTCAGAGTAACAAACTGATTCTGTGGTCACAATGGTTCATCTCTATCTCTTTTTGTACATCAGAAAATTCAAATGGGATTTTTATTTTATAACTTAAAAAAAAAAACAAAAACCTTACCATTAAACTCTTTAAATATTTAAGGGAAATGGCTTTAAGGAGTTCTAATGAAAAAAAAAAATTGCCCGTTTGTGTTTTTTTTTTTTTTTTTTAAATATAAATNATTCAAATGGGATTTTTATTTTATAACTTAAAAAAAAAAACAAAAACCTTACCATTAAACTCTTTAAATATTTAAGGGAAATGGCTTTAAGGAGTTCTAATGAAAAAAAAAAATTGCCCGTTTGTGTTTTTTTTTTTTTTTTGTAAATATAAATGTTAATGAAAATGCTTTTTTAATAATGCCATTACACTGTAGAGAAGGTAGCAGATTGAGTGCAGAATGTGACAAACTTGATGGGTGGGGCTCACTTTCCGGAAACTACTCTGGAGCCTATGGTAGGAAGTTGGAGTTCAGGGACAACTGGCAGGAACAGTCAGCCAATCAGCAGCTAGTGATCAGGAAGGGAGCACGTGACCCCAGCCTCTCATCTAAGTCTTTCTGCGAGAGTACGACCCTCTGTGTAAAACAGGAAACAGACAATTCACGCTCTGAAGGCCTGTCCTTCAGATTCTGAAACTCCCTCCCACCTCTCCACTCCCACTGACCCTGTAGACATCACTGGACTGTTTGTACATGAAACAGAAGAATTTAAGCTTCCTTTTTTTTTTACATTTATGAGACAAAAAGTGCAGTGTTTGGTTCGTATGTTTAGCACATGATTTTCATAAAGAATCTATATATTTTTGCCCTACAGAGAATATTGTTCTACAGGTCAACTGTGTTTTCCTGATGTTCCTATGCAGTTACAGTATGTTGAATTGAATGGTGTAGCACTAAGAAGAAAACTTTAAAGAATCATGGGATGAATTGGATTGGGGGTGGGGCTGATTATCCTTACTTGGTTTTAAAATTTGAAAAGTAAGAATTTACCTTGATATGATTGACTGCCATCGGCCTGTGTACTTTGATACTTTGTATCAACAGAAACTAAAATGATTTGGAAGAAGGTATACTTGGTGACCAAGGAAAAAATTGAGAAGTCAAGGTAATTGTTACTGTTTGAAGCCCACGTTTTACACCGTCAGATCACTGGAATCTAAATGTTTTCCAGTTAACTGGCAAATGTCCATTGCAGAACAAATGTGTCACCTTAACACGTAAAGTCTGAAGAACTCAAGAGCTGAAAAGGGCCATTACCTTCCTCTGTAGCTGTCACATTTTGGTTGACATGACTTCTCCAGGAATGTGCATACTTTGGATGAGCTGATCCTTCCATATGAAGGGGACAATGGGAAAGGTGTGATAACTTTGAGAGTTGTCCTGAGACCAGTTCAATTGCGTTCTCTGGGGATTTGATGAGCTGGGCAGTTCCCACAGGGAAGTAACTTAAATTGCTCTGTTGTCCGTGATTCTGATTCTAAACCAGTGGTGCTATCTTCTCCCTCAATATGGTTGTCTTGAGTTTGTCTTGCAGTATCACACCCTTCCACTGATTCTGCGGGTTGCTTCTGACACATTCAAAGTGAACTCTGGCTGATGTGGCTGTTTCAGGTCCACCATCTAGAGCTCATTTCATAGCGGAAAGTGACAGCCCAGTGGATCTGTCATCATTCATTGAGTGTGGGTGAAAATGTAGCTGGCTCTGAACTTAATGAAAATGGCCGCTGTAATACATTAAAGTGAGGGAAATAAAGTCAAGATTTTAAACTGCCATCCATGTTATCATTGGCTGAATTCTGCTGTCTAATAAGCACTGTTTCGGGAACTCAGAACCACCGTATCCTATCCCAGAAAAACAGTGAGATTTCCAAATAAGAGCTGAGGTGCAGATACCAAAAGGCCATGGGGAGTGTGCACAGTTCCAGTTAGACTGATAGAAAATCCACGTGTACAACTGTTAATTCCTCATCCTTCACTAGCACGAAATTTGTCACTTTAAATTTTGAAACCAGGGAAACACCACCTGTCATTCTGTTCCCATTCCCCATAGCTCTCTTTACATGCCGCGAGACTTTTTTGATAATTCGTACTCATCCCTGTGTCTACTGAATCCCCATCATGTAATGTACCGGGCACCTTCTTTAAAAAAAAAAAAAAAAAAAAAATGTTTACTCTGTGGGTTTGGTTCATTTCAATTTCTGTGTTCTGACACATATTTTTTTAATAAAGATGAGAAAGAGAAAATGACTGTTGCAGTACATTTCTAGACCTACTTTAACTTTACCTCAGATGACAGTTTGTTAACATATATGGACACATTATTTTTAACTTTATGTACAATACATTCAACAGAACAGCAAAATTTTTAGAAATTTTCCATTAATTTCTGTAACACACCATGTAAAACTGTTACAAATAAACATGTTTGAGAACAACACCTTAGCCTGGTTTTATTCCATAAGTTTCTACTGGATATTCAGGTTGAGGAATTGGAAGAAGAAACTGCTTCTCTCAAAACTTCCACTGGACCAGGTGAAGGCCTGTTTTCCTGACAAAGGACCAGAAAAAGAAAGCTCCACTGAGGAGTTAGGTCAGTTTGTCTTCAGTTCAATTCAGGTCCTGGCTCTGCTTGGAAAATCACAGTGAAGAATGAGGAGGCTGTTGTCAGGAAAAGCACCCTCTGTGTTGATGCGGGGTTTGGACCACACTTAGCATGGGGCTTTAGAAGTTGGGAAAGACCCTAGGACTTACTCTATGGATTTGTATCTTCTTCTAAAAATTATAAAAAATAAAATATAAAACCTGCTAAACTTTCGGTTAGAAGACCAAGCTTAACCTAGACTGTCAAAGAATTTGCCCCATAGTTCAAGATCATCTGCTGTAAGAGACCCAAAGAATGAAGCATTTATCTTCCTTCACATTGTGCACACAATCCACACCAAAAAACATGAAAGGAAAAGAAGTCTGGAGCTGGACCTTGACTTTTATGTTTTGAAGAACAGAAAAAAAGTGTGTGTGTATTTATGTGTGTATGTATATGTGTGTATCATTTTTATTTTCTCTTGTTATTAAATCAGCTTGTTGATCCAGTAATCAGCCAGATTACAGATTATGATTAGATCTTTGGGATGCCAAAAAACACCTCTGTTTAGGACTGGTTATGTTAATGGTTGTATAAACATATGCCCTCAGTCTGGTGTCATTAAATAGAAAGTATTAAGCAGATGTTACCTCCAGCTTGGAGAAAAAGAGAGAGAGGATTCTCGCAAAATAAATTTGGACCAGATAGAAGGAACAACCTTCATACATTAAGAAGTGGACTCAGTTGTTAGAAGATGTTATAGAAGGCTTTCTGAATAGTAGTGCCTCCTACTTGTTGAACAGCTATTAGGTGCCTCAAAGACACTCCATGATGGCCATTGCCTTAGTTAATCTTAGTTAATCTTCCAAGCGTTGGACATTATCCTCAATTTATAAAGAAACTGAGACTTGGAGAGATCAAATAACTTCTTCAGCTAGCTGATGGTAAAGTTAAGTTTCTTTACTCACAGTTGATTTTAACTTTTTTTAGAAGGCTGGATATTCACCCTTTTTAATAGTCTAGTCTTGTTGAAAAGCTTGACTGCCTATACCTCTTTCCAGCACTGTAGTTGGTGTTTGGTAAATAAGTTAGATTTCTAAGTTCCCCCAGTTGAAAATTTAAAAAACATGAGATCTTAGTATCTTTAATATGTTGCTAACTTTGTAATTTCTTTTTTAATTAGCACTTTGAAAGAGTATGTGTCAGAGGGATTAAAAAAAAAAATACACCTTTCTGCCCAGCTGGTTCAAGTTTAGCTGAAACCAAGGACTGGTGATTTGCTTTCCCAGCCTAAATGTATCTTAAAGAAGTGACAAATTAAAAGGTGTCCTGTTTAACTGTTAGGCGGATGCCAAAATAAATCAGGCAGACATATCTGCTTTCATTTTGTGCTTGAGAGCAAACCCTTGTTGTTTTGACAGTAAATGGTTTTTGTTTTACTCAGAATGACAGTAGGAAAAATGACTAGAATAAAAAGAGGTTTCACTGAAATCAACCTTCAAAGCTTTGAAACCTTTTAAAACATGTTTAAATCCAAGGGAATTGGAACAACAGTGCCTGCAAGATTTTTTTTTTTTTTTAATGAACAGATGTAAATAGCTTTGAAGCCGTTTAGTAGCCAGTTCTCAGTATTTACGTTAAAATCTTAATAATAGCTGCTACTTTCGTGCTGCTCCTACTATATATGTGTCACTCATTTTCTAGCTATCATTTCCAAACTTTTACACAGGAAGAAAAGGAACGGGCTCCCCACTTTACAACTTAGGAAACTGAAACGTAGAGATGTTATGAAACAGCTATTAATTAACAGAGCCAACGAGCTCTCCCAGGGGCTGTTGAGGTTCCCAGGGTCTCACCTCCAAGTCTCTTTCCTCTCTTGCATGTTTGCTTCTGTCTGCAGGCTTTCTAAGATGTCAAATGGCTCACGCACCCTCTGTAAGATACATTTAGCGTCTATCTCTGTCCCACTAAAAGTGATGTCTATTAGAAAAATCACACCCAGCCTTACCTGGCAGTGCAGAAATGGATTCTTCAGTAAAATGACTAGATATTTTTTAAAAAAGGAGAAATTCAGTTTTAATTTTAAGAACAGTGATAACTAACCCAATCCAATGAATATATAATTGCAAACAAAACACTAGCATTCATTTTCTCATCTAAGATACAGAGGTCTGAAGAGGGAGTCTTTTTGAACAGGTTCATCGTTCGCTGAAGAGTATTAATGACTGCCAAGTGGAAAATGTCCAAATGTTCTTGCGAGATGGCAGCCTCTGATGACTTGGGTCTTTAATCTTCAGAACAACCTCTTGCCACTCTGTCACTCATGCAGGGGCCACAGCCTGGACAGGGAACCAGCAGGGATGGTGGATACGGGACCAGGCAGTGATCAATAGTAAAATGCTCAGCTGTCTTTTTTCCTATTGTAAGGAACTTTACCCCGCCTCTTGAGGAGGCACCCTGAAATCTGTCTTGTTTCAGATGATAGAAGTTAGTTACCGTAGTTCATGGCCATGAGCTCAAGAACCTAGGAACTTAGTTATTAAAGGGAAGTTATTTCTTCTTACCTGTCTGTGCCCCTTCAAACTTTCATAGGTGGTAAAAGAAAGGTGGTCAGTGACCACACAGTCCATGTTTATTCTTTTAAAATAAAGCAACATCATATCATAAACTAAAAATAAAGGAACCCATAGTTGATGGTTAGTCCTCTTTCATCAGAAGAGAAGTGATGCAAAAGTCAAGCAGGTGGGTAGTCAGTAGCTTTCTTGCTGTTCTGTGCTGACCTTAGGCAGAACCTGGAAAGTCGAGTATTTGACCAGATCATGCTAAGCTTAGCATTTGTCTCTCTTCTCCCAAAAGTGGAATGTACTGTCTTTGCTGGTGAGTTAATATAGATAACAGAGGGTAGACTCTGAATTCAGAAAGTCTTGGGAGTCTATAGCCATACCACCCTGAACTCACCCAATCTTATCAGGAAGTCTCCATGTAGCTTCTGGCCCCACAACTTTTTAGTTGTTTGACCTCAGGTCACTCAATGTAATGTTGAGATGATATCTTCCTCATAAGGCTGCTATGAGACATAAATTTGAAATTTTCATACCTGGACGTAGTAAATCCTCAAGTTGTAGCTGTTTAGTCCTGCCCAACTCTTTTACGATCCCATGGACTGTAGCCAGCCAGGCTCCTCTCTCCAGAGGATTTCCCAAGCAAGAACACTAGAGCAGGTTGCCGTTTCCTTCTCCAGGGGAATCTGTGTGACCAAGGGATGGGACCCGCATTTCCTGCATTGGCAGGCGGGTTTACCACTGAGCTACCAAGGAAGCCCACACATATGCTCAGTACATGTTACAGTACAGTAAAGAAAGTGCTAGCTATTGTATATTTTTGTATTTAATTCTTTTACTTTATCCTTTCACATGTATTATCCCAGAATGGCAATGGATGATTATTAACTCTGTTTTATTGTCAAAGAAAAGCCAAGAAACATACATATATTTCTTTGAAATCTTTTTCACTGGCAAACTTTGAAACAAAAACATATTGTGGATTTATTCATGTAACAAAGAGTTATTAAGCACATGCTATGTATGAGGATCCGTGATAAGCACTGGAGATTCAGAATTTTTTTTAAGATGTCTATATGATTATTCCCACTTTAAGAAGCTCAGAGTTTAGTCGGCAAAAAAGACTAATAGGTGAGTATGGCAGGGGGAGTGCTGGAAGAAAGGCATAAGCTCATACTGTGGGAATGGTGGAAGAAAGCCATACAGAAGCACTGGTGGCTGAGTTGTGTCTTTATAAATGAGGAGGAGTTCCTCGTGATGCAGCGCGGTGGAGGCCAAAGCTGTAGCTGGACTGGCACAGCCAGTGAGCGTGTGTGCCTGGAGTAAGCAAAGGGAGAAAACGGTGCACTGTTTAAGCTCTTGAATAACACAGAAAAACCAGTTTCTCAATTTATATTTCTAAGCTAAAACAATAAAACATCAAAAATAGTACCAATTATAGCCTCATCTTTCTAATGTATAATCAGAAATTCCTAAGTAGTAGCAAATTAAACACAACTGTAAACCATGACCAAATAAAGTTAATTCTTGGAATGCAGTTAATAGGTCAAGAGAGACTGTCTCATCTTAGTGTCTGCCAGAAAGGCATCTGGTAAAATTCATTATCCTCTTTGAGAAAAACATTAGAAGCTAAAATTATAGAATTTCCTTCACATGATAAAGAACGTCAACCTCAAACCAATAGAAAAGAGCAGTAAAACTTGAAGGTATCCACTAAAATGAGGTGGAGGTCAAGGCTGTCAACCTAGCAGTATTCTGAATTTAAGGCATTTAAAATGTGAAAGTTGTCAGTGTTTGCAGATAATATTTTCTAATGGAAAATATCTACCAGAAGCCAAACTAATAAAAAGAATCAAGGTGGTTATTTTTTAAATATATAAAAATCAGTATTTTCAATATTACTGTAAATAACCNCTGTCAACCTAGCAGTATTCTGAATTTAAGGCATTTAAAATGGGAAAGTTGTCAGTGTTTGCAGATAATATTTTCTAATGGAAAATATCTACCAGAAGCTGTAAGAACTAATAAAAAGAATAAAGGTGGTTATTTTTTAAATATATAAAAATCAGTATTTTCAATATTACTGTAAATAACCTTTTAGAACACTGTTATTTTTAGTGGAAAAATACATTCCATAAAAAGAATAAAATATGCAAAAGTAAATTTAATACTGATGTAAGTTCATAAGATCTAGATATTTTTTCATTATAAAACCTTGTAACATGGCACAGAGAAACAACAAATTCAGGGAGGAAGTTTCAAGATTATACAAATGTCAGTTCTTAATTTGCCACAGTTCAGTTTCAATCATAATCTCAGTTCTCCATCTTCAATCACAATTTATATTCAGTAATGTTCTAAAGCATATCTGAAGAGAAAATCATGTGAGAATATGCAAGAAAAAAATGAGGATAAACAGTCTATTAAATCTCAAAACATAAAGCTAAAATCACTTAAAGTTTTCGGTATAGGACAAAGAATAAAATGACCTATGAAACAATGTACACTGTAGAAACTAGCTCAAGAAATTAGTGTATAATTAATCAGTGGATAGTTGTAAGTATTCAGAGCAGTGGGGATAAAGACTATTCAATAAATAAAAGTGGGATAATAAACACTTAGAAAAAAGAGTCTTCACATCATATAGTTAATTAAAATCCACAGAAATTAAATATATGTATCGATCAAAGCATATGAGAAAAAATTAGTGAATATTCATATGGGGTAGAAAACAACCTCATAAGTCTAATACCAAATGCAGAAAATACATATTTATATAAATGGGTAGAGATTTAATTTCATGAAACTTTATGTTTAAAAATGCGGTAAACAACAGTAAAATAAAAAAAGCTTTATTATCCTGAACACATAGAAAGCTCCTAAAAGCTTACAGGAAAATACTTATAGAAAAGTAAAGAATATGAACAAACAGTACCCAAAGAAATGCAAAAAGCCCGTAAATAATAGCTAGAGGTAGAAAACAGCAAAATGTTTTATCAGTAGGGAGCATGTTAAATTACAGTACTATGCAGCCTTTCTTCAAAATGAAGTGTCTAAGCCTATATTAAATAGTGTCAGCAATTAATAAGAGTGGGTTTGGTAAGTTCCCATTTCTATTAATAGTATAAAAATATGTATGTAGGTATTTATGTATCCATAGAAAATTTTTATTATGTTATTCATGAAACTGCTCATTCATTTAGTAAGTATCTACTGAGTGCCTCCTGTATGCCATGAGTATTATTTTCATGGAGCAATGTGAGACTTGTGCTAACCCTGCAGTGAGTGACCTTAGAGAGGGGGACCTCAAAAGGGAGAAAACAAGCTTCTCACTTCATTGTGCTTTTTGAAATTTTATATTGCTACAAACCTTATGTTTCCAATATTGTTATGGGCCAAGAAGTATTTCTTTGGCTGTATAAAGTTTTGTAATCAAAGAAATTCATCAAGACAATGTTTTCCTATCAGATTAGCAATGATTATTTCTTTGTTGATGAAGATATGAGGAAATAGGCACCCTCAAACACTTTGATTGATTCAAAGGAATTTTTAAATCAAAGTCTTTAAAAGTTACATAACTTTCAACATGGTAATTCCATGTATAAGACAAATTTAAAAGATGGAAATTCCCATGATAATGAATAAACAGATATTAAGATATTCTTCACTTACTATATATAATAATGAAATATTAGAAATTAAATTTCTAATACTGTGAGACTATCTAAATGTTATATCTGTAGAATGGGAGGCTATGCCTTTATCATCAGTGATAAGCTCCTTGAAGACAAGGGGCCATGTCTTTTTATTTATCTTTAGCATCAGTAAGTATATATTTATGCATATGAGTATGCAGTCACTAAAATAATGTTGTAGAACCTGTATTTTGTCTCAGGGTTTCCCATGCCATTTTTCATTAATAATTCATTATAGCAGAGGATAAAATCATGTGCACATTATGATCTAATTTTGGTTTTATATATATACATACAGTCATAGAAAAAGCTTACAAAAACTTTGGTAGTAGTATTCATATAACTTCCATTTTGCTTCTTGTGCTGAGCTTTTTGGGTTTGTTTTCCAGTTTCACACATAAGTGATTTCTCACTGTAAGCTTCAAACCCTGCTAATGAAGCAGTTGACAGAGATCCATCAGTCCCCTTCTCAGAGTAAGCTGATCTTTGGCCAAGGTTTAAGTGACTCACTATCATCCTCTAAACAGGTTCAAGGGGACCATAAGAAAGACCAAGTATCCTGCCCTGCATGCATTCTTCAAGAGGTGAGAATGGTTTGGGGAGGGCTGGCCAGTTGTATAACTTGGATAGACAGCAACTCTGCTAATACAGCAAACACAAAATTCCACTCCAGAGCCAAAGATGTGTTAGAGATCATGGCACTAGGTAAGCTGGAATGAGGAGAGGGCACAGAGATTCCTATTTCCAAGCCCCTGCAATCTGCCTCTCTTCTCACTGCTGTCACAGCACCAGCATGCCCCCACCTCCCCTCACCCCAAAACATCGTGCCATGATCAGAAGACAACAGTCCAAGTCCATCTATGAAGCCCCTTGTTTGTCATTTACAACTTACAGTAAAGTTGTTTTATCCAGCATGCATGTTTTATCTGTTTTAATAAAGATGAATAAAATTTTCTATAAATATATATTTATTTTTAATATATATTAAAATATATATAGTAAGAGAAATAAAGCTCTCATAAGTTTCCTCCTAACTCTGCTCTCTCTGCCAACTTATTTTGCCATTAATTTTTTTTTAGCTTTTTTGTTTATTTTTTAAAATTTTATTTATTTTAATTGGAGGTTAATTACTTTAATTTGTACTTAATGTTAAATTTAAATTCTGTATGTTTTTAATTACATAAAAATCATAAATATATTCTTAATAATAATTTGATATTACATAAAAAATAAACTCTTGACCATCCTTCCCAGAGAAAACCAGTTTTCAATTTTCTCTTCTAGATTTTCTAAGTATTTCCACTCACAAATGTTTACCTCAGAAATACATAGTTTTACCTTGTAGGAGTTTGATTTTTTAATATGTAAGTAGTATGCTATGCATAGAATGTGTTTTTCTTCATGGAACCACAAGTCTGGAATACTATGTCTCATGTATGCATAAATCAATACAGATGAATGTGTGTGTATTAAATACTGAGGAGCAATATTCTTACCATAAGGTGTACAAATCTTCATGGTACAATTCAAATTCCAGCTGCCCAGCTCTGTCACACAGTAACTCTGTGATGTTGGCTGAATTAACATCTCTGAGCTACCATATCCTCATCATAAAATGGAGATGAGATTATCATTGTATTAATAATGAGGCATAAATGAGCTGGTGTTTATAAAGTGCTTGACACACCTAAGCCCTAGTTTCTTGTCTGTTAAATATGAATGCAGTGAGGTCCGCAACGGGTGAAGATTGGAGGTAGATCTGGTCTCACAGGCCCGGGAGGCTGCTGGTGCACCGTGAACTCCACCATGATCCTCTCTGGGAAGAAGGAGTGAACACCAACTCCCACACTGCCAGTAGGAAGTAGAGACCCAGCAGATAAGTAGCTTCATTCAACTATGGTGTGAGCTACTGTGACCCCCATCTTCCCATTCTCAAGGCCCTACCTGGGCCGCTTCACATGGTTAGACTCTCAGCCTCACCCGTTCTCACTTTCTGAGCTTCTCCGTTGCAAGGGGCAGTGTGGTAGGGGCAGTGTGGTAGGTAAAGCCTCCAGCCTTTCTCCTACAGAGACAGAGTACCCTGAAGAGGCCAGCGAGGGAGTGCTACCTGACTCACCACCATCCACACCTCTTTCCCTATAAGAATTCTTACAGCTCCACCTTGATCACGCATGTCCATCTGTACCCCCTTCTGCATCCCACTCCCACTGCAGGACAAGCCTTGTAAGGCGGTCCCCTTGTCTTTCCTCTGAAACAATGTCTGCAAAATATTCCTAAGCATTCCTCTGCCTATTGACTCTCTTCTAAGAACTTCCATGGCGCCTTGTTATTAATTCCTGTAGACTTAAGTCTGGGTAAGTTTAATATTTCCACCCAGGCTTTCCAAGAGACAAGGAACAATTAAAGTGACATGTAGCAGGTTTCTGGAATTCCATCATAAAGTTGCACCCTAAGCAGTTGTTACCTCTCCTCCCTAGATCCCCTAGAAGCTTTGAGGGCAGCCCCATCCTGCTCAGCACTGAGCCAGTTCTGACCGTGGAGGGAGGTGGTGAACACCACCAGCAAGTGGGGTTTGGAGTTGACTTTGCTGTCCCCATCAGAGTGGGAGAGAGGAGTCCCCCCGGAGTGGCCACAGGTTTGACTCTTTCTTGAGCCAAGCCCCTGATTCTCCCCAGAGGTGGGATCACTTCCTGTCTCATCAGACTGGACTGCTGCTTGAAGTCCCTCCTCAGTCTCCCAGAGCCTTCCTCCTCAGTCTCCCAGAGTCTCCCTCTGCCTCATTGCGGAACTGGCCCAAGCACAGTGGTCCACTTGCCTTAGACGAGGCTGACCTGTGACCCCCCAGTCCCTTCTGCCTCCTTACCCCCAAACAGCTAGTCCACGATTCTGTCCCTTAGCAGCTCACTACTTAATTTCCCTGTCAAGTTTCCCCCCTTTTCATCAGGCCTTTCTTTCCCCACCTCCTCCTCAGGACCTTTTTTTTTTTTTAATAGAGGATGGTATTTGAGATAAACATATCTATATTTTTGGTTTTCTTCTCACAACAGGCCATGAGGTGAGTGTTTTAACTTGCATTTTAGAAAAAAAGAAAAAAAAAAGGAAATTCAAGTCAGAGAAGATAAATGGTGTGGCCAGAATTAGATGGGGACAGACCCCTCCTTCTTTGACTGCTCTATGCTTCCTGGGGACAATGAGTGAGTAACTGCCTTCCCACTTTTGCTTGGGATACACCTAGATTTCAGGAAACTGCTGCTCATGGTTGGCTATGATCACTTTCTCTAGCTCTTTGTATATTTACCTGAACCAAAGATGGAAGGTGCTTAGTTAATATCTGTTACATTAATGCATGTGCTTTGCCACTAACAATGCCATGTTCTCTCAGTGGAAATGTCTGGTTTATAGATCATAAGGAGAAGGATTTATCAAACTCCACATGAGCTTAACTCAAAAAATAATATTCTTCAAAGCCATCCATACTTTGTGCTGATGATGTTTTAGGTGGAGTGAGGATTGAATTTTTGCAAGTGCTTCTATCATTTGCAAACCACGGGCAGCACTGGAAACTATCACCTCACGGAAGATGTGCTTTAGCAGATTTGTTCTTCACTGAAAGAAAACCAACATGCCAGAGGCACAAGGAAAGTTGGCCAAGGGAAGTATCTCTGTAAGGGTGCCAGATTCAAGTTAATTTCACTTTGGATCCTGGGACTCACCTGAGGAATATTGAGGAGGGTGGCAGTGGCATTTTGTGGGGCTAGGGACTAGAGAAGGGAATCTATAGCAAGAAAGCAAGAGCGAGATTGAGAAGAGCCTCAAGGTCGTGAAAGAGAGCCTGAGCATAAAACACAGAGAAGCAGCCAGTCTCCGCACAGGTGAGCAGGGGGCAGAATGTGGGTAGAGACACCTGTCAGAGCCAAAGGATGGCGTGAAGGGCTCTGAGTCAGGGGAGCGAGGCAGCTCAAGTGCCACGAATAGCCTCCTAGAGATAATGCTACGGAGCCAAAAGAGTAGGAGTTCCTTTCCTTGCGATAGTCAGGGAAGGCTTTGCAAAGGCGGCGACATTTAAGATGGAGCTTGAAAAGATGAACGTGGGTTCTCAGGATGGAGGATGGGGATCCGAGAGGAGAGCCCATCCAGACAGAGGAAATGACAGGTACCAAGTAGCAGAAGTCGCAACATTTAGGATTTATCGAAGGAGATTCGGGATTTGACCCAGAATATCATGCATTTTCTTTTAGAAAAGGAGGAAAGGAAAAGAAAATAGGAGAGGGAAAGCAGTGAGGGAAAAGAGGTGAGAAAATGCCATTCCATATTAGAGATACATTTCTCTGTTTTACCTACCTCTTGTGTAATATCCAGTCGTTAATACAGAAAGCTATGAAATAGGACGGGGAAGGCAATGGCACCCCACCCCAGTACTCTTGCCTGGAAAATCCAATGGACGGAGGAGCCTGGTGGGCTGCAGTCCATGGGGTCGCTAACAGTCAGACAGACTGAGCGACTTCACTTTCACTTTTCTCTTTCATGCATTGGAGAAGGAAATGGCAACCCACTCCAGTATTCTTGCCTGGAGAATCCCAGGGATGGGGGAGCCTGGTGGGCTGCCGTCTATGGGGTCACACAGAGTCGGACACGACTGAAGTGACTTAGCAGCAGCAGCATGAAATAGGAAGTATGAAAATGGATTTCAGTTCTGGAGGACTGAAGCCACAGAAAGTGAGTTCCAGGGGAAAATTAGAAGTCATTCAACATGAAGTTTCCTAACATGAACATTTTTTCTTGCTTTTTTGCCTTCTTCTCTTGCCTACTTCTTCCCTTCTCTAATTTCTGAGGTTGGAAATGGGACAGGGGTGGAATTTAAGTTAATTTTTTGGTTTCTAGCAGAATTTAGGCTGGGAAAAAATTACAGGTAAGCACTTTCATTTTAAAAGTGAGAAAGTTGGGGTCAAAGTACAGAAGGTTACTTTCTCAATACCTCAGAGCTAGTGAATGCCAAGACTGGGAGTAAAGCCCCCATCCCTCCTTTCTGAACTCGAGTCTGTGATCCTCATAACTTCTCCAAGCTACACTGAGAACCTCTGCCTGCCCCTTCATCCTTCCTTGACTCAGGACAAGTGGCAGGATACCCCCAGCGTCCAGGACCATCCTATGTGGCACCTTCAGGACTCGCCAGTGAATCCTACTCCAGAGAAAAAGACTCAAGTGTGTTGATGCCTATCAGCGAGCTAGCTCTTCTCCAGGGACTGCCAGGGATCCATCTGAAGAAACTTTGGTTTATTGTCGTTCCCTGGGGATTTAAGAGTTAAGAAGAGATGAGAAGGAGGGAAGGAGAGCAAGAGAAACCAGATTCCAGTTTCTTTCCAGCAAAGGAGAACTAAGGTTTGACATAAGAGTCTTTGACTCAGACCTTACCTTTATTGAGTAATAATGTTATTTAAATTATAATAGAGAACATTTTTTGGACTTTACTTTGGCTCCAGGTACTATGCAGGTGGTGTGTCCACATCATCTTTAACCCTTAAAAATCCCAGAACAGCTTCAGCATTCCCATTTTGTTGGTAAAGAAACCACACAGAGTTTAAAGCCCTCATCCAAGGTTACACGTTGACAACTTGGCAGCCTCAGGATTTGAGTGCAGATCACCCTGACTCCAAACTTTATTTTTAAGAGCTGTGTGACCTTGAGCAATGCGAGTTCCTCATCTGTGACACAGCAAATAATAATACAAATTCATGTTGTGGAAAGACTCATATAATAAATAAATCAAAATAAATAAAGTAACTGCTACCTACCAGGATTGCCATCAGGATTAAATGAGTTGATAGGATAAAGTGCTTTGTAAACTGCAATACACCATACAAATTTTATCAGTATTATTATTTCCAAAAATATGGTTGTTCCCATGAAGTAGTCTGTGGCATATATTTATGACAGCTTGACTCAGAAACAATTTTCATTCTGATGGGTTGCCTCCCTATCATGTTATTAAAAGGTTAAGGAAAATGAACAATGGAGGATTAAGATTAGATCTTTCACACATGAAACCACAAAATCAATAAAGCTCCCCCCCCGCGCCCCCCCTGACCCCCCGTAAT
>SJYX01007998.1:350201-378362 GCA_006410675.1 Oreotragus oreotragus | reverse complement strand
CTGCTGCTAAGTCACTTCAGTCGTGTCCGACTCTGGGTGACCCCATAGACGGCAGCCCACCAGGCTCCCCCATCCCTGGGATTCTCCAGGCAAGAATACTGGAGTGGGTTGCCATTTCCTTCTCCAATGCATGAAAGAGAAAAGTGAAGGTGAAGTCGCTTAGTCTGTCCGACTGTTAGTGACCCCATGGACTGCAGCCCACCAGGCTCCTCCGTCCATTGGATTTTCCAGGCAAGAGTAATGGGGTGGGGTGCCATTGCCTTCCCCGAGGTAGGGATACATCAAGTTGGAAAACAGCTATGAAACAAGAAGGGAGTCTCATCAGATACCAGATCTGCTGGCACCATGATCTTGGACTCCCAACCTCCAGAACTGTGAGAAGTAAGTTTATGTTGTTTATTAGCTACCCAACCTGGTGTTTTGTGATAGCAGCCCGAATGGACTGAGACACTCACATTTGCACCCTGCAGCAGGGCTACAGAGTCTGTGCATACCCATGACCCACATTGCCCTCTCAGGAGACGGGGGATTCCTTCTTGTCTGGCTCGTGCACAAAGACTGTGGTGTCAGTTTCCAGGATCAAGAGAGCCTCCGAGAAAGAGGAGTGACGCACCTAGGCAAATGCAGTTGACTAGTACATTCAGGGCAGAGAGAAACTAGCGAAGTAATATTTTTCATAAAAATCAAAATTGTGTTGAAATTCACACAAGACTTCTAAAATAATTCGTTTGTACATCAAGCAGTTTTTTAAAAATACCTTGGGCTGGTGTCATCTTCGTTCAATCACTCAGTTGTGTCTGACTCTTTGCGACCATATGGACTGCAGCACACCAGGCTTCCCTGTCATTCATGATCTCCTGGAGTTTGCTCAAACTCCTGTCCACTGAGTGAGTGATCCCATCCAGCTATTCATCCTCTGTTGTCCCCTTCTCCTCCTGCTTTCAACCTTTCCCAGCATCAGGGTCTTTTCCCATGAATCAGTTCTCCCCATCAGGTGGCCAAAATATTTATTGGAGCTTCAGCATCAGTCCTTCCAGTGAATATTCAGGACTGATTTCCTTTAGGATTGACTGGTTTAATCTCCTTGCAGTTCAAGGGACTCTCAAAAGTTTTCTCCAGCACCACAGTTCAAAAACATCAATTCTTCAGCGCTTAGCTTTCTTTATAGTCCAACTCTCATATCCATACATGACTATGGGAAAAGACATAGCTTTGACTATACAGACCTTTGTAGGGAAAGTAATGTCTCTGCTTTTTGATACAGTGTCTAGATTTGTCATTCTGACATTTTTGGGATTGCATCCAAGTACTGCATTTTGGACTCTTTTGTTGACAATGATGGCTACTCCATTTCTTCTGAGGGATTCCTGCCCGCAGTAGTAGATATAATGGTCATCGGAGTAGGCAATGGCACCCCACTCCAGTACTCTTGCCTGGAAAATCCCATGGACGGAGGAGCCTGGTGGGCTGCAGTCCATGGGGTCGCTAAGAGTCGGACACGACTGAGCGACTTCACTTTCAGTTTTCCCTTTCATACTTTGGAGAAGGAAATGGCAACCTGCTCCAGTGTTCTTGCCTGGAGAATCCCAGGGATGGTGGAGCCTAATGGGCTGCCATCTATGGGGTCGCACAGAGTTGGACACGACTGAAGCGACTTAGCAGCAGCAGAGTTAAATTCACCCATTCCAGTCCATTTTAGTTCGCTGATTGCTAGAATGTCGATGTTCACTCTTGCCATCTCTTGTTTGACCACTTCCAATTTGCTTTGATTCATAGACCTGACATTCCAGGTTCCTATGCAATATTGCTTTTTACAACATCGGACCTTGCTTCTATCACCAGTCACATGCACAGCTGGATATTGTTTTTGCTTTGGCTCTATCCCTTAATTCTTTCTGGAGTTATTTCTCCATTGATCTCTAGTAGCATATTGGGAACCTACTGACCTGGGGAGTTCCTCTTTCAGTGTCCTATCATTTTGCTTTTTCATACTGTCCATGGGGTTCTCAAGGCAAGAATATGAAGTGGTTTGCCATTCCCTTCTCCAGTGGACCACATTCTGTCAATATCACAGTTATCCAAGTCTATGCCCCAACCAGTAACGCTGAAGAAGCTGAACTTGAACAGTTTTATGAAGACCTACAAGACCTTTTAGAATTAACACCCAAAAAAGATGTCCTTTTCATTATAGGGGACTCGTATGCTAAAGTAGGAAGTCAAGAAACACCTGGAGTAACAGGCAAATTTGGCCTTGGAATGCAGAATGAAGCAGGGCAAAGACTAATAGAGTTTTGCCAAGAAAATGAACTGGTCATAGCAAACACCCTCTTCCAGCAACACAAGAGAAGACTCTACACATGGACATCACCAGATGGTCAACACTGAAATCAGATTGGTTATATTCTTTGCAGCCAAAGATGGAGAAGCTCTATACAGTCAACAAAAACAAGACCAGGAGCTGACTGTGGCTGAGATCATGAACTCCTTATTGCTAAATTCAGACTCAAATTGAAGAAAGTAGGGAAAACCGCTAGACCATTCAGGTATGACCTAAACCAAATCACTTATGATTATACAGTGGAAGTGAGAAATAGATTTAAGGGATTAGATCTGATAGATAGAATGCCTGATGAACTATGGAATGAGTTTCCTGACACTGTACAGGAGACAGGGATCAAGACCATCCTCATGGAAAAGAAAGGCAAAACAGCAAAATGGCTGTCTGGGGAGGCCTTACAAATAGCTGTGAAAAGAAGAGAGGCGAAAAGCAAAGGAGAAAAGAAAAGATATAAGCATCTGAATGCAGAGTTCCAAAGAATAGCAAGAAGAGATAAGAAAGCCTTCTTCAGGGATCAGTGCAAAGAAATAGAGGAAAAGAACAGAATGGGAAAGACTAGAGATCTCTTCAAGAAAATTAGAGATACCAAGGGAACATTTCATGCAAAGATGGGCTCGATAAAGGACAGAAATGGTATGGACCTAACAGAAGCAGAAGATATTAAGAAGAGGTGGCAAGAATACACAGAAGAACTATACAAAAAAGAGCTTCATGACCTGGATAATCACGATGGTGTGATCACTCATCTAGAGCCAGACATCCTGGAATGTGAAGTCAAGTGGGCCTTAGAAAGCATCACTATGAATAAAGCTAATGGAGGTGATGGAATTCCAGTTGAGCTGTTTCAAATCCTGAAAGATGATGCTGTGAAAGTGCTGCACTCAATATGCCAGCAAATTTGGAAAACTCAGCAGTGGCCACAGGACTGGAAAAGGTCAGTTTTCATTCCAATCCCAAAGAAAGGCAATGCCAAAGAATGCTTAATTATATTAAAATATATTATTAATAATATTATACTGTTTATATTATGTTGTTAATATGACTTAAATTGAAGAAAGTTGGGAAAACCACTAGGCCCTTCAAGTATGACCTACATCAAATCCATTATGATTATACAGTGGAAGTGACAAATAGATTCAAGGGTTCTTGAATAACAACGGATGAAAGTTGCTAATACTGTGACCAATACCATCTGCAAGAGAAAGAAATGCAAAGAGGCAAGTGGTTGTCTATGTTATATACTTTGTTGTCTATAATATGTATACATATGTGTGTTACATTTTTATTATCAACTCATTGGATGATAGACAACTATGCTGTTTCCATGTCTTGTCCGTTTTAAACAATGCAGCAGCAAACATGAAGGTGAAGATATATTTTTAAATTACTAGCGTCCTTTCTCATTTTGTTTGTTTTTGGATGACTACCAGAAGTGGAACTACTGGATCATATTTTAGTTTTATTGTTTAAATTTTTGACGTAACTCCATACCGTTTTCTGTAGTAACTGTACCAATTTGCTTTCCACCAGCTGTGCACAAAGGTTCCGTTTTGTCCACTTCCTTATAAGCATTTGCCATATCTTATCTTTTTGATGATAGCCATTCTAGCAGGTGTGAAGTATACATCACTATGGTTTTGATTTCCATTTTCCTGGTGATTCCTGGAGCAGGAAATGGCAACATACACCAGTATGTTTGCCTGGAGAATACCATGGGCAGAGGAGCTTGGAGGGCTACAGTCCTTAGGGTCACAAAGAGTCAGACACGACTGAAGCTACTTCGTACACACACATACTACGATTAGTGATATTGAACAATTTTTTGTGTTCCTGTTAATCATTTGTATGTTTGCTTTGGAAAAGTGTCTATCCAGATCCTCTGCACATCTTAAAATTAGACTATTTGATTTTTCCTATTGAGTTGTTTAAATTCTTTTGAATATATTTTGCAGATTAATGTCTTAATAGATGTATGATTTTGCAAGTAGTTTCTCCCATTTGATAGGTGATATTTTTATTTTGTTGATGGTTTCTTTTGCTGTTCTGCAGCTTTTAGTTTGATTTAGTCCCACTTGGTTTTGTATTTTGTTGCCTTTGCTTTTGCTCTTAAGTCTAAAAAATAATTGCCAATACTGATGTCAAGGAAATTACTGCCTATTTTCTTCTAGGAAATTTATGGTTTCAGGTCTTATGTTCAAGTCTTCAATTTATTTTGATTTATTTTTTTGTGTATGTTGTAAGATAGTACTCCAGGTTTATTCTCTTACCTGTGGCTATCCTGTCTTCCAAGCTCCATTTATTGTCCTTTCCCCTCTGTATATTGTTGGCTCTTTTGTCATAAAATGTTATTTATTTTGTATTTATTTTTGTGTTTTTGTTCATTTGTCCTCATTTATATCTTATATCATTGATTTTCTAGTCTTTTATCTTAAAACATTTAAAAATGTTTAATTTTGAGGTCCTCAAAGTGGAGAGATAGCTTAGTAAAAACAAAAAAGTAATAATGAGAGCAGATACTTTAAAAATGCCTACTACTTATTATAACCTATTTTAAGCATAGTTAACAGAGAGTTAATCTGCAATCAGTACTTTGAAGTAGGTGTTATTATTTTCTTTCAGATGAAAACATTGTTTTTGAGAGGTTCAATAACTTGTGCAAGTTACATGGGCTTTTTGTGGCTGAAGCTTAACGCAAGCCCAGAAACCTTCAACACCTACTCTTTTGGTGTTTCCTAATAATATATTCTGTGGTTCTCTAGACAGTTCTAAAAAATTACCTTAAGAATTTCTGGAGACTCACATGTTGAATCTTATCAGAATGATAAATACTCACTGTGCATTTATTGTGCTTGACTTATTGGATTAGAACTAAATCTTTGCATCTCATATCATCTCTCCCTTATAGGAAGGAACTTATGTCTTAAGTTTCTGGCATATATAGTTTGTAAGGTTTTGGGTAAAAAACAAAAACAGAAATAAATGGGAGATAGTAGACAGGAGACCAGTTTAAGGGAAGGTCTTTTAGGCAATGCCATTTACCTAACTTTGGTTAGAAATGAGGAATTGTGATCATTTTAAGAATCAAGCAAAGAATTTAGTAGAAAGATTATGGTGCCTGCCTCTGACATCACAAGTATGCAAGCCTACTATTGAGAGAATTAATTATCATTTTTCTCCTCTACTAAAATTCTTGTCAGTCTTATATGAATATTCTGATTTCTATGTGAAATCCCTCAACATTTTCCTCTTTGTGTGTAATCAGAAGCTATTCTGAGAAGTTATCCCTAAAAGGCTGCTTGTTCATCCTTTTTTTTTTTTTTAATGAGATATCAGTAGTAAACTTTATTTATGTTGCAACCCATTTTAGTTCAATTCTGGCTCTATTAAATGTGAGTCCACAGAACTTGATAGGCATAACTATTCGTTATTAATACTTGTGATTCTCCTCTGGAAACATGGTGATTGAACTTTTTTAATATGCCAGATGTTTACAAGTGAATTTCTTTAGGCATAAAATATGTGACTTTTAGATGTATTATATCATGTAATACAATATTCCTAAGATTTAGATAATACTATTATCCTCATTTAGAGATTTAGAGATAATCCTAAAGTTAAAAAAAAAAAATAAACTGCCCTAAAATCATAGAGCCAGGAACATTTCATGTAAACATAGGCACAATAAAGGACAGAAATGGTATGGACCTAACAGAAGCAGAAGATGTTAAGAGGTGGCAAGAATATACAGAACCATACAAAAAAGATCTTAATGATCCAGATAACCACGATGGTATGCTCAGTCACATAGAACTACACATCCTGGAGTGAGAAGTCAAGTGCAAAGTCAAGTGAAGTGGGCCTTAGGAGGCATCACTATGAACAAAGATAGTAGAGGTGATGGAATTCCAGCTGAGCTGTTTCAGATCCTAAAGATGATGCTGTTAAAGTGCTGCACTCAACATGCCAGCAAATTTGGAAAAGTCAGCAGTGGCCACAGGACTGGAAAAGGTCGCTTTTCATTCTAATCCCAAAGAAAGGCAATGCCAAAGAATGTTCAAACTACTACACAATTGCACTCATCTCATACACTAGCAAAGTAATGCTCAAAATTCTCCAAGCTAGGCTTCAACAGTATGTGAACCGAGAACTTTCAGATATTCAAGCTGGATTTAGAAAAGGCAGAGGAACCAGAGATCAAGTTGCCAACAAACACTGGATCATAGGAAAAGCAAGAGAATTCCAGAAAAACATCTGCTTCATTGACTATGCTAAAGCCTTTACCTGTGCAAATCATAACAAACTGTGGAAAATTCTTCAAGAGATGGGAACACTAGACCACTTTACCTGCCTCCTGAGAAATCTGTATGCGGGTCAAGTAGCAAAAGTTAGAACTGGACATGGAAAAATGGAGTGGTTCCAAATTGGGAAAGGAATACGTCAAGGCTGTATATTGTCTCCCTGCTTATTTAACTTATATGCAGAGTACATCATGAGAAATGCTAGACTGGATGAAGCACAAGCTGGAATCAAAAATGCTGGGATAAATATCAATAACCTCAGATATACAGATGATACAACCTTATAGCAGAAATCAAAGTGGCACTAAACATACTCTTGATGAGAATGGAAGAGTAGAGTGAAAAAAACTGGCTTAAAATTCAACACTCAATAAAAGATCATGGCATCTGGTCCCATAACTTGATGGCAAATAGATGGGGAAACAATGGAAACAGTGACAAACTTTTCTTGGGCTCAAAAATCACTGCAGATGGTGACTGCAGGCATGAAATTAAAAGACGCTTGCTCCTTGGAGAAAAGCTATGACCAACGTAGAAAGCATATTAAAAAGCAGAGACATTACTTTGCCAACAAAGGTAGGTGTAGTCAAAGCTATGTTTTTTCTAGTAGTCATGTATGGATGTGAGAGTTAGACTACAAAGAAAGCTGAGTGCCGAAGAATTGATGCTTTTGAACTGTGGTGTTGGAGAAGATGCTTGAGAGTCCCTTAGACTGTAAGGAGAGCAAACCAATCAATCCTAAAGGAAATCAGTCCTGAATAATCATTGGAAGGACTGATGCTGTGCTTAAGTCCAATATTTTGGCCACTTGATGAGAAGAACTGATTCATTAGAAAAGACCCTGATGCTGGGAAAGATGAAGGCAGGAGAAGAAGGGGATGACAGAGGATGAGATGGTTGGTTGGCATCACTGACTTGATGGGCATGAGTTTGAGCAGCTCTGAGAGGAATTGGAAATGGACAGGGAAGCCTGGCATGCTACAGTCCATGTGGCTGCAAACAGTTGGTCATGACTGAGCAACTGAACTGAAAGAAGTAAAAGTCCATTCAAAGCTATATCTGCTTGAATTTGGACATCAAGATGTTAAGAATACTTATACGTGTGATTAATTTACTATCTCCAGATACATATTTGGGTCACTTGTGGGACCTAAATGAAGAATTCTCTATGACAAGAACTGATTTCTAACTTTTGAGTCATAGAGATGATAATCTGCCTTAGTTGGTTTTGCTTGATTTTTGAATCCAGATTATGTCTCAGTATACTTTATCCAATTTAGATAATCGCAACCCAAAATCTAGCTGTAATTTATATTAAGCTATTAGAGAGAAAATGAATACCTATGCCAGAGAAGTTTGTTTTATGTAAAAGAAGTTATGACATGAATTGAGGCCAATTTTTACTTTTTAAAAAGTAACTCAATTTATTTTTTATTCTTTGTTTCAACTTTTTTTCTTTTTTAATAATTTCCTTATTGACTTAATGAATAATGTACATCATAGTGAATAAACACAAATACTTTTTTGAGCATGGTGTAGTAAAAGTATATGTATAGTTACTTGTTATTTCAGTGCTTGTATCAGGTCCATTATTAAATAGACATAAATACATATGTGGGTTTGTATTTTACTCTTTTAAATAAAGTAGGATTCAAATGTATTAATTTCTATCTATAAATTATTATAAGTATGATGCTCTTGAAAGTTAAATTTTAAATAGCAATTAACTTTTTAATGTACTTATTTAAATAATTTTAAAAAGAACTTGTAAAACACCTCATGTTTAAAATGACTTTTTAAATAATTCCCTTTGAAGTACAAGGAACCAAGGATATAAAGAACTCATTAGTGTTTCCCAAAATGTAGAATTCAAAAACATACAACTATAAAAGTTAAACTAGAATATTATGGGCAAGGAAAAAAATTATCTGAAATCCAATCCAAGAATTATTGTCATTGTAGAGTAGGGAATAAGAAATAGGAACTGGAACAATAGTTAAAGCAGTGTTTATAGAAACTTTTCTGAGTTGAAATGCATGTTAGTATACAGTACAAAAAGATATTCATGACCCAAATAATCACGAAGGTGTGATCACTCATCTAGAGCCAGACATCCTGGAATGTGAAGTCAAGTGGGCCTTAGAAAGCATCACTAAGAGCAAAGCTAGTGGAGGTGATGGAATTCCAGTTGAGCTATTTCAAATCCTGAAAGATGATGCTGTGAAAGTGCTGCACTCAATATGCCAGAAAATGTGGAAAACTCAGCAGTGGCCACAGGACTGGAAAAGGTCAGTTTTCATTCCAATCCCAAAGAAAGGAGATGCAAATAATGCTCAAACTACTACACAATTGCACTCATCTCACATGCTAGTAAAGTAATGCTCAAAATTCTCCAAGCCAGGCTTCAGTAATACGTGAACCATGAAATTCCAAATGTTCAAGCTGGTTTTAGAAAAGGCAGAGGAACCAGAGATCAAATTGCCAACATCCGCTGGATCATCGAAAAAGCAAGAGAGTTCCAGAAAAACATCTATTTCTGCTTTATTGACTATGCCAAAGCCTTTGACTGTGTGGATCACAATAAACCTGTCTCTTATACACATCTAGATGTGTATAAGAGACAGNGGCCTGGCGTGCTGCGATTCATGGGGTCGCAGAGTCGGACACAACTGAGCGACTGAACTGAACTGAACCAGGTGTCATAGCTTTTCAGGATGAGATGTCTGGATGGCAGCACCGGCTTGATGGACATGAGTGTGAGCAAGCTCCGGGAGTTGGCGATGGACAGGGAAGCCTGAGGTGCTGCAGTACATAGCGTCACAAAGAGTCGGACACAACTGAGCGACTGAACTGAACTACTTCCAAGGAGCCAGTGTCTTTTAATTTCATGGCTGCTGTCACCGTCCACAGTGACTTTGGAGCCCAAGAAAATAAAGTCTGTCCCTGTTTCTATTGTTTCCCCATCTATTTTCCATGAAGTGATGGGACTGAAAGCCATGACCTTTGTTTTTTGAATGTTGAGTTTTAGTCAGCTTTTCATGTTCCTCTTTCACCTTTATCAAGAGGCTCTTTAATTCCCCTTAGCTTTCTGCCGTAAAGGTGGTATCATCTGTATATCTGAGGTCACTGGTACTTCTCCTGGCAATCTTGATTCCAGCTTGTGCTTCATCCAGCCAGGCATTTCACACGATGTACTCTGCATGTAAGTCAAATAAGCAGGGTGGCAATATACTTGACGAATTCCTTTAAACCAATCCATTGTTCCATGTCCAGTTCTAACTATTGCTTCTTGACCTGCATAGAGGTTTCACAGGAAACAGGTAAGGTGTCTGGTATTCCCATCTCCTAAAGAATTTCCCACCATTTGTTGTGATCTACACAGTCAAAGGCTTTAGTGTAGTCAATGAAGAAGTAAATGTTTTTCTGGAATTCTCTAGTTTTTTCTCTATGATCCAACTGACCTTGGAAATTTGATCTCTGGTTCCCCTACCTTTTCTAAATCCAGCTTGTACATCTGGGAGTTCTCAGTTCACATACTGTTGAACTCTAGCTTGAAGGATTTTTAGCATTGCTTTGCTAACATATGAAATGAGTACAATTGGGTGGTAGTTTGAACATTCTGTGGCATTGCCTTTCTTTGGGATTGGAATGAAAACTGACCTTTTCCAGTCCCGTGGCCACTGCTGAGTTTTCCAAATTTGCTGGCATATTGAGGGCAGTATCATCTTTTAGGCCTTGAAATAGCTCAGCTGGTGAGTCANGCATTGCCTTTCTTTGGGATTGGAATGAAAACTGACCTTTTCCAATCCCATGGCCACTGCTGAGTTTTCCAAATTTGCTGGCATATTGAGGGCAGTATCATCTTTTAGGCCTTGAAATAGCTCAGCTGGTGAGTCAGTATGATTTAGATGGCCAGGTGATTCAGCCTTAACATTGACTCTGCTATTCATCAATACTGTGTAGGAACCAAGGCCACAGCCTTCCTCCCCAGCACAAGCTGCAAGCTGGGTACTGGCTGCACCTAGATAGACATTAATGTTCCCTCTGCCAAGAGGGCTGTCATTCTAGTCTTGTCCATTCTGGGTGCTAAACTTCTCTCATCAGTAGACAGACAGGAGTCCATCTGAATCGTGTATCCTGCCAGAGGGATATATACATTGGAATTTATGAAATTAACCATCAGGACAATGGCAATAATATTAATTGTTAAAATTTTTTGAAATCCTGCCATACATGGCACTGTGCTAAATACCCTCACCAACCTAAACAAAAAAAGTCAATAATTTGACACAAGTCCACTCATCCAGCAAGAGGCAGGCTTTGCTTACAAACAGACATTCTGACTGCAAAGCCAGTTCTCTTGATGTGCATGCAAGGCAGGCCTAGTGTCATATGTCTGTTGTGACCCAGTAAAGCTGAAATAATGTAGAACATGCTGGGGAGATGCTAGACTGGGGTCCTGATGTTGACGTTCTCCTCGGCTAAGGGTGTAGCCTCAGTGCAGGCTGAGCTTTGCCTCCTGCTTTGTTTGCTTGTCTGCTCCGTTGACTCTCTTCTGAGTGTCGCTGCTCTTCTTTCTGATGCTCTGTCTCTTCATTGTGTCATTTCCATGTATCCAGAGTCTTTAAATCCTTTGAAGGCAGACCTTGGTCTTACACGTGCCAGTTCTCAAGGTTGGTGTGAGTCTTGAATCCTGATCAAAGAATTGCTGCCTTACCTGTGAGTCTAGAGATGGTGTTCTCCCATGGTGGTGGAACAGTGGCACGCCCAGCTTCCTAATCAAAAACGCCCACCTCCCTCTGTGAGCCATAATTTCTAAAACAGTGGTTAAAGAAAGGTATTTGCAGACTCTCTGGAGGAGAAAGAGGCTCTCCTGATTAAAACATATTTAAAAACAACAGTGTTATTAAACGATGCCACTTCTTGAATGAGGTAGCTGGTCTCCAAAGAAGGTTCCCAGTGAACCACACCTCCCTGTATTCACACCTGTGTGTCTCTTCCTTCCACAAGGGCAGGCCCTGTGACTCACTATAACCCATTGCATGAGATAGAAGCAAAGTAGCACCAGTTCCAGACTAGAGCTTTGGTCTGGCAGCTTCTTGGCGCTCTGACCTGGCGTGTAAGAATCCCCAAGTGGAGTGGTCACCTAAAGAAGAGGCCCTGAGGACAGAGGCCCCAGAAATCTGCCCAGCTGAGTCAACAGCCATATGAGTGGAGAAGCCATCTGGAATGTTCCAGAACCAGTAGACATCATATAGAACAGAGATGACCACTTCTGCTGGGCCCTGTTTAAACTCTTGACCTCCAGAATTGTGAGTAATAGTAAAATAATTGATGTTTTAAGTCACTAAGTTTTGGGATGATCCTTTTTTAAAATGTATTTTATTGAAATGTAGTTGATTTGCAATGTTGTGTTAATTTCTAATACAGCAAAGTAATTCAGTTATACATATATATATATACATATATATGTGTGTGTGTGTGTGTACATTCTTTTTCATATTCTTTCCCTTTAGAGTTTTTCACAAGATATTGAGTATAGCTCCCTTTGCTTTATAGTAGGACCTTGTCCATCCTGTATAATAGTTGGCATCAGCTAATTCCAAATTCTTAATCCTTCCCTCCCGCTTGCCAAGCAAAAGTCTGCTCTGTGTGTCTGTGAGTCTGTGTCTGTTTTGTGGATACGTTCGTTTNGGCAGAATCCTATTTCCCCTTCTCACGCATTTCTAGCATTCCTGGAAATAATCTGAAATTAGAAAATGAGTACTCAATATTTTATTTTTAAATAATTGCCTGTACTTTAATCTAAAAACATTTACAAAAGCGTGTTACTCTATGTTGAACTCCAGGCATTTCATTGCCTATGCCAGTAATGCCAATGGACTTTACGGGGTCAGTGAAATATCCTTAGACACTGGAAACCATAAGAGTGTTTCATAGAAAATATGATGTACTGTGCTCCAATATGAAACATGCAATTATGTATAGATTCTGAGAACCACTAGGTAACCTATGAATTATCCACTTTGCCCACGTGTGGATCCCGGACACACTGCTACTTCATGATCTTCCTCGAAGTTCTCCCCAGTTTGAGGACTGCATTAAAAGTATAATTTCATCACTGTCATGACCCATCTGCCTGCTAATGTTTCTTCTTCACCCCTTCGTCTCACATATACTGTAGAGTCTCTCTGATCAGTGCTCTTGTCAATAACTAGGAACCAAGCAGTATGCCCTTTCCAGCCTTTACAGTGCTGACCACCCCGTCAGTGCTGATCCTCGGTTCTTGACACACTCCCTCTGTTTTCCTGAACTGTCCGCTTATTCCCAGTCTTATGTCTGTTTCTCTCTACTTGCAGCCAGAGAGAAAAACATAGCTACCCTTTATCAACCGCTGACAATAGAAGAAACAGGGCATCTGTGTAGATCCAGAGAGGAACACATATCCATATTTATTTGCAGAGATATACATATAATAATAGTAAGTAGTAAAGTCGCTCAGTCGTGTGTGACTCTTTGCCACCCCATGGACTGTAGCCTACCAGGCTCCTCCCTCCATGGGATTCTCCAAGCAAGAGTACTGGAGTGGGTTGCCATTTCCTTCTCCAGGGGATCTTCCCAACCCAGGGATTGAACCCGGGTCTCCCGCATTCCAGGCAGATGCTTTAACCTCTGATCCACCAGGGAAGCCCATAGGGAAACAGAATCCCATACCCATCAGCAGAAAGGACAAACCAAACCCTGGTGTAGACAGGGACACTCCTCTGCTGCTTTTCTGCCAGCATCAGCACTGTGTCGAAGATACTGGCTACTGTTTAGAACCCATGACTCCTTTCCAAGGGATATTTGCCAGTTCCATGGGGGTGAGAATGAGAACTGTGGGAAAGAGAGTGTATTAGTTTAGGTAATGTGCCATAACAGGAAAACACTGAAATCTCTGCAGCTCAGCACAATAGAAGTTTATTTCCTTTTTATTGGCATTTCTTATATTTTTATTTTTAATTAAAATTTTCCTTAATCTTTATACAATTTTAAGGTTACACTCTATAGTTATTGCAAAATACTGGCTATACTTTTTTGTGTTGTACAACACGTCCTTGAACTTACCTTACATCCGGTAGTTTGGACCTCCCACTCCCTGACCCCTTTTGTCCCTTCCCTCTTCTCCCCACTGGTAAACACGAGTTGGTTCTCTGTATCTGTGAGTCTGCTTCTTTTGTGTTATAGTTACTGTTTTGTTCCACAGTGAAGTGTCATCACAGACTATTTGTCTTTCTCCGTCTGAGTTCTTTCACTTAGCATGAAAGTGAAAATGAAAGTGAAAGTGAAGTCGTGTCCGACTCTTTGCGACCCCATGGACTGTAGCCTACCAGGCTCCTCTGTCCATGGGATTTTCCAAGCGAGAGTACTGGAGTGGATTGCCATTTCCTTCCCCAGGGAATCTTCCCGACCCAGGGATTGAACCCGGGTCTCCCGCATTGTAGACAGATGCTTTACCATCTGAGCCACCAGGGAAGTCACTTAGCATAATGCCCTCCAGGTTCATCCATGTTGTTGCAAATGGCAAAATTTTGTTCTTTTTATGGCTGAGTAGTATTTCATTGTATATACTCTTAGCAGCTCAGCACAATAGAAGTTACTTTCTTGCTCAGGCATAGACCATTCAGCAGGGAGTGGGGAGAGTTTCTGCGCCATACACTCATACAAGAATCAAGCCTGCCAGAGTTTCTACCCTCTCCAATACTGACTTCTAAGGTCACCACAGGTATTCACATTTGGCAGGTGATTGAAGGAAAAGAGGGAGGGTAGTGTTAAAAAAAAAAAAAAAAGCACAATGTTAAAGTTGTGAGTTGTTTTATTTGGGGCAAAATGAGAACCATATCCTGGGAGACGGCATCCTAGGTAGCTCTTGAGACGCTGCTACAAACAGGTAGTGGGGAGGCTCAGTATATATGTGATTTTGGTAAAGGGGAAGTTACATGCAATCAAGCACGTTTATTTATTTTTATTTATTTATTTTTTGCAGAAGGTTTTCTGCTAGTCCTGAGGAACAGATGTCACCATGAAGGAATTAAGTGCTTTTCTAAATATGAGGGAATGCAAGAATTGGGCTCATAAAATCAGCTCCTGAAAATATCTCTCTCTCGGGAGGTCTGTTCTGCCAGTTCTTCCAGAGCACAGAGTGCCTCATTTCTGCTCTCCAACCTGAACTCTTTTCAGGGGGTGCTGAAGGTCAGCAGCTACAGCAGCACCTGATTTAATCCTTGCAGAGGTAGATGGCAAGTGCCAATTTGTAGTTGACAGTAGAATGGCACAAGGGAGGGTAAAGTGGCAGTCACACTTCTCCCCGTATTTCACGTGACTTTAGTCATAGACCCAGGCAGGCGGAACTGTGGGGGTGCCAGAAAAGTAGTGTAGCCAACTGCCTCAGAGGAAGGGGCTGGGGATCCACGTTCTCTTTCCATGAAAAGACTGGACTCTTCATTCATTTTACAGGCAATTTTTTCCCCCTTCTCATGTTTCTATTTCAGAATAGAGACATTTCCTTTTCTCCCATGGGTTATTGTTTTGCCAGTTAGTCCTCCAAAGAGCCTGCTGCCCTCTCAGCCCATTCACACTTCTGTCTGGCCCCATTTGGCAGCACCCTGGTGATAACACCCCTGCCATGGATGAGTCCCAACGTGAGTCACCACCACTGGTGATGCAGTCATCACAGCGGGATGCCAAGGGCTGTTTTAAATCAGGTTCCCCGAGACTCACGGAAAAACCTACAGTGGAAACCTTGGAGATGAGGGATTCCCAGACACTGATGAGGACTCTGAAACAGCAGGAGGGGCATAAAGCTTTTCCTCCAGAATTCTGGAAGGTAAGCCTGGAAGACAAGGAACTCGACTTAAGATAGACAAGTCTGGGCACATTAATCCACAGGACCAGGTGACCAAGAAGAAAGCATGAGCTGTGTGGAGGGGGGCTCCTTGAAACAGCTGCTAAGCTCAGCCCTGGGTACTTAATATACCCTTCTTAACAGAGAACCATAATCTCCGTCGTAATAATCCCACCTCTGTGCACAGTTGCATTGTTTACAAAGCCATTCACAAAGAGTATGTTATTTGTTTTTCTCAACGACAGGAGACGGATACTATGTTTATGCCCTTTTTTCCTTTGGCTCCACCGCTGCCCTAATTCAGGCCCTCATCATCTTTCAGAGGACTATTATAACAGTCTGCTAACCGGTCTCTCTGCTCCAATTTGCCTTCCTCTAATCCATTCTCTATACTGCAGCCTAGCAATCTCTCTCACAAAGAAAGCTGACCCCTTCCTTCCCTCCTGAAACCCATCAAGAGTTCCCCCTTGCACTGAGGATAAAATCCATATCATTAGCCCTGCCCATCGAGCCCCACTTCTGACTCCCATCTGCCTCTAGTTTCATTCCTTTCCACTACTCAAGCTGAACTCCAGACTCCAGCAACACTGACTGTCTTAGATTCCCCGCACATGCTGTGTAATTTCTCACCTTTGCATCTTGATTTTTCTGGCCTCTTCCTGAACTGTAACACACCCTCCCTTTGGTGCTTGGTTTGTCCTCCTGACCCCTGAGGGGCCAACTCAAGCATTAGTTCTGAGAAACATTTCCCAGTGACCACATGCACACACACGCAGGTGCACACATGTACACACACACACTCAGCTAAATCCAAACCACGGTCCTGCCCTGATATATGACTGTGTCTGTCCCTCTCATCGTGGTGCCAGCTCTTACAGGAAGGTCTATTACATATTCATTTGTATATCTAGGCACCGAGGATTGTGCCTGGCATCTAGTAGCTTTCAGTAAATGATTATTGAAATATTATTTCAACTAACCTACACTGGAAACTCGGGAAACCGGTGCTCGGAGGGCTTAAGGGATTTGTTCAGGATATAAACTAATAAGTGAGAGAAATGAAATGCCAATCTAGGTCGGTCTGACGTCCCAAACATTTCAGACTACTTCGCACTGCCTTCAAAGAGACCACAGGTAATTCTGTGAGCTGAAGAAGTTCTAGCTCTTGAGGGAATTCTTGCTTCTTGTGTCATTTTATTTTTACTTCTTTTGAGTCTCATATCCTTCTGGAATCTGAGAAAGGCTCTAGACTTTTTCCTACAGAAAAGCACGCATGCACACTGAATTCTGTATGTAACAGAAGAGTGTATTAGCCAGGGTAGGGTAGCTGTTGCTGTAGTAACATATAGACCACAAAGTCTCAATGAAATAGCACAATTAAAGTTTAAATCTCACTCATAGGAAGTTCCTCACGGATCAGCAGGGACTCTCCTCAACCAGCGTCAGGGCTGTAGGCTCCCTCCATCATAAGACACTGTTACCTTAGCACATGCTTTGAAGTCACCAGCACAGAAGGAGAGAGAAACGGAGAAGGCACGCTGGCTCTTAACTGCTTCAGCATGAAGGTAGCATGTTCGAGGTGGATTGCGAAATGTCCACAAATTCTCTCCAGCAAGCCCTGACGCATACCCCTTTGCAAACCGACTCTGCCTTTCCTCCTATCAACAGATATTCTCTATGTCTCTATCTCTTGAATGTGGATTTGGCCATGTCTGAAGATAAATACTGCAGTCAGAGGCTTTAAAAGCACCTGTGCTCGGGAGCTTATGCTTTCCTGCTGCTCTTTGGAACCATGAAGACCACTGTGAAAAAGCCTTGGTTAGTTAGTCTTTTTTTGGAGACATGCTGCTCAGTCATCCCATCACATTGGCCAACAACCAACATGTATAGACTGAAAGGATGGCTCCTCAGGCTGGTAAGTAAGGCCATTCTGTAGCAACCAGCCCCCTCCCAACCCTCGTAACTGGCTGAGGTTGCATGAGTGAACCCAGGCAAGACTAGCAGAACCACACAGCTTATTTAGCCCAGAGTTACATGATGACCCAAAGAATTTTGAGCTTATAAATGGCCATTCTTTTAAGCTAGCAAGTTTGGGGAGTATTTGTTATACAGCAAAAGCTGACTGCTACAAAAAAGTGGGTACCAGGAGTGGAATGTTGCTGTAGCAAAGCCTAAAACATGTAGCACTGACTGTGAAGCTGGAGGCTAGAAAATTAATTATCAAAGTGGGGAAAGCAGCACTGTCAGTAGATCCATAGACCTGGAGCTATGAATTACTACCTATCATTTAAAAGCCTGAAGGCCCATGATTGTTTTAAAAACCTCTTCCCTGGCCAAAGAAGAGAGCTACAGCCAGAGAATGGAGAGGGAGGTGTGATCATTGTACTAGACATTCACCAGTCCTGGAAATTCCTAAGAGGATGTTTGTAAAGCCGAGGAATTATAAAAAGAAGAGGTTAGGAATCAGGAAGAAAAAGAAAAAAAACAAACTTGAATCTAGTCATAGATTTATCTCTTAGCAGATATAGAACCAATTGAGGAACCTTATCTCAGAGGCATGTAAGATGACACTTCATTTTTTTTGTCAAGATCAAATAAGATGATATATGGGGGAACCTGTTAAATTGCTAACAACTGTCCGTGAAAAATACCTGTATTATCACCACAGCCTGAGGCTGAATAGCACCTAAAGCCACCAGGGGGCGCTATGCGGCTGGAATTCCAGGAGACCCGTTGGTGCCTGGAATCAAGCCCGGAAAAGTCCATTGGGAAGACTTTCTTGAGAAGGTGATGTTCATATGAAACATAAGGAATGTCTCATATTTAGCTACATGGCACATATTCTGAGAAGAAGGAACAGCATGTATAAAAAATCTAGAGGTGAGTGAGCACCTGATTCATTCATGTAACTGTTCTCTCTAAAATGTGTGGCTTTCTCCGAGTGCTTCAAGTTTAGAAGGTTGAATAAGAGCCCCATCGTGTAAAGATGTGGCTCCTCCTAAAGGCAAGCAGAAATGAGAAAGGACATGGATCTTTCTTGAAATGCAATTTTCTGCTTGTTTACAAATGATTAACTACCACAATCAATTGTGTCAAAGTTCAGGTCACTGCATCCTTTGGGACAGCAATGAGATGGTGCCTTGAGCTTGGGATAATGACAAGTGGAATGCACACGGGATGGTCTGAGAGCAGAGCTTGTGTTCTGTGTTCTGGGCACAATTAATGTGAGGGGCCTTTGCCCTCTGTGGCTTTCCATCCATCCCCTTGCCACTCTTCCTTATTTGTACTCCCAAACCCCAGCCTAGCTGTTTCAGCAGACAGGGCAGGACAGGGAGCAGGCCGGTGCTTCCAACCTGTGTCAGGAAATAAGTCAAGGGTTTAATGTTTTATATAGTTAGGCTTCAAAACAACCTATGAGCTAAGTATTAATGAATCATGATCCCCATTTTCCAGATGGAAAAAAATAGTCTCAAAGAAATTAGGTAGCTTGTTCAAAGAAGTCAAATCCAGTCTGTGTTCTTTCTACCAGACCACCCTCAAGTTGCCCACTGCCTGTTCCCTCCTAGGACCCTCACCTACACCCGCCTGAACAACAGAGATAGGACGGTTGTCGGCCACATTCCTTCAACTCTCTATGGTCTGAAGGTTGGTTTTGTAAATGCCTGGCCAGTGAAGTTTGGACTCTAACTTATCGATTCTGAGAGGTCAGTGGTGGGGCCCATTTGAGAGCCGGGGCCGTTTGTATATGGCCTTTGAGTTTGCACTGTGCCTCTTTCACACCACACTTCTGTGCTGCTTGCCACGGGCAGGGGGGGTACCACCTCCAGGTTGGGAGTCAGGGCTAACGCTCTGGCTGCAATGGACCTGAAAATGTAAAGACGCACCTCACATGTGGCCACAGGCAATCGTTTCTAGGAATCATTTATGCAGGTATCAAAGTGAACGTTTGCTTGGATTAGGCCATTTCAGGAGACCCTCAGAGCACTTTCCTAGTGGTCCAGTGGATAAGACTCCATTCTTCCAATGCAAGGGGCACGGGTGTGGTCCCTGGTTGGGAAACTAAGATCCTGCATGCCTCGTGGAATGGCCAAAAATGAAAACAGGAGACCCTGAGAATCACATTTTGTCTTCATCCTGTTTAATGGTGAAGCTACGTAAAAATGATAGGGCACAGAGTGCCATTCAGAATAATGAAAAGACAAAGGGGAAGCACTTTTCCAGGCTCAGATAAAACCAGTCTGAATTACCCTACCTGAGGGGCACCTGCTTTTGCTGTGCTGAACCATCGAGTCCTCTTACCTTGGACATGTGAGAGGTGATAGGTGAAGGGTGCGGGTGATAAGTAAAAGGTGTTTATTGAACTTTTTCATGTGCTGCTATCACTGTGGCTCTCAGGGTTACCAGTAAATGCTGGAGACAAGTGTTCAATCTGTTATTAATACTCTACTATACATCACTTTGCGACAAGATTAGGGCAACCATCTCTTTATCCCTAAATATAATAAAGTCCTACATTACTTATGTCGTAACAGTGTATATTTGGTGAATTAGTCTTTTACAGCTATTTGTATAATTCCTGTTTGTGAAACATCTTCATATTCAGTGTTTCATCTGCCCCTCCCAACTGTTAGGGATGGCTAGGCAGGGCCCTCCCAGTTTTACATGTGAGGGAACAGAGACTGAAAGAAAGTATCAGCTCGCTCAGAGATTACACAGCATGTGCCAGGCACTCTTCAAAGTGCTTTAACTATTTAGATTTATCTAATTTGCATGGCAGTCCTGTGTGGTGGGCACTCTTATGATCCCTATTTGGTAGAGGAAGAAATTGGGGCCCAGAGAGGTTAATCATTGGCCCAGGGTCACACAGCTTGAACCTAGACAAGCTCTAAAGCTCTGTAGCCTCTTAAAATCATTTAGCTAGAAAGGGGCAAACCAGAATTCAGAGCCTACCTCCAGACCCTGTATTCTACTTCATAATAATAACTCACATGTCTGAGTGCTCAGTATGGGCCTGTTCTAAGCACTTGACTTGTATGTACTTATTTGATCCTCCCCACTTTCCGAGTGAGGAAACTGAAATGAAGCGACTTGCCCAAGGTCCCAAAGCTGGTAAGTTACAGAGGAAGGATTTGAACCCAGGCAGTCTGGACCGAGAGCACAGAGTCCTTGCTGCCCCACTAACTGCCTGTCCTCTCAGCAGCTTACCCCGGAATCTGTTGCACATGTATACAGCCTAAGCTTTCCACCATTCTCATTGGCGTCTAGAGTCCCAGATGAGTCTTCCGTCTGTGCAAAGTCTAGGTGTTTCTGGTCACTGGTGGCTTTCTGTTTACTTTGCCCAGCTGTTTACTCTCCAGAAACAGAAGCTGACGGCAGAACTCGCGGGGTAGACTCTTCATGGAACCGGGAGCTGCAGGCAGATTTCCTGTTGCAGAGGGAAGATGAAGACCTCCAGGACATGGGCTTGGAGGATGCCAGCAGACCTGTTTCTTCTCTCTGCTGCCCTGGGGTCTTTCAGTGTGCCCAGCTCCAGGTAGGTGACAGTTCCAAATGACTTCCTAATCAATAACATGATGGGGAATATAAAGCCACATCATGCTGACCCTGTCTCCTTGTCTCATGCCTATTGAATAAGGAACATCTCCTGAAGCAATTTACATGCATCTGATAACACCATATCAACAACTCTTCAAATTATTGTGGAACCTAGCCACCGACTTCAACAAAAGTTCTCGTAGGAAACTGATGTGTTTAAAGGTATTTTATCACGCTAAGAAGAATAGGATCCTTGCTCTGTAGTCTGAGCAAAGCCTCAGCATACTTCTTTAAGCAAAAGGTCTGTTATGTATGGAGGAAGAAAAGCCAACTTATAGCAATGATTTTAATACGAGAGTGACCTACTCTACCTCTTCATCAGGCTAAATTTTTGCTCTCAAACCACCCCCCTCACACACACAGACACACATACATACTCCAGATATTCACAGCAATTAAGTGGTAACTGATTTATTTCATCTTTTAGGGTTATTTTTAATTGGGTGCAAAACAGGCTAAAGAAGCTATCTGAGTTGAAAGCTCAAGCTTAATCTGAGTGAAAGTTCAAGGTAGGATCCAGTGAAAGAAGCCCCAGTGATGTATCAGCTGGGGAATCGTCCTGGTGCAGGAGAAGCCGCTGTCCTTACAGTGAGGCTGAAGCTGTCATGTGTCCCAGGCTCCTTGCGAGCCGTCCCATCGGAGGAAGGACTTAATGTTATTCCTCTCACTCGTCACATAAAGGCTGTGCATGCACAGCCTTTCATGGGAGGAGCACCTGGTGCCCACTGGACGGCCCCTGGTGTCAGCTCCGCTGAGCACTCAGCCCCTACTGGGCACCACCCGAGACCAGGGCGGTGAGTTTTCACTGCCCGTTGGGCACTCAATGACTTAGCTATTACAATACCAAGAACCTCAACTTGGTCCTGAGAAGAATGAAGCAGCCAAGGCCTTCCTCGTGTGTACTGCATGTCTTATCAGGATCCAAGGAAATGTATCTGGAATGGAGGGTTTAAAGGGGTCATAGCAACCCTGCCCACATGTGGACCCCTGTGTGGGACCTCTCACAGGCTCTGAGGGTGCTGAGCTGAATAGGACACAAAGGGGTCATGTTCTCGTGGAGAAAACCAACATGAGAGCACATCTGGGTGTCCTGTTGTGAGAGATGGTACAGGAGCAAGTGGAAAACAGGAGAAAGGGGGGCGATTGGCTTTACCAGAGTGTGGAGAGGCTTCTAGAAGAGAGGACGGTTGAGCTGAACATTTCTGTGGGAGTAGGTGCTTGCCAAGCGGGAGAGGGTGACGAGCACCCAGGAAGAAGCACAAGCGCGTGGAGATGAAGAGCCTGGCTTGTCCCTGCAGCTGCAGGTCCAGGCCAAGGCGTGCTAGTAGTGTGAGTCGCTCGTGTCCGACTGTGACTTCATGCCCGGGAGCCCGCCAGGCCCCTCTGTCCGTGGGATCCTCCAGGCCAGAATCCTGGGGTGGGTTGCCATGCCCTTCTCCAGGGGATCTTCCCAACCCAGGGATTGAACTCAGGTCTCCAGTACTGCCAGCAGACTCTTTATTATTTGAGCTACCCAGGGAGCAGGCTAAGGTGAGGAGTTGCCAAAGACAGGACCGAGTCCGAGTCGGCAGGAGGCAGATCCTGGAAAGAGCTCGGAGGGGGCACCAGCACTCTGGCTAAGGACCTTGAACTTTATCCTCAGTAGTGGGGAGCCACGGAAGGACTGACACAGTCAGACTTCCATATTAGGAAGTTCACTCGGATGTAGGACGTGAAGGGGTAAGATGAGTGTAGCTGACAGGCTGGGAAACCTTGCTGAACCCTCCAGTGATGTCATGAGATGAGTGTAGCTGACAGGCTGGGAAACCTTGCTGAACCCTCCAGTGGTGTCATGAGATGGCTGTTGTCCATATTCACACTATGTAGAGGAGCAAGTGGGTCCTCAGAAAGGAGAAGAGATTCATTCACATCTCATGAGTCTCAAACCCTTAACTGAGTCCAGATGTAGTGCATCGGCCTCGACCTGTGATTCCCATGGAGCAGTCTTGAACGTGGCATGTGTTTTAATCCCTTAGATGAAATGGAAGAATAGCCTTCAGTTCTGCAACAGAAAATGCTGAGAACTTCATATTAGCCAGGAAAGGCTACCAATTTTAGTTACTCTTATAATCAAGTCAGATGAAATACTCATTCCATCTTCATAAGATAGATCTATGTTTATTTATTGCTGCTCTCTGTAAGGCATTTAGATGTATTAGGTCTAATCCTCACAGCTATTTGAGGTAAGTGCTATCATTTACAGTTTACAGAGAAGGAAACTGAAGTTTGGAGAGAGAATGTAACTATTTCAGGATTCCTCACTTAATATGTAACGAAATATGGATTCAAATCCTTTTTTTTTTTTCTGGTTCCAGAGCCCCTATATTTTTCTGCCTCTTGCTAAGACATTATCCTTTCTCCACCCGCATTGTGGATCTGACTTGCTGGACTCCAAGGCCATTTCTCTGTCTCTGGACCACACATGTGTTGCCTTGAGATGTGGCTTTAAATTCCATGTCTATAACAGCAAATGACACAGAGAAGAGAACTTGAGAATCTGCCACCCAGAAGCTGCCCCTTCCAGCAAAGAGGAAGGACTTTATTTGCAAAGGAGATGCAGCTGCCTAACAAATTGTGTGTGACAAGAAAGTTGCTGTATCACAGCGTTTCTACAGAAAGCCAAAATATGTTGACATACCCCATCTATATAAGCTGATGGCTCGCAATTTACTGCTGACCTAATCCTGCCGTGCATGATGGATCCGTCTTTATTTTGATCAGAGTCTCCTGTTAGACTAGGTGACAAGAACTGAGTGAAATATGTCCTCAGCATTCCACACACCTCGAGGAAAGGCAGGTTCACTCTTGTCAGACTTTACGTGGAGGATACATTCCAACACCTCGTAGAAGGGTGTTTGCTGTTGCATTGTTTGCAATTGCAAAGCAATGAAAAACTGTAAATGTCCTTCGAAAAGAAAATGTTAAATGCCTGTCTCATGATGGAACATTTAGATAAAAGGAAGGAACAAGATCTCTTTATGAGTCCACATATATGGGCCAGAAATGCAGTGCTTTTTAATATTTATTTTCAAAATTTCTTTGTTTGGCTGCACTGGGTCTGAGTTGTGGCAGTTCACTGTGGCATGTAGAATATTTTTGTCATGGGATGGTTTATGGGATCTAGTTCCCTAACTGGGGATTGAACCCGGGCCCCCTGCATTGGGAGCACAGAGCCTTGGCCACTGGGCCATCAGGGCAGACCCCGGAAACACAATGCTGATTGACAAAAGCAAGTTATAGAATACGATGCCTCGTAGGAGTGCAGCTCACAAAAGCAATGCTATATCTTGTGTCTATATGTGTGTATGTAAACATTTGAAAGACTGGAAGGATATACACCGATTGATGACTGTAGTATCCTCTGAAGAATATGAGAGGAAAATGGATCTGGAGCTGGTGTCAACCACAGATATCAAATTTATGAGGTTATTTTTTTATTAAAAAAAAAAAAAAAAAGACTTGAAGGAAGTATACCAAAATGTTGACAATTGCCAGTCCTGGGTTGAGAGGACCTGAGTATTTATGTCTTTTCTGTAGCTCTCTGGGCATGTTTAATTTTTCAACATTAGACGCATACAGGGAAATTTGAATGACAGAGTCAAGTCAGTTGGTCAGAACACCCATCGTGTGAAGGCACGTGTTACTGTAGCCATACACAGAGGTCCTGACTGCCCCTGTCTTCTGTTGGGTCCATGCCAGTCCCAGGAATTAAAGTTGCAATTGAATGCTAGCCTTGCTTGCAGATGGCTTCCAAGTGGCGCCAGTGGTAAAGAACCCACCTGCCAATGCAGGGGACTTAAGAGATGAGGGTTTGATCCCTGGGTCGGGAAGATTCCCTGGAGGAGGGCATGGCAACCCACTCCAGTATTCTTGCCAGGAGAATCCCATGGAAAGAGGAGCCTGGTGGGCTACCGTCCACAGGGTAGCAAAGAGTGGGACACAACTGAAGCAGCTTAGCATGCACACGCTTGCTTTCAGATCTGCATTTTATAGTACTAATAAACCACACACATCTTATCCAGTGTAATTTACAGACATACTATTTATTCAGCTGATTTCCCCATTATATTGCCACCTCTATAATGCAAATCGAGTGCAAAAATGAGAGATCTGTGGTTATAACTACTTTTTACCAAGTTCCTTCTGTAAGTGATCATCTTGCCCATTAACAGGCTTTCAAATCTCCGAGAAGAAAGTAATTGTGACTCTTAACAGCATGTGTGCCCAGTACTTATCTACTCAGTCTCCACTGTGGCCGAATTGGGTGGATAGTTGCTAAAAACACAATGTAGCTGTTTCTTAGTGGAAACAGGAAGAGGATACCCTGCAGCGCTGTCAAATAAATACTTAAGGCGAAGCCAAATCACAGACAGTATTGTTTTGTCAAACCTGGGCAAATTAGTAGATAAGAGCACATTCTAAACCACCCCCCACCCCCCACTGCTGGGCAAGTCCTGCCTCAAGTAACCATTTTAAAGAACCCACCTGTGGTTTCCAGTAGTCTTTGACCTTTCATTAAACATTCAACTTTACGAGGCAATTGATTTTTGCTGGTCTCTGGGGTGGTCATGGAGATGGATTTCACTGTAGTTAATATTATCCTCTTTTTAGGACTTTTGCAAGTGAGAATGTATTGTTAATAACCTTGTCTGGAGTGATGTGCTAGTGGAGATTATGTGATGCTCTGCCTAAGGACTGAGCCTTGGACAAGCAATGAGAGAGGCCTTGCCTGGAGATGGAGGGGACTGGTAGAGGGAATGCTGGCCCGGTTCTTTCTGGGTAGCATATGGAAATGAACGCAGCACAGAGACTAGAGGCGAGCAGAGCTTAGCTTGGACCCCAGTGTGACCACCACGTGGCTCTTGACCATTTCCCTCATCTGTCTAGGAGGTTGCTGGCTTCTAGCATTGCCGTCAGGATTAGATGAGATGCCAAGGGTGAAACATCTCATGCAGGACCTGACAAGTCCTGGATGCTCAACAAATCTTAATTCTCTTTCTTTTCTCCCTTTTGCCTTGAAAAGAAACACAGATTACAACGAATTTTACACTGGTATACATTTTTTCAAATGGAAGAAAAATAGAAATTATACCCATTGTATTACACGTGGGGAAACTGGAGGCACAAACAGATTAAAGAACATGACCTTTCTTTCCCTGTTTTACTCAATGTCCCACAAGTGCCAGGGACTCAACCAAAAGTGTTACCTTATTTTCCAGACAGATTGCAGGTCTCATGTTGTTTGACTGCTCTGCAGGTGCAGCAGCACCTACCTCTCCCACCCCCGACTCACCTCTATGTACTATCTTCACTCTAGCCTGGCAGACACTAGTCTCTCCAGGGCTTATTCTTGGCTGGTGTCTCTCAGGAATATTTTTATCCTCTCCCGTAGCTTTTTGTGATCAGATCTGTATCTCTAATGCAAATCTCTCTCCTGAGTTCCAGATCTACATAGGAACTATTTATTGAGTGGCTCCACAGGCACCTGGAACTCAGCAGCCCCAACTCCATCTTCCACAACACATTCCTTTGCTCCTGGTTTCCCCACCCACCCAACCACACACCCAAACTAGAAACCAGCATCATCCTAAGCCGCTTTCTCTCTCTAATCCACATCCCATCTGGTTACCCATCACTCTGTCCATTCCCCCTGAGAAACATCTCATATGTCTGTCTCGCCCACTCTCTCTCCCCTGGATGCCGGAGAGGTTCAGGCTCACACCACTCATTGGTACCATTGCTTGAGCCTCCTACCTGCTTATCCTGCCTCTGGGCTTTCCCCACCTCCATCTAGCCTCCACACTGCAGCCACAGTGATGTCCTAAAGCTCAACTCAGACCATCCATCCTGCATGCTTAAAAACCCTGCCTCCTTAGTAAAGTCCGGAAGAGCTAAGGAAGGAGACATGTTTGTCTTCTCTCATCCTAAGACAAACTGTGAGTTCCAGAGCAGAGGCTGTGTCTTATATTTCTGTGTCCTCTTGAGCACAGTATCCTGAATATGATTTGTTCTCAGAAAAAGTTTCATAGACTCATAGCATATGGAAATGAACGCAGCACAGGGTGACTTAAACACCACCTAGTCCAAACTTCTCATTTTCAAGGGGATAAAACAGAGGCCCTAAGATGGGGAAGGTACTGTTTGAGGTCATACATCTAGCTGTGGTTGTAATCCCTGTATATCTCAAGCACTTTAGACCTTATAAAGTGCTTTCACATATACTTTCTTATTTACTCCTTCAAATAGCCTTATGAGGTATGTTCTTTCATTATATAGGTGAGAAAAATGAAGCGCACAGGGGCTGAAAAACCAGACCAAGATCACCCAGCTGCTGATGGACGATCTTCTGTTCAGAGTTCAATACTCTTTGACTGTAGCTAGCTATAATCTGAGGCAATAACTGAGGGTTCCATAAATATTGCTGAATGAGTTAACTGATACTTGACTGATAAATTAATGTTCTGTCCTTAGTCCCTCAGTCGGGTGTGACTCTTTGCGACCCCATGGACTGTATGTAGCCCGCCAAGCTCTTCTGTCCATGGAATTCTCTCGGCAAGAATACTGGAGTGGGTTGCCATGCCCTTCTCCAGGAGATCTTCCCAAGCCAGAGGTTGAACCCAGGTCTCCCGCATTCCAGGCAGATTCTTTACCACTGAGCCACCAGGGAAGCCAGCCTTGCATAAATGAGCAAATATATATTTATTGAATGGATGGATAGGCAGTAGAATGTAGACTTAATTACCTTCTGATACTTCACTCTCTTCTCTGTGATGACCTTTAGAGGTGAAAGGCCACCCTCTCTTGGGTCAAACGCAGTCAATGAGAGCCTTGCCAAGACTAGACAGACGCGGAGTGTGGATGTCACGCCATTGCCTATTGATTGCGAGCTGTCCAGCTGGTCCTCCTGGACCACGTGCGATCCCTGTCAGAAGAAAAGGGTAGGTACCCAGACCTTGGGAGACCTCTAAGCTTCCAGGAGCCCTATCCCTCAGCAAGATCAGTTAATG
>SJYX01007998.1:308426-349284 GCA_006410675.1 Oreotragus oreotragus | reverse complement strand
CTATGTTTATTTATTGCTGCTCTCTGTAAGGCATTTAGATGTATTAGGTCTAATCCTCACAGCTATTTGAGGTAAGTGCTATCATTTACAGTTTACAGAGAAGGAAACTGAAGTTTGGAGAGAGAATGTAACTATTTCAGGATTCCTCACTTAATATGTAACGAAATATGGATTCAAATCCTTTTTTTTTTTTCTGGTTCCAGAGCCCCTATATTTTTCTGCCTCTTGCTAAAACATTATCCTTTCTCCACCCGCATTGTGGATCTGACTTGCTGGACTCCAAGGCCATTTCTCTGTCTCTGGACCACACATGTGTTGCCTTGAGATGTGGCTTTAAATTCCATGTCTATAACAGCAAATGACACAGAGAAGAGAACTTGAGAATCTGCCACCCAGAAGCTGCCCCTTCCAGCAAAGAGGAAGGACTTTATTTGCAAAGGAGATGCAGCTGCCTAACAAATTGTGTGTGACAAGAAAGTTGCTGTATCACAGCGTTTCTACAGAAAGCCAAAATATGTTGACATACCCCATCTATATAAGCTGATGGCTCGCAATTTACTGCTGACCTAATCCTGCCGTGCATGATGGATCCGTCTTTATTTTGATCAGAGTCTCCTGTTAGACTAGGTGACAAGAACTGAGTGAAATATGTCCTCAGCATTCCACACACCTCGAGGAAAGGCAGGTTCACTCTTGTCAGACTTTACGTGGAGGATACATTCCAACACCTCGTAGAAGGGTGTTTGCTGTTGCATTGTTTGCAATTGCAAAGCAATGAAAAACTGTAAATGTCCTTCGAAAAGAAAATGTTAAATGCCTGTCTCATGATGGAACATTTAGATAAAAGGAAGGAACAAGATCTCTTTATGAGTCCACATATATGGGCCAGAAATGCAGTGCTTTTTAATATTTATTTTCAAAATTTCTTTGTTTGGCTGCACTGGGTCTGAGTTGTGGCACTTCACTGTGGCATGTAGAATATTTTTGTCATGGGATGGTTTATGGGATCTAGTTCCCTAACTGGGGATTGAACCCGGGCCCCCTGCATTGGGAGCACAGAGCCTTGGCCACTGGGCCATCAGGGCAGACCCCGGAAACACAATGCTGATTGACAAAAGCAAGTTATAGAATACGATGCCTCGTAGGAGTGCAGCTCACAAAAGCAATGCTATATCTTGTGTCTATATGTGTGTATGTAAACATTTGAAAGACTGGAAGGATATACACCGATTGATGACTGTAGTATCCTCTGAAGAATATGAGAGGAAAATGGATCTGGAGCTGGTGTCAACCACAGATATCAAATTTATGAGGTTATTTTTTTATTAAAAAAAAAAAAAAGACTTGAAGGAAGTATACCAAAATGTTGACAATTGCCAGTCCTGGGTTGAGAGGACCTGAGTATTTATGTCTTTTCTGTAGCTCTCTGGGCATGTTTAATTTTTCAACATTAGACGCATACAGGGAAATTTGAATGACAGAGTCAAGTCAGTTGGTCAGAACACCCATCGTGTGAAGGCACGTGTTACCGTAGCCATACACAGAGGTCCTGACTGCCCCTGTCTTCTGTTGGGTCCATGCCAGTCCCAGGAATTAAAGTTGCAATTGAATGCTAGCCTTGCTTGCAGATGGCTTCCAAGTGGCGCCAGTGGTAAAGAACCCACCTGCCAATGCAGGGGACTTAAGAGATGAGGGTTTGATCCCTGGGTCGGGAAGATTCCCTGGAGGAGGGCATGGCAACCCACTCCAGTATTCTTGCCAGGAGAATCCCATGGAAAGAGGAGCCTGGTGGGCTACCGTCCACAGGGTAGCAAAGAGTGGGACACAACTGAAGCAGCTTAGCATGCACACGCTTGCTTTCAGATCTGCATTTTATAGTACTAATAAACCACACACATCTTATCCAGTGTAATTTACAGACATACTATTTATTCAGCTGATTTCCCCATTATATTGCCACCTCTATAATGCAAATCGAGTGCAAAAATGAGAGATCTGTGGTTATAACTACTTTTTACCAAGTTCCTTCTGTAAGTGATCATCTTGCCCATTAACAGGCTTTCAAATCTCCGAGAAGAAAGTAATTGTGACTCTTAACAGCATGTGTGCCCAGTACTTATCTACTCAGTCTCCACTGTGGCCGAATTGGGTGGATAGTTGCTAAAAACACAATGTAGCTGTTTCTTAGTGGAAACAGGAAGAGGATACCCTGCAGCGCTGTCAAATAAATACTTAAGGCGAAGCCAAATCACAGACAGTATTGTTTTGTCAAACCTGGGCAAATTAGTAGATAAGAGCACATTCTAAACCACCCCCCACCCCCCACTGCTGGGCAAGTCCTGCCTCAAGTAACCATTTTAAAGAACCCACCTGTGGTTTCCAGTAGTCTTTGACCTTTCATTAAACATTCAACTTTACGAGGCAATTGATTTTTGCTGGTCTCTGGGGTGGTCATGGAGATGGATTTCACTGTAGTTAATATTATCCTCTTTTTAGGACTTTTGCAAGTGAGAATGTATTGTTAATAACCTTGTCTGGAGTGATGTGCTAGTGGAGATTATGTGATGCTCTGCCTAAGGACTGAGCCTTGGACAAGCAATGAGAGAGGCCTTGCCTGGAGATGGAGGGGACTGGTAGAGGGAATGCTGGCCCGGTTCTTTCTGGGTAGCATATGGAAATGAACGCAGCACAGAGACTAGAGGCGAGCAGAGCTTAGCTTGGACCCCAGTGTGACCACCACGTGGCTCTTGACCATTTCCCTCATCTGTCTAGGAGGTTGCTGGCTTCTAGCATTGCCGTCAGGATTAGATGAGATGCCAAGGGTGAAACATCTCATGCAGGACCTGACAAGTCCTGGATGTTCAACAAATCTTAATTCTCTTTCTTTTCTCCCTTTTGCCTTGAAAAGAAACACAGATTACAACGAATTTTACACTGGTATACATTTTTTCAAATGGAAGAAAAATAGAAATTATACCCATTGTATTACACGTGGGGAAACTGGAGGCACAAACAGATTAAAGAACATGACCTTTCTTTCCCTGTTTTACTCAATGTCCCACAAGTGCCAGGGACTCAACCAAAAGTGTTACCTTATTTTCCAGACAGATTGCAGGTCTCATGTTGTTTGACTGCTCTGCAGGTGCAGCAGCACCTACCTCTCCCACCCCCGACTCACCTCTATGTACTATCTTCACTCTAGCCTGGCAGACACTAGTCTCTCCAGGGCTTATTCTTGGCTGGTGTCTCTCAGGAATATTTTTATCCTCTCCCGTAGCTTTTTGTGATCAGATCTGTATCTCTAATGCAAATCTCTCTCCTGAGTTCCAGATCTACATAGGAACTATTTATTGAGTGGCTCCACAGGCACCTGGAACTCAGCAGCCCCAACTCTATCTTCCACAACACATTCCTTTGCTCCTGGTTTCCCCACCCACCCAACCACACACCCAAACTAGAAACCAGCATCATCCTAAGCCGCTTTCTCTCTCTAATCCACATCCCATCTGGTTACCCATCACTCTGTCCATTCCCCCTGAGAAACATCTCATATGTCTGTCTCGCCCACTCTCTCTCCCCTGGATGCCGGAGTGGTTCAGGCTCATACCACTCATTGGTACCATTGCTTGAGCCTCCTACCTGCTTATCCTGCCTCTGGGCTTTCCCCGCCTCCATCTAGCCTCCACACTGCAGCCACAGTGATGTCCTAAAGCTCAACTCAGACCATCCATCCTGCATGCTTAAAAACCCTGCCTCCTTAGTAAAGTCCGGAAGAGCTAAGGAAGGAGACATGTTTGTCTTCTCTCATCCTAAGACAAACTGTGAGTTCCAGAGCAGAGGCTGTGTCTTATATTTCTGTGTCCTCTTGAGCACAGTATCCTGAATATGATTTGTTCTCAGAAAAAGTTTCATAGACTCATAACATGAGAGGGTGACTTAAACACCACCTAGTCCAAACTTCTCATTTTCAAGGGGATAAAACAGAGGCCCTAAGATGGGGAAGGTACTGTTTGAGGTCATACATCTAGCTGTGGTTGTAATCCCTGTATATCTCAAGCACTTTAGACCTTATAAAGTGCTTTCACATATACTTTCTTATTTACTCCTTCAAATAGCCTTATGAGGTATGTTCTTTCATTATATAGGTGAGAAAAATGAAGCGCACAGGGGCTGAAAAACCAGACCAAGATCACCCAGCTGCTGATGGACGATCTTCTGTTCAGAGTTCAATACTCTTTGACTGTAGCTAGCTATAATCTGAGGCAATAACTGAGGGTTCCATAAATATTGCTGAATGAGTTAACTGATACTTGACTGATAAATTAATGTTCTGTCCTTAGTCCCTCAGTCGGGTGTGACTCTTTGCGACCCCATGGACTGTATGTAGCCCGCCAAGCTCTTCTGTCCATGGAATTCTCTCGGCAAGAATACTGGAGTGGGTTGCCATGCCCTTCTCCAGGAGATCTTCCCAAGCCAGAGGTTGAACCCAGGTCTCCCGCATTCCAGGCAGATTCTTTACCACTGAGCCACCAGGGAAGCCAGCCTTGCATAAATGAGCAAATATATATTTATTGAATGGATGGATAGGCAGTAGAATGTAGACTTAATTACCTTCTGATACTTCACTCTCTTCTCTGTGATGACCTTTAGAGGTGAAAGGCCACCCTCTCTTGGGTCAAACGCAGTCAATGAGAGCCTTGCCAAGACTAGACAGACGCGGAGTGTGGATGTCACGCCATTGCCTATTGATTGCGAGCTGTCCAGCTGGTCCTCCTGGACCACGTGCGATCCCTGTCAGAAGAAAAGGGTAGGTACCCAGACCTTGGGAGACCTCTAAGCTTCCAGGAGCCCTATCCCTCAGCAAGATCAGTTAATGCACTACTGACAGTAACTGATCATAGTAGGAGTTTGATAAATGTTGGCTGATTTAATGAATGAATTGTATTCGTCTGAGCTTCCAAGAGGCAGTCAGATCCTGCCTTTGATCCTTCAGGTTTGTTTTGAAGAATATCTGTCCTTTCTCCCATTAGCAGCTTCCTAATTAGACTTCCTGCCGCCAGCCTTATTCTTTCAATCCGTCTTTCATGGGGAAGCCAGGGCAGCCATTGAAAATGAAAGTCTGGCTGGTCTTCCCCCTGCTTGAACATCCAAAGCCTATGCATGGCCCTTAGGATCAAGTCCAGACTCATGGTCTTCAAGGCCCCCCACACCTTAGAAAGACCTGGCCCACATCTTCACAGAACATCCCCCACACCAGCACACAGAACACATGTATTTTTCTGACCATTTCATACTCTGTTCTCAGGCTGAAATGTCCTTCCCACTTCCTTCACTGACTAACACCTACTCATGATTTGAAACTTTGCTTAGGGGCCGCCTCTTCTGAGAAGGCTTCCTTGAGTTCTCAGCACCCCTTGCCCTTAGCCAGACACTCCTTTATGAACTGCAGCAGCTCCTTATTCCTGCTGTGTCCTAGCACTCATCATTTATTTTTCTTTTATTTGCCTTTCCATTAAATTGCAAGCACTTAAAAACTTATTCAATTCTGTGTCTTTGGTGTATATGTTTAACATGTTTGAGGTGCTCCATAAATATGTGTTTGATCTCGTTACATTTCCTGAAATCTCTGTAAGGGAGGATAATTGTTAGCCTTTCCATGAGGCAGATAGATCAACAGAGACCCAGAGCAGGTGAGTGAATTCTTGGATTCACTTAGTAGTAAAGACAGATCTTAAACTTGGGCCATCGGCTTCTTGTCTAGCCAGTTCAATAGTCAAAACACACAGTCTCTTTGGTATTTGTTCTTTGAGCTTTCTTGTCACAGGAAGGCTGATGCAGGATCCAGGTCTAAGAATAGCACATTTGTCAGAGAATAAGAGAACAGTTCTCACTTTTCCTAGCTCCTTGGGAAACCAAAGCAGCCATGAGCTAAGACCCTAAAGAGGCAGTGGAATAGGCCCAAGACAATTACACACTTAATTGCATCAATGTGGAGAGCCAAGCAGATATATTCAGTTCCCAAAGCAGGCTTTATTGCTGACGTGATTAACATTGATCCAATTATTTGGATAATTGCTTCATCTGCACCATAAACCAGGAAGACCCAGTGTGAGCCATCCATCCATCCACTCATCCAGTCAGAGCTCTACACGCAGACTTTGCTATGCATGTTCCCTCAGCTGGACATCATGTCTGCAGGGTCAGTGGCTGGGAGTTCATCACCATTTCTTTCAACAGGGATTGAGAGATGCCTTTCCTTTATCATCTCCATAGTCCTCAAACCCGTTTTGTCTCTGGTGCCCGGTGCTAGTCTTCTAGTATCTTCTTTGCAGACCTTACCCCTGTCCTGCCAGCCTCTGCCTTCTGGGAAGAAAGATGCTTTAGAAATGCAAAGGAGCAGAGGTGCATGCTTGTCTATATTTCTTTTCTAGATTTCCGGATGCCACGTGCATAATAACTGTGGCTGGTTAACATGTCAGTCTTCAGAGGGACTGCTATCAGGTCTGCCCCCCTTGGTAGCACCAAAATCTTGACTGCAGCTAGCATTTGGAAGTCACCCAAATCTGATCATTTCCTCCCCCTGCAGTGGCTTCTCATTTTACCATGAAGAAGTACCAAATCCAACCTTATTAGGGCCCAGGAGGGCCTGACTTAGCTGCTCCTGGCTCCGTGTCCCTCCATCTCTTCTCACTCTCCCTCTTTAACTCTTCTCTCCAGCCAGGATGGATTTCTTGTTTCCTGGAATAAGGCACATACTTTCTTGCCTCTCGGGTTTGGCACAGCAATTCCCCTCTATCCGGATTGCCCTTCTCTCCCCTCCTCATGCCAGGATTCCATGCTTGCCTGACGTGTCTCCTCACCCTTTGGGGCTCAGCTCAGATGTCGCTTCTGCATCTCCTAAGTCTGCGCTGAGGGCTCCCCCTGTGTTTACGAGCACTCTGTCCTGGCCCCATCACGGCTCCCCTCTTGCTGGGTTGCCACTGCCTTGTGCTTGCCATCGTGACCACCACCAGCAGCTGTGACCTCCTTGAGGACAGTCCACAGGACATGATTATGATCGAACACAAACAAGCATAAAAAGCACCCACGTTTGTGCAGCATTGTGTAGCTGAGTCAATATTTTGGAAATCCAGTCAATATTTCTGGAATAAGCAAACAGGAAAGCAGAGACAGAGAAATATTTACTGCTAAAATTATTAATAATTCAAAAGAAAAGTAAGCAGAAGAAATTGAATGCCTCTTCTGTACCAGACAACGTAATGAGATTTCATATATAATTGAAACTACATAGCTGTACATAATTATCCCCGTTTTACAGCTTAGTAAGTTGAGATCACAGTGCTTAAGTAACTTACCCAGTATCACATAACTAGAAAGTAACAGAGTCAGTGGCTCCAAAGTGGATACTTCTTCATTTTAAGCTACTTAGTAAATGAGAATACTTGAATCAACCCATTGGATTAATCATGCTGAAAGACTGAACTGGCCCCATCAATTCACTTACTACCTTTGACTCAAAAGTCCATGCTTTCCCTACATTCAACAAACCTGTATTGATCTCTGTGATACAGAGATTGAAGATAAAGTCCTTGCCCTCAGAGAGTTCCCAGGCTATTTGAAATAGGCAATCAGCCAATGGCAATAGAGATCTTTAAGTGTGCCCTCTGCTCCCCATGTCCCTGAGGCTCTGGCTGTGTCTCACCTTGCTTCTCTCTGCTATAGTACAGACACGCCTACTTGATCCGGCCCTCTCAGTTCCATGGGGAACCATGCAACTTCTCCGACAAGGAAGTTGAAGACTGTGTTTCCAACAGACCATGCAGAAGTCAAGTGCGATGTGAAGGCTTTGTGTGTGCGCAGACAGGTATAAAGGGACACAGGAGTGGGAGGGGATGGGTATCAAGTGAGTGATGGCATGTGATGATGGGAGCACTGGCTATTGCCTAGTGCTCAATATCAAAGTCATGTGTCAGGCCAGGAGGCCTCCTTGTCCTCCTTGACCTCTTTTTACACATATTATTTCATAAAAACAACCCTACCATGTAGGTGTTAATATTACCCCGATCAGAGGTTAAAGCATCTGCCTGCAATGTGGGAGACCTAGGTTCGATCCCTGGGTCGGGAAGACCCCCTGGAGAAGGAAATGGCAACCCACTCCAGAGCCCGCCCCCTACCATCCCAGTTCATAGGTTAGAACTCGAACTCCCAATGTGACTGTATTGGGAGATAGAACCTATGAGGAGGTGATAAAGGTTAAATGAAATCATAAGGGTAGGGCCCTACTCCAGTTAAGACTGATGACCTTATAAAAGGCAGAGATACCAGGGATGTGCAGGCCAGAGAAAAGGTCATGTCAGGCCATGGTGAGAAGGCGTTGGAGAAATCAACATTACCAACACTTTGATCTCAGACTTCCAGCCTCCAGAACTATGAGAAAATAAATTTCTGTTGTTTAAGCCACCCAGTCTGTGGTTTGGCCACTTGGGCTGACTAATACTTCATTATGTAAGTCCATGAGCCGGACAATGTATCAAAATATTTCACTGTGCTCAATCTCTCTATTCCTTTCTTCATTTACCAAGGAGAAAGTCAGCTTTTGTTATTCCTTAGCTTAGGGGTGGCTTCCCTGGTGGCTCAGAGGTTAAAGCATCTGCCTGCAATGTGGGAGACCTAGGTTCGATCCCTGGGTCGGGAAGATCCCCTGGAGAAGGAAATGGCAACCCACTCCAGTATTCTTGCCTGGAGAATCCCATGGATGGAGGAGCCTGGTGGGCTACTGTCCACGGGGTCGCAAAGAGTCGGACACGACTGAGCGACTTCACTTCACTTCACTTCTAGGGGTGGCTGAAGTGCCCTCCCCCTTTAGAGATTTTCTTCACTTCCATTCCTAGGAGCGCTACATGATAACATTTGCCCACATTATGTCAAGTATATTGTCAAACTTTCCCCTTTAGATATGATTTAGTGAAGATGAGAAGGAACAGATTTTCTAGAAATACAAATGCACAGAAATAGATTAACCACCCAGTGGGGTCCACTTCTGCTGGCAAAGCAAAATTAACGTTCTAAGAAAAAAATTCAGGGGAGTATCTCTTATTGTTCCACGTACTTATTTTCTTGTTAACTCTCTTTTGTGATTTTTCTGAATCAGACAAATTTTGGGGAGGCAGGTTAAAGGGTGCAAAATGAAGACTATTTAACAAATTACCCAGTCCTCATAAACAAGTCCACACTATGCATTATTTAGAATCAAAATTTCAGCTATGGTGAGGCTAACTTCAAATATTTTTGGCATGCTTTAGTTCTACCCCATCTGCATGGTTCAAAGAAATTTATCACTTTTTACCACCAGACACTTAGGAAGAAAACTACTTATTCTCTCATGTAGGCATAAAGGAAATGCAAGAAGCAACATCAGCTGTCTACATTCCACTCCTCTTTCTCCTGACTTCGGGACACCCTGAGATCGGGACCTATTTTCTAGGTGGAAATCTTTCACCCAAAGTCTCTGTTCCTTCTGGATCAGAGTGTAGAACTCAGGTCTCCCTCTCCTGTGTCTAGGAAAGCCCCAGGACACAGCTGCTCATGAGGCCATGTGCTGATGATACACATGAGAAGTTCCAGGGTCCAACAAGGACCCCTTCCATGCCTGACCTTCCAATCTTGCCCCTAAACTAGAACCAGGTTCCTACTGCCCATCTCTTCCATGTTTGCAAACAGGACTATTCTACCCTAGGAGCTGAGTTCAGCTGGGGAGGGCATTCTTTTGGCTAGGTTCTGCTGGGGAGTTATACAAAGTTATATGTTGATTTGTGACACATTTTGTGCCAAAATACAATCACTATTTGAACATCTTTTCTTTTTCTCTTAAATTCTGTTTTTAAAGGGAGAAGAAACATTTGTATGAGAATGTTCTCAAGCACAGGCAGAAGTAGAACTTTAAAAATACTCTCTTTGCTGTGATTACTAATGTTTTGTTGACTTTGACCAAACATGTGTATCACACAAAGTTACGCCTGTGTAAGGAAAGAGTGGGTTAAAAAAAAAAAAAGTCCACATCAAGACCTGTCTTTTAGAGCAGGAATGAGACCAATTAACTTTTCCACTTACTTATGCCAGTGATGTTTTAGCATTTTTTTATAGATCCCGCCCCACTCCCTGTCATCCCCTCCCAGAAGCTACAGAGCTGGTGTGCTATTTAATCCAGTTGTCTACACTAAAGTCCCGGGGCTCTCAAGGCATCAGTTTGAAGGACACTGGAAACTCCTCAGAATGTTTTTTCTTCTCTAGGAAGATTTTTCTAAGAACTAAAATGCAGAGAGCGGCTTTTATTATACCTTAAAATGAATAGCCTTTTAGATCTTAGATTTAGAAATAGTGCCCATCTGGGGGCTTCTTAATAATCATTGCTCTGAAGGGCTCCTTGAATGGATGAATGATGAAAAGAAGTCTGAGTGCTTGTCGAGGCTACTTAGAGAGGAGTGGACTCTGCTAGTAGCATCCTCGTGGGAGGATAGCTATGACCAGCACTGTAAACATAACTCATGAAGACCTGTTTCTAGAAGATCCTCTCACTTCAGGAGGATGAGTTGGGGTCTGGGAAGTAGTGAGACTGACAAGACTGACTGATTCTTGGGGACTTCCCTGTCCAGTGGTTAGGACTTTGAGCTTCCACTGCAAGGGGCATGGTTCCATTCCTAATTGAGGAACTAGGATCTCACATGCTGTAGCACAGCAAAAAGAAAAAAAAAAATTAAAATAGTTTTGAAACACATCAAGTTGATTGATTCTTGTCACCACTCATCCATCCCTTCCCCTATCGAGGACTTCTGTGAGAGAATCATGGCTGAGTCCCCAGTTACCCTCCAGGTCAGCTCCAAGGGCCTTGGGGGAAAAGCCAGATTCTGCCTCCTCAGCTTTAATTTCCAAGCCGCAAGCCTCCCTGGCTCACTCCACTTACTCCCTTAGAGTGACACAGTGATGGGGTGGGGGCTGCTACAAGTTGAGCCTTAGCCAGAACTTTGTCTGCAGCCTGTAATTTCCACAGGTTTGATGGGCTCCAGTTCCTGAAAAGTAACAGCAGTATTTGAACAGTCATTAGTACAGTCACTGCATAATTTTTGCTATTTCTGGGGTCCTCTATTATTTCTGTATATTTAAGATAATAAAAATAATTATGTATATTTAAAAATAATTTCTGACTGAACAAAAAATAACTTCACCACTTAAAAAATCTATTTTAAAAGGAAAAATTTTATGTCATCTGCATAGTTGAAATACTAATGCCACTTGCTCTAAAGAGAAGCTTTCAGCAGAAGTAGATACAATGAAAACGAAACAATGTGATTAAAGTTGAGCTCTGAGGCTGCCTGCCTAAAACCCTGGGCCTGAGGTGTGCTACTTCTTTACTTAGACAAGAGAGGGAGGGAGGAAGAGGGAAATGGAGAGGGGTGTTTGGGCTTTACTAGCACCAAAGTCAGCCTTTCAATATGATGTAATCAGAAGGGCTAAAAGAAACTGAAAAGAGTGTACTTTCTCATTTTACGGTCTAATATTATCGCCTATTTGGTGTTCTACTTAAGTCATCCTACAGGTAGGCAGCGTGCAAAGTACACTAGCTGAGCAGTTATGGGATCTTAAAAACTTAAGATCAGGGACTTCCCTGGTGGTGCAAGCAGGGTCCAGGTTTGATCCCTGGCCAGGGAACTAGATCCCACGTGCTGCCACTAAAGACCCCACATGCCACAGCAAAGATCAAGGATCCAGAGTGCGACAACTAAGACCCAGCTGCTGCTGCTGCTGCTGAAGTCGCTTAAGTGGTGTCCGACGCTGTGCGACCCCATAGACGGCAGCCCACCAGGCTCCCCCGTCCCTGGGATTCTCCAGGCAAGAACACTGGAGTGGGTTGCCATTGCCTTCTCCAATGCATGAAAGTGAAGAGTGAAAGTGAAGTCGCTCAGTCGTGTCCACCTCTTAGCGACCCCATGGACTGCAGCCTACCAGGTTCCTCCGTCCATGGGATTTTCCAGGCAAGAGTACTGGAGTGGGGTGACATTGCCTTCTCCATAAATATTTTTTAAAACAGGATCAGAAGGTCATAATGAAATCAGTTTCCTTCTTGCATAGATAAGGGGAGAAGAGGACAAACTAAATTTTTTACTGTAGTCAAATACACATGAAATTCACTATTAGTGACATGTAGTATATTCACAGTGTTGTGCAACTATCACTGCTATCTAGTTCCACAACACTTGCATCATCCCCAAAGGCCTTCCTGGACCCATTATCAGTCATTCCTCATTTCTCCCTCTCCTAGCCCTGGCAACCACTAATGTGATCTCTGTTCCTATGGATTTGCTCACACTACAACTTTATATAAATGGAATCATGCAACATCTGGCCTTTTGTATCTGGTTTCTTACACCTAGAATGATGTTTTTAAGGTTCAATCATGTTGTAGCACATATTAGTACTTTTCATTATTTTTTATGGCTAAGTAATATTCCATTTATATTCCACTGGGGACTTCCCTGGTGGCTCAGATGGTAAAGCATCTGCCTATAATGCAGGAGACCCGGGTTCAATCCCTGGGTTGGGAAGATCTCCTGGAGAAGGAAATGGCAACCCACTCCAGTATTCTTGCCTGGAAAATCCCATAGATGGAGGAATGTGGCAGGCTACAGTCCGTGGGGTCACAAAGAGTCGGACATGACTGAGCGACTTTACTTTCACTTTACTTTCAATTTTCCATTTATAGTTGTACCACATTTTGTTTATCCATTCATCAGCTGAGGTACATTTGGGTTACTTCCACCTTTTGCTCTATGCTGCCATGAACATTCATATACGAAGTTGTGTTTGAGTCCCTATCTTCAGTTCTTTGGGGTATATACCTAGGAGTGGAATTGTCAGGTTAAATGGTCATCCTATGTTTAAGTTACTGAGGACTTTGCCTATCTATTTTCCACATGGGTTATATCATTTTGCATTTCAATCAGCGATGTACAAAGGTTCCAATTTCTCTGTATCATTGTCATCACATGTTATTTTCTGGGGTCTTTGTTTGTTAAATTGTAGCCATTTTAGAGAGATGGACTAACTAACTTTGAACACTAACTCTCCATTTCTTTTCTGATTAATTCTCCACTCAGCAGCCAAATTAATCTTTCCAAAATGCACATCTGATCACATCATCTGATTTTTGATCCCAATCTCTTAGGATGAAGACAAAAAACACCCCAAGTCCTCCGGACTTTGGCCTGGTCCTTGTCTGCCTCTCAGCTGGCACCATTCCACCCAGGCCTTCTCAGAAGGCCTCCTCTTGCCAGAGCGTGGAGGGCTCCCTCTGCCTGGAATGCCCCCTTCCCACACCCTCAAAGCTTAGCTCAGGCTTCATTCTCTCAGGAAAGCCACTCCCCACCAGCCCAGGGGGCTTGTCCTCAGCTCTTAGAGCACTGTGCATTTTGCCTTTTTAACACCTTCCCCTGTTTGCAGTTACATATTTATTCATGTCATTATTTGGTCCTATTGGAGAGCGCCACCTTCACTCTGCAGAACAGTCAGCAATGAGGCCTTGGCCACTGTTGAACCTGGAGCAACTGTCTTTCCCCTTTTCCATTCAGTCCTCCCAACGAAGGAGGATGAATTTTCCTTTCTCTGCATTCCTTTGCTCTAAGAGCAACTTTTCCCTTCTTTAAAACCTCATCAAGCATGCAGGGTTGTCTGCTGGGTTTGCTTGATTCTTAAATTCAAAAAACACTTATCGGACAATAAAAAGCATGAACACTGTTCAGGAAATGAAAAGATGAGACAAACTGGGAGAAAATATTTGAAAAGCATATATACATTCAAAGAACTGGGCTTAAGATATATAAAGAATTCTTAAAAGTTAAAAAGATTTAAAACAAAAACAAAATGAGCAGACAATTTAGACATATGATCAAAGATATAAGCACATAAAAAGATGTTCAATATCACTAGTCATTAGGGAAACACATAAAAATAAGCACGTAAAAAGATGTTCAATATCATTAGTCATTAGGGAAATGCAAATTAAAGCCACAATAGAAGCTACTGCTGCTGTTGCTTCTGCTGCTAAGACGCTTCAGTCGTGTCCGACTCTGTGTGACCCCATAGACGGCAGCCCACCAGGCTCCCCCATCCCTGGGACTCTCCAGGCAAGAATACTGGAGTGGGTTGCCATTTTCTTCTCCAGTGCATGAAAGTGAAGAGTGAAAGTGAAGTCGCTCAGTTGTGTCTGACTCTTTGCGACCCCATGGACTGCAGCCTACCAGGGTCCTCTGCCCATGGGATTTTCCAGGCAAGAGTACTGGAATGGGTCGCCATTGCCTTCTCCGCTAGAATGACTAAATTTGAAAAGACTAGCATTATCAGGTGTTGGTGAGGATATGGAGCTTCTGGAGATCTCACACATTGTTGACAGGAATGCAAATGGTGCAGTAATTTTGGAAAACAGTATGGCAGTTTTGATAAAGTTACCATACAACACAGCAATTCCACTCTTAGCTATTTTCCCCAAAGAAAGACAAACATCCATGTGTTCACACACAAAGATCCTCAGCTGCTGGCTGTGCTAAAGAGGTTTCCCCAGCAGAGGTCAGTCTGCTGCGTGTTGACAGGGTATTTTCAGCCATCACAAAGGAGACATATAAGATGTTATCAGTCTTGCCTTTGCTTTTACAGAGTTTTCCAGGGAATGAAGTTAAAAAATGCGATATAGGCTTTGTTTTCAGACACTAGAAAAAACTCCAAGTAGCTCATAAGATTCCACTGTGAGAAACACAGAGTCTGATGAGGGGAATATGAGTCAGGCTTCCCTTGTGGCTCAGCTGGTAAAGAATCCAGCAATGCAGGAGACCTGGGTGTGATCCCTGAGTTGGGAAGCTCCCCCGGAGAAGGGAAAGTCTACCTACTCCAGATTCTGATCTGGAGAATTCCATGGACTGTATAGTCCATGAGGTTGCAGAGTCAGACATGACTGACTTTCACTTTTCCCATATTTAGTTCCTCTAGGGAGGATTTCGGCACTTAAGTCAGCAATATGTGAACCATGAACTTCCTGATGTTCAAGCTGGTTTTAGAAAAGGCAGAGGAACCAGAGAGGGATCGAACCCGGGTCTCCTGCATTGGAGGCAGACGCTTTAACCTCTGAGCCACCAGGGAAGCCCAAGTGATGTTAATACCTTATAAGTTTGCTATACGCATCAAGTAACACAGTGGCTATAAGAGGTCCGTACAGACCGTGAGCTCTGCTGGCTTTCGCAGAAGTCTGGGGCTAAATGCAATGTAGCCACGCTCTCTGCAACAGTTCAGAAGGGCGGCAGCGTCATTTATCTCTGAAAACTCTGGTGACATAGTCCCTGCATTTCTATACCACCAAGTTTAAGCATGACCCTTAATGTATGAGACAGTCTTTGAAACATTTTTGACTCAAAGAAGGAAGGAAAAAATGAAGGACTGATGGACGGGCAGACAGAGGGAAGGAAGGAAGGAGCACACAATGAATTATCATGAGCTGCAGAACTCAGTAAACACTTTCTTTTCAATTAATTCCTTTAACTAATTCAGGCAAACCTGATTCTCTTTCTTGAAGGCTCCAGCAAAAATGAGAGTATTTTGACCCAGAGTACCTAGATGCAAGTTGCAACTCTCTACCTTTGCCACAAATTTGTGAACTGTGCTTTAGTATCTTTACAGAAAGAACTAGGGATTCTTAGAGCAATTTCTAGGCATTATAGCAAATTCCATCCAGTAAATCTGAAAGATGTTTACATGTATCCATGGACTCATTATGACTGGTGTTCCATGATTCTGACCAAAGCCAATAATGGTTATTCAGGCCAGCTTTAGTTTAAATGCCTTGTAACAAACATTTGAAGACCAGATTGTTCCTCGTCTGCATTTAATACCCAAAGAACATTGGTTTAAAATGAACAGACATGCTTAAGTAAAAATGGCCACCTGTTTTATGGGCTTTACTCCCAAAAGATATGCAAATAAGAAAGGAAGTCAAATCAATGGGGAAAAGAGTTTCAAGGAGGTGGAGGTGCCTCAAATAACTCTAAATATTTTTAATATCTACTAGTCTGGATGGCTCTGATGTTGAAGGCAGTGCCATTTAATGGGGCGAGTTTGTGTGAAAGCTATAGCTTCCAATCCTCCTGCCAGTACTTACCGGCAGTGTGCATTTGGACCATCAAAGCACTAATAATAGTAATAACAACACTTATCCAGCTCTTACCATGAGTCGGTACTGTTGCATTTATTTGTTTGAATCCCCAGCGACCTTTGCGGGTAGGTATGATGGCATCCCTACTTTACAGATGAGTACATTGAGACAGGGAGTCGGGAAACTCACACAAGGTGCCACAGCAGGTACTGTTGCAGGACCCTCCGAACCCCCCTCCTCTCTCCAGTCCCAAGCAGAGGAGTCCAGCCTTCCTTCCAGTCTGCCTAGCAAATCTGCCCTCAGGAGCATTCAGAAATACAACACTGGCTTCTGGCGGGGAGTAAACGGTGAATTCCATGACCACACACACCCAGTACCTGAGGACTAATGCAAACAGAGCTTTAAAGTTGCAGCCAAGAATCTGGGTCATGGTGGGTCTCAAGCCATGTGAACCCCCCCACCCCTTCCTGGCCTCGACCTGTGGGTAACTCCATTTCTCCTTCCCAGGGAGGTGCATAAACCGAAGACTTCTTTGCAACGGGGACAATGACTGTGGAGACCAGTCAGATGAGGCGAACTGTAGAAAGATTTATAAAAAATGTCAGCAGGAAATGGAGCAATACTGGGCCATTGGCAGGCTGGCCAGTGGGTAAGTTACCTTCTTTCTGTTGTGGAGTGGGGAGAACATATAAGTAAATGTGTTCTGGAGAAGAGAGGGAGGGAGTGGTAGACAGAGGGGCTCCTCTGTTCCTCTCTGGAAAAGGCTGGTGTGTTAGCAACTGCTCGCAGCTGCTTCCTGACGACAGACCCGGAGGCTCTGGGAGCACGTGCCGTGGCCAGATGGACCAGATGTGACTGCAGGGAGGGAGCACTGAGGAGAGAGCCGTGGTGGTGGTGGGGGGGTGGGGCGTGGCGGCTCCACACGAGGGCTGAGGGAAGGGTTATTTGAGGCCTGCTCTGTGACCATGTCAGCTACTTTCTAAGCATTACCTTTGAATGCTATTGACAACTGCCAGGGAGCTTTATCTGTTTCTGTATCCCGAGGCCTCAGCAGAGAGGCTGGTTCAGAGCAGAGGCTACTAAGTGCCTGGCCAGTGCAGGAGTGCATTTCCAGCGTGGCTCTGCCGGCAGCCTGTGTGCAGTTCGTCTGGGAGCTCTCAGTTGGTTAAATCCTCCAGGGAGGTGAGGGATCAAAAGGGACGGACTGGCCTGGCACTCAGCCTCCTTTCCTGCTGCGCTGTGCAGCCTCTCAGCCTCCAGGGGAAAAGTCAGGGCCTCCCCTCACAAATCAGTGTATGTGACACAGTGTGGGAAGCAGAGAGGCCCTGGATGGCATTCTCCTTCTTCCTAAGCAAACATCAGGTCTCCATCCTGAAAGGTTGCTGTTAGAGACACAGCCTCCTCATGTGGGAAAGACCTCTTCCCAGGATGGCCGTAGACACTAGTGATGATAAGCCCCATCTCCTTGATGAGGACACTGAGGTCTGGGAAGTTAGAGCTCCTGGGGGGTCACAGGTCAAAGAGGGTGACAGAGTGGGCATACAGAGCCAGCAGCAGAAGCCAGCTGGACCCCGCAAGAGGGGCAGAAGGACGGCTTTCGTGCCTTAGTTTTGTCATTTGTAGACAGAAGTCAGTCATACCCTGCTTTTCAGGTCTGTGAGGGATAAATAAGCTAATGCCATGGTAATAAGCTAACACCTGAGAGGCAAAATACGTGGTGGGGAGAAAGCGGACTCTGCTCTTGACTAGACTTAGACGCTCAGACTTTGAGTCCCGGCCCCACCAGCTGCTGGGCAGGTCAGTTATCCCCTCTGTGTCTTACTTTCTTCATCTGGTAAATGAGTACAGTAATAATACCTATGGACTCATTGAACCAACATGTGTAAATGATTATTATGGTATTAAAGAAAATAAATGAATACACATTATTATGCTACATGAAACCCTATCACAGGAAAGACAGCCTGAAATGATTCTGGTAGGAGCAGAGCAGACCAATAGGCAGAAGCTGAAAGGAGACAGAACTCCTTTTAACAAAAGAAACAGAGCTGTCAGTCATAGTCAAAGCAGGTCAGGAAATGGAGTCTTGCCTTAGGAGATGGTGAGAAATAATAATGTTGAGGTAGAGATGAGACTTTCATCCTTTCTAAATGGACATAATGACATCTACTACCCAGGGCTTTGGGGACACTACATAAGGTGATGTCCTGAGCCATCCGTGACTGTGCCTATTTCCAGTTAGAAACTCAGTAAATTGGAATTAATTTAGTGTCTTGTGATGGGAGGCATACAGAAATTAAAAGGAAAACCACCATCTCTAAGAAGCACAGAATCTTGGGGAGATGACAGACACGTAAATAATAAGCCTTTATCGCAGACCAAGCCATGTTCTAAGCCCTTAGTAAATATGGATACATGTAATCCTCACAGGCACTCCAAGAGATAGGATTTTCTTTATTCTCATTTTATAGATAAGGAGACCTAGGTACAGAGGCTAACTGCTAGGCCTGAGGTTACGTGACTCGTGAATACCAGCGCATTGGCTCGTCACCTCCCATGTAGATTATTCTTGTCAGGTGACTACAGTAGGTGCAGAACAATAAATGTGTGAGTGGGGCAAGCGTGGGATCTAGTAAAGGCCTCTAATGTAGCTTAGTACAGTTCAGTTCAGCTCAGTCGCTCAGTTGTGTCCGACTCTTTGTGACCCCATGAATCACAGCACGCCAGGCCTCCCTGTCCATCACCAGCTCCCAGAGTTCACTCACACTCGTGTCCATCGAGTCGGTGATGCCATCCAGCCATCTCATCCTGTCGCCCCCTTCTCCTCCTACCCCTAATCCCTCCCAGCATCGGAGTCTTTTCCAGTGAGTCAACTCTTCGCATGAGGTGGCCAAAACTGTTGCTGAGTTTCAGCTTCAGCATCAGTCCTTCCAATGAACACCCAGGACTGGTCTCCTTCAGGATGGACTGGTTGGATCTCCTTGCAGCTTAGTACAACAAAAGAACTTAGTCTAGAAAGATGAGTAAGAGATTAAGCAGTGAGTGTGGCTTCCCCGGCGGCTCAGTGGTGAGGAACCCTCCTGCCAGTGCAGGGAGAATCAGGTTTGATCCCTGGGTCAGGAAGATTTCCTGGAGGAGGGCATGGCAACCCACTCCAGTATTCTTGCCCAATAAATCCCATGGTCGGAGGAGCCTGGTGGTGTACAGTCCTTGGGGTCACAAAGAGTCGGACACAACTGAGCAACTAAGCAAGTGATGAGTGGCTGGAAGGGTTGTTTAGGCACAGGGAGCAGCCCTTACCAAGAAGAGAAGGGGCAAAACAAATGGGAGGGAGAGCACCTCTGTGGAGTAGGGGACTGGCTTTGTGGTTGTGGCTGGGAGTGGCAGGGGATAAAGCCGCAACAGGTACGGAGGGCCACCTGTGCTGTGCCCAGGAATCTGGTGTCCTTTAGTAGGTCCACCAGTTGGGATTATATCCTCACCTCAGCCCCTTTTCCGCCTCTTCCCTGCAGGATTAATTTGTTCACTAACAACTTGGAGGGCCCAGTTCTAGATCACAGGTATTACGCCGGTGTGTGCTCCCCGCATTACATACTCAACACGAGGTTTCGGAAGCCATACAACGTGGAAAACTTCATTCCACAGGTATGTGCCAGCCAGGAAGCCACTACAGGGCCATGGCAGGGACTCTGGCAGAGGAGCCAGAAGCATGGGTCCAGACCTGGTCAGCAGCCCCTGCTGGGCCAGCGCAGACGCAACATGTGGTCAGCAGCCCCTGCTGGGCCAGCGCAGACGCAACATGTGGTCAGCAGCCCCTGCTGGGCCAGCTCAGACACATTGCGTGGTCAGCAGCCCCTGCTGGGCCAGCTCAGACGCATCGCGTTTTCTCCCTGAGCTTCAGTTCTTCATAGATAAAATGGGTGGTTGCTTCCTCCAGACACAGCAGTGAGGCCAACCTGTGATGTATAGTAGAGGCAGTGCAGATATGTAGTAGCATAATTATACCAACGACAATATCAAAAACTGCCATAAAGAGACAAGCACAGCTTAAGATTTAGAGTCTCACAGATGACTTTGCAACTTATCATCTATATCATCTTATATATACCCTGAGCCTCCATTTTCCTATCTTTAAATTGGGATTTTAAAGGTTCTACCTGCATAGAGGGGATAAGTGAGTGTAAATGCTTAGCACATACACAATACCTGGTTTAATTGTGAGCCTCAGGAAGTATTAACTTTTTTTTTTTTAAGTGAAGAAAGGCTATTTTTGCTTTCTTATTTATAACTTATAGCTTCACTTTCACATTTGGATCAAAAGCAAATACAGACACTTTTTGCCTTTGAAAAATTTCATAGACTTTCATATATAAACAGTGGTATCACAGCTGGGACTTGCTAGCTAGACTTCCACAGTTCATCCAGACAGTGTGTGTGTGTGTGTGTGTGTGTGTGTGTGTGTGTGTGTGTGTGTGTTAGTCACTCAGTTGTGTCCCACTCTTTTGCAACCCCATGAACTGTAGCCTGCCAGGCTCCTCTGTCCATGGAATTCTCCAGGCAAGAATACTGGAGTGGGTTGCCATTCCCTTCAGGGGAACTTCTGACCCAGGGATCGAACCTGGGTCTCCTGCATTGCAGGTGGATCCTTTACCGTCTGAGCCACCAGGGAAGCCCCGAAGAATTGTATCAGTGGGGTAGGAAGTGACCCAAGCAACTTAACCTCGTGATTGGAATCACTGGTCAGTCAATGATTTGAATGAATGTAGTCAGTTGAGTGGCAAAAATGTAGATGTCCCAGATGCCTGGTGATATTAGAGACATCACAACAGACCTGCAAGAATCCTAGCATCCAGAGACAACCAGACAACAGGAATCAACTTCTGTTATTATCAAATCCTTGCCTATTAGAATCAGGCATTGTTCTAAGCACTTCTGTAAGTTATAAAATGTTCTACCAGGATAAGCTTGTGTTATTAAAACAGAGACTTAGAAGCAATCTCACGGGGAGTGGGGTTCAGAGTAGACGATATCACTGCATAATGCATATATAAGACAGAGGGGGAAGATATGGGTGCCAGACCTGGCTGTACCCCAGGACCCCATTGTACTTTAGGCTAAATTCTTGCTCTGTTCTGGACCTGCTTCCTCATCTGTAAAATGAAAGGACTGGACTGGATGACCAGGTTGATAGTTTTCACGTCTAGAATTATGCAGTCCTAGGATTTCCCTGGTGGTCCAATGGCTAAAACTCTTGTATTTCCAATGTAGGAGGCCTGGGTTCAATCCCTGGTCAGGGAACTCGACCATATAAGCTGCAACAAAGACCTGGTGCAGCCAAATAAATACATAAGTAAATAAAAATTTTTAAATAAAATAAAAGGGTGTAGTCCTGAATGTTAAGCTGCTACCTCTCCTTTCTCTTCCTTCCTGGTCCCCTTCAAACCCCCATGCAGATATTGGCTAAAAATTACAAAATTAGTCTTGGGACAAATACACCCTCCCCTGTGTTGACCAGCATCATCCCTCTGGCCTCCACTTTTTTTTTGGTATCTCTATTTTTTAATATACATTTATTTATTTTAATTGAAGACTAATTACTTTACCGTATTATAGTGGTTTTGCCATACATGACCTCCACTTTCAAAGGAGAATCTCAGAGCAGACGCTTCTCTCCTCCTGGGGACCCAGGCCAGCTATGTATCTCGGGGTCTCCTCTCTCTGTAACTGTTTTTGGAGCACGTGGCAGGCACTGTGCAGTGTTTTACCCACATAGACTCAACCCTCAGAGCAAGCCCCACTGGCAGGAACTCTTACTGTTTCCATTTTATACAGAAAGAAACTGAGGCGCAGAGAGGTTAAGCCCAATGTCCAGGGTTACCCAGTGAGAAAAGGGTGCACTCAGGGGTCTCACTCCAGACCATGTTTGGAATCACATCTGCTTTGCTTCCTCAGAAACTGAGGTGTGATGGGGGACTGCAAGCATCCAGAGCCAGTGGGACGGGGATGGAGACGGATTGGGGCTGGTCACTTGGGGGCCAGCGAGGCAGCGCCCTGGATATTTCCTTGTACATAGCACCATAAGCGCCAGTTTCGAGCAAACAGCTCCTCTAAGTTCCCAAAGGCTTTCTGCTGTTCTGGCCCTGCATCATCCCACCCCCCATACCGCATCCCGAGACCGTTCACCAGCCCCTCATGAGCTGTCACTGAGCTCCTCCTCTGCACCGGTTTACCTCTGACCCCAAATCCATCCCTTCCAACCCAACCACTATTCCGTCCTGAGTTTCCTGGTTCTCAGCCACTTCCTCTATTGGCTTTTCGGCAAGTCATCCCAAAGCCCCAGTGTCTGGATGCCCGCCCACTCTCTCATGAGGCCCCTGTCTTCTCTCTCTTGTATCTTCTGGCCCAGCCACACTCGCATTTTCAACCCCCTGCAGTTTCTGGCCCCACCCTGCCCTACCTTCACATTTCTGCCTGCACCCAAGTCCACAGCCTAGAAAGGTCTCCTGCATTTCTGCCCATTGAAACCCAAATCAAGCACCCACCTCTGAGTGTCAGCTCACCGTGTTGGGCTCATCTGTTTCTCCTGCTGGATCAAGAGCCCTGGGGGGTGGAGATATGGGTGCCTCTGAGATTTTTGCACCCAATGTACTTAGTTTAGCACCTGCAACATAGTAAGAGTACCGTGTGTGCCTGTTGATTTCAATTGAACTGATGTGAGTCAAATGACATACGGAACATTTGTTTTTTTCTTCCTTCAGACCCGGGGCAAATCTGAATTTACATTGACAGAATATGAATCGTACTCAGATTTCGAACATAACGTCACAGGGACGGCAATTAGCAAGTCTAGTTTCAGCTTGGGTTTCAAAATTCCTGGAATATTTGAACTTGGCTATAGCAGCACAAGTAATATTGGCCAACATTTTATTAGCAGGATCAAACGATTCTCTCATACGGTAGGTACCCTTTGCTTGCTTTTCCATTCCTATGTATTCATTTGAATTTTCATATCCATGGATGTCTGTATACTATATTGCTATTAGTCCTGACAACCAATTATATTTGTTACATTGAAAAGCTTTTCACAAAAAATGCCTTGGTCTTACATTAACTTTACTTTTCAGAAAGACCAGCCAGTGGTGGCCTTCTATAATTATTTACTCTACTTTTTTAGTATGGCGTTGTTTATTTTTTAATTGTTTTAATTTTATTGGAGTATAGTTGATTTTCAGTGTCGTGTTATTTTTTCAGGTTTAATATTTTTACTGAAGTATAGTTGATTCACAATGTGCTAATTTCTGTTGCAGCCAAGTGATTCAGTTATACATATATATACATTCTTTTCCATTATGGTTTGTCATAGGATATTGAATATAGATCTCTGTGTACTCTCATTTTCTTTTCTTATTTTTTTTTGTACTCTTATTTACTAATAAGCTTTTCACTTGGTTTTTATTAAGCTAAGGAGCATAGTTTTGCCAAAACTAAATTATTTCTGAAGACTTTTCGACTCCCAGCAACTTGACTTCTATTCTAAACCTTCAGCTGACATTCCTTTCCAGAATGCTATCCAAGACCTCATCTCCAGCTTCTTGGAGCTATTGATGGAGTCACATTCCTGCTTCTCATGGCTGCTTTCTGCTCCTTAGCAGTGCGTTTTCTTCCTGGTTTCTAACAGCCCCACTTGTTTGGTTTCTGGTCATCTTTTCTTCTTCCTCTATAGCCACCCGCCCCAAGTGTCCTTTTCTACTCGCTCTGCTCCTTTGCCAGGCAAGCGTGAGCCTTTTCCACCACTTCCGCCCTTGCTGGAAAGCTCAGACCTGCACCACCCTCTTCTCTGGGTATCATTACCCAGATGCCTTGTGGACACTCCAAAGCAGGTTCCTCTCCCCAAGCTCTCTGTGTTACATAGCATTCTTTTCCTTCTGCCTTTCCAGGCTAAGAATTTCTGAGTCATATTTGGTTCTCTTTTCTCTTTATTCCCACATGTGGCTTGCGCCCTGTGCTAAGTCGCTTCAGTGGTGTCTGACTCTTGGCGATCCTATGGACCGTAGCCCGCCAACCTCCTCTCTCCATGGGATTCTCTAGGCAAGAACACTGGAGTGGATTGCCATACCCTCCACTAGGGGATCTTTCTGATCCAGGGGTTGAACCCATGTTTCTGTGTCTCCTGCATTGACAGGCAGGTTCTTTACCACTAGCGCCACCTGGGAAGCCCACCAGATCTTTAACTCATCACTATTTCTCCATTTTTTCATTGAAGTCTAGTTGATTTACAATGTTGTATTAATTTCTGCTCTAGCAAAAAGTGGTTCCGGTGTATATATATATATATATACATATATATATTAAATTTCACATGTAAGTGATATTGTGTGGTACTTGCCTTTCTCTGTTTTGCTTACTTGTATGACGGTCTCTAGGTTCAGCCATGTTGCTGCAAATGGCATTGTTTTGTTCTCTTTCTGGCTGAAGCAGTCCGTTGTGTATGTGCAGTGTCTTTTCTGTTCATTTATCTGTTGATGGACATTGGGTTGTTTCCATGTCTCGGTGGTGGTGGTTTAGTCACTACGTCATGTCAGACACTCCTGTAACCCCATGGACTATAGCCCTCCAGACTCCCCTGTCCATGGGATTTCCCAAGCAAGAATACTAGAGTGAATTGCCATTTCCTTCTCCAGGGGATCATTCTGACCCAGGAATTGAACCCGGGTCTTCTGCATTGCAGGCGGATCCTTTACTAAGTTATGGCTATCCAATATTTCTTAATCAAACTCCGATCACATCTTCAGTAGCCTAGGCCCTTTCACCTCTGGCTCCAGCCCTCCTAATGAGACTCCTGTCTTTCAGTTTGCCCCTTCCAATGTATGTGCTGCCAGAAAAATGCTTTTCTGATACTAACCTGATCATATCACCTGTTCCCTATTGCCTAGAAGGTGAAGGTCAAAGCCGGTGACTTAGTGGAAGGGGAGCAGTTGGAATGGGAAGTAAGGTGACAAGAGGGCTTGGATTCCAGGAAGGACCAGGGGTATTTATTCCCTGGTCACTGAGAGTTTGCCACATGCGTGTGATGTTGTAGAAAACTAATCTGAGAGGAACATGGAGGAAATTAAAAGTCTACAGTGATTTATGTGAGAAGAAAGGAATGGTGAGGGACTTACGTTCTGCTGCCAAATTACCAACCAGCAGAAAATGAGGCATAACCATGAATCAGACTGTAGTCGCCCTGGTTGTTTTGCTTCATCTTCTCGGTTGTGAGCAGCTCGAGCACAGAGGCTGTTCCTTCCGTCTTTAGGTTCAGGATGGCACTTGGTAAGTGCTCAAGACTAAAATATAGTGATGAAGGACAGGACTTATTATAAAGGAACTTGTCTTATTAGGAGGGAAAGAGAGGGGTACCATCCTTGTCTCCTTTTCTCTCTCCATCTCTCTCCCCTTCCCTCCCAGCTCCCTGATTTAAACAGCCAGTTACATAATGTTACCTCATGCTAGGTGCTAATCTAGATACCTGGAACCTAGGGACAAGTACAGCACAATTCTTGCCTTCAAGTTCACAGTCTAGTAGGAGCAACAAACACATATGCAGATAATGGTCCTGATTTTGACATCAGTTGTAATACAGCACGTGTGTGTGTGCGCGCTAAGTCACTTCAGTTGTGTCTGACTCTTTGCAGCTCCATGGACTGGAGCCCACCAGGCTCCTCTGTTCATGATACTCTCCAGGCAAGAATACTGGAGTGAGTCGCCATGCCCTCCTTCAGGGGATCTTCCCGACCCAGGGTTTGAAACCATGTCTCCTGAGAATCCTGCGTTGCTGGTCAATTCTTTACTGTTGAGCCACCAGGAAAGCCCAATACAGCATGGTTTATTCTATAAAGGAGATATAAGCAATGTGCAATGCAGTCCTGGGAGGTGGAGTGTCACAGAAATTCAAGGCTGCCATCACAGAGAAAGCACAGCTAAGCAGAAATTTTAAATATGAGAAGGTGTGTGCCAGGCAGAAAAGAGAGGGAAGAGCATGTCTGGCAGAAGGAACAGGTACAAAATTATATTATGAGAGAGAATGACGGATGTGGGGAAGAGTAAAATATTAGATGGATATTGAAGTATGATGTAGGTGTTAGAGAGAAGTACAGTATGGTGGAGGGTGTATTTCATGGTTGTAAAAGTTGAAGCCAGGAGGCTATTTGGGGACAGATCGTGACATGCTTACATTCAGAGTGATGGAGTTGATTTTATTCTTGGGCAATGGAGAGGCCGATGCTGGGTTTTGTCTTAAGCCCAGAGTGGCATTTAATGGTATTAAACAGTTTTAGGACATCAACTCTGATTGGAGCACTGAGGGCAGCTGGAGGGAGAAGGGAGATCAGAGGCAAAGCTTTTGTCATAACCCAAGCAGAAGAGGAAACCTAAAATATTTAGAAAGACCATGAACAGAGCATCTAGCAACCGCAGAGTTGGAAAGATGAAGGAGTCATGGATAGCTGTTGCAGGACTAGGGTCGGGGAGCAGGGCAGGGAGCAGAGGTGGCATGACTTACAGAGCTGACAGGTCAAGCTGGCTAAGAGTTTTAAGATGCAGGAGAAATGTGCATTTCCTACTCATTCACCTTTTCCTCAGCCTTCACCGCAGTGTAGGAACGCCTCATCTCAGGTTATATTAACATCCCTGGATGTTTGCCCTCCACTAACATTGCCATCTTTCAGTCTCTTCCACACACCAGCGGTCACCAGACTTGTTCTGTAAAGGGCCAGAGAGTAAATATTTCAGGCTTTGCAAGGCTGCAGGGTCTCTGTAGCAACCACAGAGCTCTGCCATCATAGGCTGACAGCAGTGATGAACAATGAACAGATATGTGGGCGTGGCTGCAATGCAATGAAACTGGATTGCAAAACCAAATACCAGATCCTGTGTGCAGGTTGTGGTCTGCTGACCCTTGGCATGCACTGCAGTGTCCAGCCTTCCTAAAGCCTCACTTCTACTCTTTCTCGAATGCCTTTTCTTCAGAGTTTAAACGGCATCAACTGCCCCCCTTACCTTCTGAGACGGCCCATCCTTTGTCTGTGGAGTGTGTTTTTCCTGTGGCTTCTCTTGCCTTCCAAGATGGCCCACACTCTGCCTGTGCAGTGTATAGCTCCCTGAATAAACATTTTTTTTCTCTTTAAAAGAGGTTTTCCTGGTGGCTCAGATGGTAAAGAATCTGCCTGCAATACAGGAGACTTGGGTTCAATCCCTGGGTCAGGAAGCTTCCCTTCTCCCCTGGAGAACGGAATGACTACCCACTCCAGTATTGTGCCTGGAGAATTCCATGGACTGAGGAGCCTGGCGGGCTACATACAGGCCATGGAGTTTCGGTGAGTCGGGCACCACTGAGTAACACTTCTCTTTAAAAAAAGAAGCATCAGCCAAGACGTTGCCTTTGCTGGTCAGCACACCCCGCCTCCCCTTGGAATGCAGCACAGGTACCCGCTGCTGCCTGCCCTGTCTGCTGCCGCTTCCCTTCCTTCTCCTTGCCTATTTGCCACTGTAAGGAAGTGAGCAAAGAGCAAGCTCTTCCAGGCCGAAAAGGACATCAGAATAGTTCTGAAAAATGAATCCTTGTCAAAGGGGCCGTCTTCCCTCAGGTCTCCTAAAGGAATCATGAGTGATGACCCCTGGCCAGAACATTGGACGATATTTGCAAAGTTCATCTTCTCGCTCCAGATTCCTAACTGTAAAGGTCTGCTTTCCCCTTGTTGGTGTTTCATTTAGAAAAGCAAATTCCTGCACGCACGCTCTGACCTTGAAGTAGCACATTACAAGCTGAAACCCAGAAACCTCATGCTGCACCACGGATTCCTTCAGCGAGTCAAGCGGCTGCCTTTGGAATACAGCTACGGGGAGTACAGAGATCTCTTCCGTGACTTTGGAACCCACTACATCACAGAGGCTGTGCTCGGGGGCATCTATGAATACACACTCATCATGAACAAGGAGGCAATGGAGAGAGGAGGTACACCACCCGAGGACCATGTCTTTACTCATGGGGCGCGTGGAGCTATGAGTTATCAGGGAGAGCTATGAGTTATCCCCCTTGTTGGGGGAGGGGTTGTAAGTTATGCTCCTAGTTTTCCTTCTCCCTCCCTGGTTTTCCTTTCACAGTTTCATTTGCAGATTCCTCATCCTTTGTTGATGTGTTGATGGTGGTCCTCCTCTGCCAGCCCTCTCTCTGGGCAGCCCTGTTTTTTACATAACTCCCTCTGGACAATAATATCTCATCTCCCGGCTCTAAATGCTTTATACATGCAGAGGTATATGTCTATCCTGGATTTCTTCTGTATACCGAAGAGCTCATGTAGAAATGCCTCTTTGAGATCTCCATCTGAATGTCTGCTGACCATCAAAAACGTAACACGCCCCCAAGAGAACTTTCTCATGTTTCTTCTGTAGTCATCTGCACCGCAGAATGATTCCACCTTTCAGTCAGTGCTGCTGGTTCCTAAACCATACTTTGAGCATCAATGTCTTAGATTATCAGAGTTTCCAAACTAATATTCAGCTCCCATTTTCCTTCCACAATCCATTCTCCATACAGATATTACTAGCTGTCTTTCTAGTTGTAATCAATGTCAAGTCTAAGATATGATATCTTCCTCCCAATTCTGTACTCTTTCCTGCAATATGGCATTTGTCAGCTTACGGGACCTGCCCCAGGTCTCCCAGGTTACAGTAGCAGAGCCAGGTTTGGGGTATAGGTCCAGTGAACTTGCAAGAGGACAGAAGGCATATAAGGTAAATTAAGGTCAGTGTGGCCTCCTTCAGTCTTGCCAAGATTAAGGGTACTGTACTCCATACCAGAGCTTTCAAAAGTACTTGTCATAATTCCTCTTTCTACAGAAAGGTTCTATGATCAAGTTGTAGAAACATAATAGATCCCACTTTGAGAGTTTCACAGGCATACTGAAACCAAGTGACCTCTCCATCACTTTTGAGACCACATTTATCACACTGACTTGACTGCAGAAGCCTGGTTTCTTGTCATTCTTGCTCTTAAAGAAATATAAGAGATATCATCATGGGACTCATGTTTCAAGGAACATGCTTTGGGGAAAACTGATCCACATCAACGTTTCTAGCAATCCCAGGTGTTAAAGCTGTTCTCCTCTCCTTTCCTTGACCTCAAATGCTATAAAAAGGTGCACATATGTCATATGGAAGACTTCAGCAAGCCCAGGATGGGAAGATGCCTTGGGGAGAGTTGGAGAGGAATAGATGGGATATGGTCCAGAAATGAAGACAAAATAAGGGAAATTGGTTCTTCTCTTTGCCAGGGACTATACCAGACATTTCATAAACATTATCTCAATGATCAAGTAACTGTTTGTACTACATCAAAGAGTAGAGAAGGGAGGACAGCTTACAGCAGCCTCTATTCACTGGATCAATACCTAGAGACTTGATAAGGAGCCATATTTTTAGAAAGTGACTCCGAGCTCATCCTGCCTTGGAGAGCAGCAAAAACCCTCTGAGTATTTGTAGAGGCTGAAAGGGGAAGTTATTGCTGACCTCGAATGTGGTCTCTGGCCTGGTGCCGGGAGCTGCCTGCTGCGTTTCTTGACCCTAATCTGGCCACCCAGATTAATTAATTTACACCTGAGTCCCTGTGAGCCTCCAGGAAGGGTTTGGCGTCAGGGATCGACTGCAGGAAAAGGCCCAGGACAAATTGCTGTTTTAGGTCATGAGCCACTTTTCCTTCTTCCTTCAGATTACTCTCTTAAGGACGTCCATGACTGTGCTAAACATGATTTTAAAATCGGTGCCGCCATGAAAGTGGTCTACGTGAAGCTGGGTGTGTCGGAGGCCACGTGCAGTAACATTCTCAATGAGATAAAAGGTGAGTGGCCAGGGCACGTGACTTCTCTGCTTATCATCCTTCCTTCTCCAGGAGCCCAGACGCATCACTCTTTAAGCTAAAGACTGAATATTCTAAGACATTTCAATTAAAATAGTAATTCATTCAGTAGAAACCTACCTGGCTCCTACTATGTGTTGGTATGCAGAAATGAAAAAGATGGTCTTCCTATCTTCATGATATTCACATGAGTAGGCAAACAATTAAAAAAATCGAGGACCCGGCAGTGATAGGCACCAAACTCAGTCTGGCTTCCAGGAACAGGTATCATTTGAATGGCAACTTGAGGAGTAAGGTATCAAGGTTGCTTTTAGGTAGGAAAAAAACACCTAACAATGAAAATTTGCTCTGGGGGCCGGAAGTGGGCCTGGCTAGAGGTGGGATGCTCTAGGCTGAAGAAGTAGGAGCCAGGTAGAGGCAGTGGGGGTACAGCTGAGGCAGCTAGTCCTTACCTGAAGCAATGGGCAAGATGGACTCTAGAAAAGCAGGCAAAGCCACAAGTCACGTAGCAGAGTTCACATGGCGGGTGAGACTAGGAGTGAGTGCTAGAGCCAGTCTGGGAGCAGAGATCTCGGAGGCACACAGGGGAGCTGGGAATCAACACCGGAAGTAGAGGAGGAGAGGGAGGCTGATCAGCAGGGCTCTGGTCCCGGCCTCTTCTGCACCCGGAGCTGCTCTCCTTCATCTGCTCTACAGACCACGCTTGTCCTTACTTTTGTGATCATATGTGAATGAAGAATTCCACAGCCAAAGCAAAACAAAATTAACCAACAACAAAGTGAACTGCTGGTCTAGAAGAGTTTCTTGTGACTGATGGGCAGTGGGTACTGTTGTTTGTTTGTTTTGGTGGGGCTGGATTGGAACACGCATCCTACATAGGGAGGCAGGCAGAAGACATACATGCTTTTCAAAGAAAACTTGTAAAGTCACCCCCAATCCAAGTTACTGAATAGAGCATTACCCAGTACGCCGGGACCCTTATCAGTTACAACTCCTCCTTCCCTTTGGAGATAACACCATCCTGAAGTCTCTGTTAAACATGTCCTTCCTTTCATGGATGGAAAAGCCTGGAGGGCTACAGTCCATGGGGTCGCAAAGAGTTGGACACGACTGAGAGACTTCACTTCACTTCACTTCCTTTCATGATAGTTTTACCACCTACATGTATTGCTAACCTCTATGATTTGGAGTTGGGCTTCCTGGTAACTCAGTGGTAAAGAATTCGCTTGCCAATGCAAGAGATGCAAGTTCAATCCCTGGGTTGGAAAGATCCCATAGAGAAGGAAATGGCAACCCACTCCTGAATTCTTGCCTAGGAAATTCCATGGGCAGAGGAGCCTGGAAGGCTACAATCCATGGGGTTGCAAAAAAGTTGGACAGGACTTAGCAACTAAATAAAAACAGTGACTTAGAGTTGCTGGTTTTTGAACTTTATTTGGATGAAATGTAATCTTTCAGTTCTGGTTCTTTTATTTTGTTTTTCTTTGATATCATGTTTTTGTGTAAAACTATAGTTACTTCATTTTCACTGCTGCATAGTGTTTTATTGTATGAATATATCAGTTTGTTCATTCTGTTGTTAAATTTGGATTCTTTCCTGTGCCAAGCCATTATATTCAGAGCTGCTGTGAACATTCTTACACACTCTTCTGACACACCTGTGCAAGGGATACTCTAGGGAATGTATCCAGGAGTGAAATTGTTGGGTTGTAGAGTATGTACTTATTCTACACTAGGTAATACTGAGATTTTTCTGAAATGGCTGTATCAATTTACAGTATGACCAGTAGTGTACAAGACTCCTTTTGTATGATGCTCAAGTGCTGCAAGCTCAGAGTAGAATAATCACTTTATACCAGTTTCTTTGACTTTGGGCACAAGAAAAATTAGAATAGGAATGACTTACTGGTGGCTCAGAGGTTAAAGTATCTGCCTCCAATGCGGGAGACCTGGGTTCGATCCCTGGGTCGGGAAGATCTCCTGGAGAAGGAAATGGCAACCCACTCCAGTATTCTTGCTTGGAGAATCCCATGGACTGAGGAGCTTGGTGGGCTGCAGTCCACGGGGTCACAAAGAGTTGGACACAACTGAGTGACTTTACTTACTTACTTACTTACTTACTGATATGATTGAGGGCTTCCTGGGAAACTGTGTGAGAAGTCAAAATAATAACACTAGGCATTGAAAGAAGAAAAAAACAGTAGACGTTATTTAGTGAGTATCTATTACATTCATGCTCACACCTTATAGATTTCCCCACTTTTGTCATATGAGACAAAGAAGTGGAATAGCTCAGAGATTGGCATGGTACGGTGAGTAAATTCTTTCCCTCAAGTGCCTAAGCTTTCGTATCTGCAAAGGAAGGATTATATACTTCCTGTTTCATACTGAAGATTAAGTGAGTTAGTACATGTACAGCATTAGATTAGTGGATGACACATAAATGATGAATAATCTTTGTCTATTTACCTATCTATGATCTGTCCCTGTGTATGTATGTATGTATCTGTCCATCAGCTATTTTCCATAGACTCACTTAGCGACTGTTACTTACAGCTGCTAAAACTAAATGTCCCTTTCTCGTCCTGTGTCCAGCTGTGTCATGTATGATGAGTGCACTGCCCTTTGCCTTTGCACTGTGACTCCCTTGCTGGCGGGCATGCGTAGCGTCCCACTTACATCTCCAGGGCGACCTCCCTGAACATTGTAGTCACCAGGTTGTCAGGTGGGTTGCAGAAGATTTCAAGGTGTGAAAATGGATCCCCTGACCTGCCAGGGCTCCGTATCCATTCCAGACAGAAACAAGAAAGACAGCATGGTGGAAGACTTGGTGGTCCTTGTACGAGGAGGAGCGAGTGAGTATGTCACTGCCCTGGCATACAGGGAGCTGCCAACAGCGGACCTGATGCAGGAATGGGGAGATGCAGTGCAGTACAACCCGGACATCGTCAAAGTTAAGGTACACGCACCCACCCCACCCAGCCTTTCCTCTACTCAAACAGCTTCTGAAGGGCTTCCCTGAGCCAGGGTATAGAGTACAGAGTGCAGTAAGACACAAGCCCTAACCTTGAGATAGATACCTTATAGTAGAAAATGTATCCAGACTGAACTGACTGTAATACACTGCACAACACCAGCTAGAGACCCCTCACTCTCTCTCACTTGGGCCCCCAAGTTGCTCAAGTAAGTTAATCATCGGCTTCTAGTTCCAGGCTTCTTAAATCAATATCGTTTGCAGTTTATTGGAGAATCCCTCATTTAGTTCTTTGTTCATTTAAATATTCATTCCTACAACCAACAAGTCATTGCTAAGTTCCTGTGATGTAATGGGAACTAAGGCACTGGAGGAAAACAGAGGCGGATGCAAGGATGAAAAATGCAGTCTATGCTGAACAGTAAGATCTATGATTGCATTATAGTTTTACAGGACAGCATAATACATAATGGTAATCACTAACACGTTTTGGGCACCTACCATGTTCATGACACTCTGCCAAGGACTTTGGGAATGTTATTTCATCTAATTCTCATGAGCCTGCAAATTTAGTATGCTTATCTCCATTTTATGGCTGATAAAAAAATCAAGGTCACAGAGGTTTCATCCGTCTGTGACTAAGTCCAGACCTGAAAAGTTGACCTCTTCCCTCTCCTGCAAAATTTCTTGTGGGTTTGGTAAATAGAAAATAATGATCCTAACCAACTGTCACCCAAACAATGGCAGTTTTACAACCTTAAACCAAAAAGACATTTGCTAGAGCAGTGCTGTCATGCACATCAGCAGGGCTGGCCCTTGCCTGTGGGTACTTCAGCACGGTGTCCAGGTCACATCTTACACTGCCCTCTTCTTGCCATTGTTTGTACAATTACTGATGATCCAGCATCCACCCTCTGGAGATCTACTCTTGCAGCCAAGGAGAGGAGTTAAGGGGCTGGAGCTCTGATAAGAGGCTGTGCAATTCCCAAACTTGGCAGTTTTCCAGCGTCTTTATTTGTATGTCAATTGCACAGTTGCTGCAGAACAAGAAGGCTGCCATTCAAATCCCTTCCACAGCCACTTATTCAGTAGTTACACTTAGGGTTTAGTTGCTGGCAAGCATCGAGAAAGGTAAAGTGAGCCATAGCTTGCGGTGGCTCCAGAGAAATCTGGGATGGCCTGATGACACGGTGACATTGGCTGGTATCACAAACAAACATGGGAGAGAAGAGAGTTCATGAAAAAATAGACCCCTGGTCTTTACTTTTTACCGTTATCTGAATTTTGTTTTAAACTTAGAATTAATGAGTTGCTCTGGTTACCTATCCATTCAGGTTGGAAGTGCCATCATGGGCATTGGGAATGTCAAGTATCCAGCAGCATGGATTATGATCCTGGGATGTGTGTTTTGTGTGTCTGTGAGAAAGAGAGAGAGCACATGTTAGCATGCTAAGCATCTCAGACCTGCCACCATCCTCAGAGATGTGATATTCACTGATGGCACAGAGGCTTCACCCAGCATGTATGTGATGCCCTGGAAAGTATCGTATCTACTATGAGTATGGTGCTGTGAAGGGTTGTGGGGACTGAAAGGGGAGAGATTAGAAAATCAGAGATATTTCCAGTAGTGGCCGAGGTGAATTTTTTGAAGGCTTTTGTGCATTTCTCCTATATATCCCTAACTTGACTTGGAAACATCTACTGTAGTCATAGATTCTTTCTGGAAAGTGAAAACTGTGTATGACTTCATATTATCTCAGAATAATTCTCTGCAGAATCAGCTTACCAGGTAGTTGGAGCAGCAAGTGCTTTCCAAGAGAGCAGAAACCACTCGATAAGGAATTCCTAGACACAGAATATTGGCCAAGGCTCATGTACATAGACCAGTCTTAAAGATCAATATCTGAAAACACAGTTCCTATAGGAGCTGGGTAGGCAGGAAAGAAGACCAAAGGAGAACCCATTCACATTGTTTACTGGTGAACATTAGATATAGAGACAAGGCGCTTTGTTCAAAGAAGAGGTAGAGAAATAACTGGACATGTATAAAGAGAACTTTGAACACAAAAGATTGAAATTATATCCAAGATAAAATAGACAAGCATACATCTAAACATAGAAGTAAATTTTACAATATATTTGCTTGGAGATTATAAGAAAATAAAGAGTTTATGAACTAAAAAATAGAAGCTGAGATGTTTAGACACTAATCAGATGAAAAAGGTAATGGCTGAATGTAGGAAGCCAAAAGCACAATAGGAGAATCAAAACCTACATTGGCAACTATAAAGAACAAAATTGACACTGCAGAAAATTGAGTCAGTGATGTGGAAGGTGCTGTAAAAATGTTCCTATAATGCAGAAGCAAAAGACAAAGAGATTAAAACAATGATATAAAAGAAATATGATGGACACAGACTACAGAAGTGGAAATCTAAAACCCAGAGCATTCTTCCTGAGAAAGATACAGAATTAAATGTGAAGATGCATTAATCAAGCACATAATAAGGGAAACTTCCCTGAGCTGATAATGCAAAATGAACACCTCATTGAAAAGCAGGCTAAAGTACTGAAGATAAAACAATACTGAAATACAGCGTGGTGAAATTTTTTACTTTGAGGAACAAATAGATCCTACAAAAATAGAAGTCATACTGATCTTAGAATTATTTGCAGTGCTAAATGCCTAAAGATTGTGGAGTGACAACCATGAAGGAAAAAGCTTGTGTCCCAGTGAAATGGTCTTTAAAGGATGAAAAAATTCCCCAAGACATTCCAAGGAGCCTGGCAATAGAGGATGTCCAAATAATTCTGAAGTTCAGACAAATAAGGAATATTTTTTTTTTTTTAGGATAAGCATCTTTCAAATATTTCATGTGACATATTTGGTGGCTCAGATGGTAAAGAATCTGCCTGCAGAGCAGGAGACCTGGGTTTGATCCCTGGGTTGGGAAGATCTACTGCAGAAAGAAATGGCAACCCACTCCAGTGTTCTTGCTTGGGAAATCCCATGGACAGAGGAGCCTGGCGGGCTACAGTCCATGGCAAAGAGTCAGACATGACTAAGTGACTAATGCTTTTTCACTTCATACTAAAATTTCATCTGTTACTTACCTGAAANGGGAAGATCTACTGCAGAAAGAAATGGCAACCCACTCCAGTGTTCTTGCTTGGGAAATCCCATGGACAGAGGAGCCTGGCGGGCTACAGTCCATGGCAAAGAGTCAGACATGACTAAGTGACTAACGCTTTTTCACTTCATACTAAAATTTCATCTGTTACTTACCTGAAATTCAATTTTAACTCAGAATACATTTGATTGTCAACCTTAGTCACAAAGCCTGTCATCCACATACATATCCATTGTGGTTGGGGTGGCTAGGTTGTGGTCTGGGGTTCAGGCTGATGGAGAGTCCATGGTACAGAACATGGCATGACCAATGTAGAAGGGAAAATACAGTGGTGAGTGGTTCAACGAGGCATCAGGAGAGCCTCGGTTACGCCACCGTGAAACAGCCCCAAATTCCAACGACTTAGCCCAGCAGAAGTTTATTGCTCAGTCACATATCAAGTCCAAAGTGTACTGGTAAAGGGGCTTTTCTGAATATCACTGTGGGATCTGGGCAGTGGAGGTTTTCTCTTGTCATTTGCTCCCAATATCATCACAGCAATGGTAAGGGAATGGGAAAATTCACCACACTCTGCTGCCAAAGCTTCAACCTGGAAGGGATGCTCCCTCTGCTTACCTCTCACAGCTCAGAAAAAGTCACGCTGCAAACCTGTCCTTAAGGATGGTTCAGGGAAAAGCAATCCTGCCAAGTGCCCAGAAGGAAAAGAAGCTGATACATTTGGTAAACAGTGATAATGACCATTACACTTTACTGAAGCAATTTATTCAAAGATTCTCTAAAAGCAAGTTACTCTGATCAACAGAAGGTTTAAAATGTAAATGCTGTAGTAGCATGAATCAGTAAGATATTTTGGACTTAGACTGTCAGATCTCACTGGAAATAATAAATTCTGAATATCAAACAAGGAAACCCACAAATATTATTAAGTGGAAGATAAAGTGAAAGTTTGAAAGTGAAGTCGCTCAGTCGTGTCCAACTCTTTGCGACCCCGTGAACTGTAGCCCATCAGGCTCCTCCGTCCTTGGGATTCTCCAGGCAAGAATACTGGAGTGGGGTGCCATTTCCTTCTCCAGGGGAACTTCCCGACCCAGGGATTGAACCCAGGTCTCCCGCATTGCAGGCAGACGCTTTAACCTCTGAGCCACCATAACACAACAACAAAATAATTTGCCACACGTGAAATCTTTCATGTGTAAGGAAGGATACTGTTTATAAGAAAAATATCTCAGAGAAATAGAAAACTATCAGAAGAACTCAGATGATAAATAAGCAAAATTTTAACTTCTCAGAAATAAAAATTAAAGTAACAATATGAAGTATCTTTTGTCTATCAGATTAATGATGATTAAAAATCTTTAATACTCAACCTTATTGGGAGCAATGAGATGGAAACTTTTATATTTTGAAATAGGACTATAAAATGGTACAACCTTTTAGGAAAAGAATTTAGCTGTATACATCCAAGACATTAAAAATGTTTACAGTGTTTGATCCAATAACCCTAAGTGCAAAAATCAACTATAGAAATCATTTTAAAAATTGGTAAAGGTGTATCTGTAAAGACCCGCCTCATTTTATGCTGCTGCAGTCTCACTTTATCTGAAGTTTTGCTTTCTGAGGTCAGTTACTCATGGTCAGCCATGGTCTGAAAATATTAAATGGAAAACTCTAGAAAGAGACAATTTTAAAGTTTTTAATTGCAAGCCATTCTGACTAGTGTGATGAAATCTTACACTGTCCCACTGCATCCCCACCTGGGATCCCCAGCCATCAGCACCATCTGCTCCTGACATCCAACCCCTGCCATGACCATGGTTCAGTAATCCAGGACCCCCCCGAAGCAGATGACCTTTCTGATGACACATCAACAGTAGCCTGACGCTACGTCATAATGCCTCCGCCGTTCACTCACTTCATGTGATCATGTTAGCACTTTATGATCTCATCACCAGTAGAAAGGTAAGTACAGTACAGTCAGATATTTTGAGAGACAGAGAGAGCGCATTCACGTGACTTTTATTACAGTGTATTGTTATAATTGTTCTATTTTTAGTTCCCATTGTTAATCTTGTCATGCTTAATTCATAAATTAATCAAATTAAATAAAACTAAATAATCCTATACCCATAAATAGTATATGGGTATAGGAAAAAACATAGTATATGTTGAGTTTGGTCCTCTTCATCATCAAGGGTCTTGGAATGTATCCTGACTGATAAGGGAGGACAACCATATTTGTAGTAGCAAAAGGAACAATACAAGCTGAAGCATCCTAAAGATTCAATAACAGAATATAGTTGAATACATTGTAGTTCACCAGGAGAACAAGATACCCTGTAGTCATGAACATCATTTTATCAAGGACTATTGAAGAGCATAAGAAAATGTTCATAATATGATATTAAGTGAAAAAAATGTGCGTTTCTTATGCCATCAATTTGGTATAAGTATCTGTCCAGCTACCCTTCCAAAAATATATTCAGAAAGGGCACAAATCACAATGGTAACAGTTCATATCTTCTGCTGCTTACTGAGTGCTACTCTGATAAATTTCTTTAAGTTTTCTGTGCCTCAGCTTTGCCATCTATAAAATGGGGATACAGAAGTCTATGTAACCTGGGGACACAGAAGTCTACCTGACTCCTAAGATTGTTGTAAAGATTAAGTTAGATCACATATGTTTTTAGTTCAGGAGCTAATGAATCCTAGCTACGGCAATAATCAAGAATGCCAGTCACCAGGGTCCATCATAGAGAACTGCATGGAGTTTTGTAGACTGTGCCTGCCTGGCGTGCTGCAGTTAGGGGGGTCACAAAGAGTTGGACATAACTTAGCGACTGAACAGTCACCACCGTCTCTGCAGCAATGTAATCAACAGTTCTCACAAGTGCAGGTATGCTAAGGAACCAGTGATCAATGTGAGCAGTTAGGACTGGGTGTCTAGGGGAGAGATGTAGAAGAAAGACAGAGGAAGGGAGGAAAGAAGAAGAGGACAAAAGAGAAAAAGACAGGGAAAAGGAACCAGCAAACCAAAGACAAGTCAGCCATATGAAGTTAAAAAGGAAAGTGTGGAGGGAATCTTAGGACTTGCTGCCAAGTTCCAAGGCAAACTGTCCTGGAGAACCCTGGGATAGAGGTTGGAAAGGAGAATAATCACCATTTTTATCACCAGTTTTCATGAACTCGTAGGAGAAGCACAGATTTGGGATTAGAATCCTGGCAGCGCTATTCAATTTCTTCAACTTAACCTCCCCTGAAATGGCGCTGGTAATTGCTCCCGCGCGAGGATGAACGAGGATCATAGCACAGCCCCTGGCACACAGTGCCACTGACTTGATCTCCTGGAGCAGATCTCAGAACTAGTAGGAAAATACCTGGTAGGTTAAAAGCAGGTTAAAGGCAGCCTTTCGAGGTGTTCTGGCAGGGAGAGCAGGCTGTTGGAGGAGCTCATTGTGGGTGTACAGCAACCCCCTATGTACCCCTGCCTACCCACCATGTGTGGCCAGAAGCTGGACCATTCTGCAAACAGCCTCTGGATCAATTCATTGACCACAAAACGGTGAGACAATGGGACCACCAAGGGGCCTTGCTTTGCCCACTGGAGTGAAGGTCAGCATCAGATGCATTAAGAAATGGAAGCAATTTTCTTCCCACTGGAGGCTTCTATTAGGCATGATTGCCTGTGTTTAGACGGACCCTAAACACTCCAGGGCTAGATTAGAGCAGGATCACAAACAAAATCTGGTGAGGAACCTGACCCTGGAGCTGAAACTCTGAGCCAAGAGGCTCTGAACATGTTTAACTGCCTCTTTGGACTTTGCCTCTGTCTTTTCCAAGGCCACAAACACCCCCACATCCATCTGTGGCCTCCTGCTCTCAGTCACTGCCATGCCCACTGAGAGCATCTTTCTCTCTGCTTGCCACACCCTGGCCTCCATGCCAGCTGCTGTTACCCTAATGAGGCCTCCCATTCCCTTTTCATCCTTCTACCCACTCTTATTAGCCACTCTCACTAAGCTTGGGGCTGAAGCCTCTAGATACAGCTGAACAGTATATAGGTCTGATCTTCAGGACCTTACAGTCTACTTAGAGATGAAGGAAAAGGGACTTCAGCCCAAAACATTGACCATGAGGAAGAAAGGAGATAGAATTTGCATTGGATGAGTAGTGTAGACAGTATGCTGAGCGTTTCATAGTAGGAAGGTGTTCTGGAAGCTTCAGAGTTCAGGGGAAGTTTCCCTAATGGCGGCTCTTGCATGACATGAAGAATATTCACAGGTTTGGGGTGGGGGGTATTGCTGGAACAGGGCTCCCATAATACTTCCAAAGAGCAGCTTGCAAACGATCTCCCCTCTCCCACCAAAGAGAGATTAACCAGCTGCTCCTCCCTACCCTGGTTACTGTCTTGCAATTGGAGAAGGAAATGGCAACCCATTCCAATATTCTTGCCTGGAAAATCCCATGAACGGAGGAGCCTGGAAGGCTACAGTCCAGGGGTTGCAAAGAGTCGGACATGATTGATTGGCTTTATTTTCCTCTCTACCCATTACAAGTTACCACTGTTACCTGTAACCACTGTTCTGTTCAGTTCAGTTCAGTCACTCAGTTGCGTCTGACTCTTTGCAACCCCTTAAATCACAGCACACCAGGCCTCCCTGTCTATCACCAACTCC
>SJYX01007998.1:262795-307609 GCA_006410675.1 Oreotragus oreotragus | reverse complement strand
CCTGGCTTGGAGAATTTTGAGCATTACTTTATTAGCGTGTGAGATGAGTGCAATTGTGCGGTAGTTTGAGCATTCTTTGGCATTGCCTTTCTTTGGGATTGGAATGAAAACTGACCTTTTCCAGTCCTGTGGCCACTGGTGAGTTTTCCAAATTTGCTGGCATTTGAGTGCAGCACTTTCACAGCATCATCTTTCAGGATTTGAAATAGCTCAACTGGAATTCCATCACCTCCACTAGCTTCGTTCATAGTGATGCTTTCTAAGGCCCACTTGACTTCACATTCCAGGATGTCTGGCTGCAGGTGAGTGATCACACCATCATGATTATCTTGGTTGTGAAGATCTTTTCTGTACAGTTCTTCTGTGTATTCTTGCCACCTCTTCTTAATATCTTCTGCTTCTGTTAGGTCCATACCACTTCTGTCCTTTATTGAGTATCCATTAATATGACTGTCTGTATCTCTAGATTCTGAGTTCTGGGGGAGTGAAGTAGGGATTTTATCTTATTCCTTACTATGCTTCATGCCTGGCACTTGGAAGGTATTCAGCAAGTGTTCATTGACCTGAACTTGAATGGGCTTATTTGTGGCTATTGGGTGGGATGGGAAAGAGAAAGGATGGGGTGTCCATCTGCATGCTGTACCGTCCATCCAGTTCCATATGAATCCACTGTGATCTGTATGCACCAAACCTGCCCATTCCTATGGAGCCTTACTCTGGGCTTTTGTTACTGTATGACCAATGCATTCTGTTCAAATCAATGCCTTTGCTCCTTTCCCAGGTAATGCCTCTGTATGAACTGGTGACAGCCACGGACTTCACCTACTCCAGCACAGTGAAGCAGAACATGATGAAGGCCCTGGAGGAGTTTCAGAAGGAAGTCAGCTCCTGCCAGTGTGCTCCCTGCCAGGGGAACGGAGTCCCTGTCCTGAAAGGTAGCATTTCCAGTGTCGTTTGTGGAAGCTACCATCTGGATGGGCTGGTTCTGGGGCCAGATCACGTTGTCAGATCCACACACCCTCCAGAGGTGTGTTTCTAGGTCAAGATTTGATGTGTATCTCCAGGGAAATTTCTAGGTCATTCCCCAGTCCTCTGTCTCAAGCTCCAGGGACTGTCATAAAGTTCCCTTCTTTGTCTCAGAGGAAAAAATATGAGCCCCTGGCCATTTGGAGACTTTTAAAGCTGAGCTCCACCCTGGTTGGGCATTAGAACCACTGGGGATCTTTAGAACTACTGATGCTAGGGCCCCAAATGTGATCACCACGTGAAACTCTAGGGAAGAGACCCTCATCAGGATGGTTAAAGCCTCTCCTCTTCTGGTAGTTCTAATTTGTGGCTGGGGTGTGACTCACCATTGCTAAAGCTCCCACCTTCCTGGAGCACAGTGAGGTGGGGTTTGACTAAGGAGGCGCCTGTACTCAGGTGACCCTGATGGCAAGGTACACGATGCTCCTGTCAAGGTGCATGTGAGAGTCACCCAGGGAGCTTTTCACAGACACAAAGCCCTGGGCCTCAGCCCAAAACAGTGAAAGCAGATCACTGGGATTGGCCTTTTAAAAAGCCTACCAGATAATTCAGTGTACAGTGAGAGTTGGGCAGCTGTTCCACAGCTGAATTCACTGGCAGACAGAATCCATGATTTTGCCGAGCTTTTAGACTAGCAGGAGAGCTAGACTTGACCCAAAGGTTGCGTTGAAATGTACCAGTGTTAGGACCAGGAAGTCAGAATGCAGGCAGCTAGAAGAGGCTGCTTGGGCTGTCAGGGTAGCTAGGTTCTAGCCACAAGGGAAAGCATTAAACTGAAGGCAGGGATGAGCTGAGATGCTATGGCCTGTAACAGGGAGTGTGGAGGGACTCTGGGACTCTGTCCTGGTCAGACAAAAGGCCCTCCCCGGGCGGAACAGGGGAAACCCCTCCTGCATATCCTGACCAATACATGGTGAGACAATTGGAGGATGGGGAGGTGGCAGCATGGATGGGCCGCAAGAACTTCATTGCTAACTTGAGGGTCACATCCGGGGTCACCACAGTGGGCAGAGCAAACGTGGGCAGGACTGGGGCCTGGGGTCATCTGCTCTTGTTTTGATGGGCTGAGGAAGGGTCTGGTCCAGCATTACACCGAAACAGGGTGCCAAGAGCACCTGGGTACGGCATATCCCAGCCTAGGGAGCCAACCAGCAGAACTCATGTGGATAGAGTGAGCTCAACAGAGGGGACACGAGAGGAGATCTGTTCTCGGGGAGAAAGATCCCACCTGCTCAGCTGAGACAGATGGATGTGTGTCTAGCTTCTCAGATGGGATGGAGATGAGCAAAGCAGGCATAAGTGACAGCCTAAGGATGGAGAGTTCTCCTTCAGGAACAGGACCTGTAAGTGAGTGTCAGTTCAGCAGGAAGTAGGATCCATTCACCTGCTCCAGATTTTGATCTAGGATTGCTGAAATCCCCCTTGCCTTGTGTGTAATTTGGACCTAGAGACTGGGACTCCCTGGAGGCTCTACTTTGGAGGTGAGGGAGAAAAGGAAGCCAGAGGCTGAAAGGGCCTGGCCTGTAAAGGACAGTCCTGTAAAAGGAGTTCATGTGGTTGATGTGAGAGAAGCTCCAGGGTGACATGTGACAGATTAACATAAATAATAATTTCTAAAATGTCAGAACCGGCCAAAGGGAGCATAAAAGTGAAAAGTGAAAGAAAGTGAAAGTCGCTCAGATGTGTCCCACTCTTTGCAACTCCATGGACTATACATACAGTCCATGGACTTCTCCAGGCCAGAACACTGGAGTGGGTAGCCTCTCCCTTCTCCAGGGGATCTTCCCAACCCAGGGATTGAACCCAGGTCTCCCGCATTGCAGGGACTGAACCCAGGTCTCCCGCATTGCAGGCAGATTCTTTACCAGCTGAGCCACAAGGGAAGCNACTTCTCCAGGCCAGAACACTGGAGTGGGTAGCCTCTCCCTTCTCCAGGGGATCTTCCCAACCCAGGGATTGAACCCAGGTCTCCCGCATTGCAGGGACTGAACCCAGGTCTCCCGCATTGCAGGCAGATTCTTTACCAGCTGAGCCACAAGGGAAGCACAAGGTAGCCTGAGACATCCAAGAGTAGTGATTTCCCCATCACTAGAAGTGTTCAAGCAGACACTAGGAAATTACTTGATGTGAAATTGAGCACCAATGACCGCTGGCCCCAGTGACCTCAGTAATGCATTTTCTGACCCCCAAAATCCATAGGTCTAGGTCAAAGGTCAGCTAATGGGTAATTTTTCTCAGTAGCTGTACATCATTTTCTGTGGTGGAATAAACACCCTTCCATGAGCAAAGACCTTCAAGAAAGGAGTGGGTATTCTTGGCACTGAACCTTCTTGTTTCAACCCTTCAGCTAAGCGTTTGTCCTATTTTAACCTATTGGAAAAGCTGTGAAGTGGAGGGAGGGTTGAACTCCAGGAGCTCTTTGTTTCACATGTTGTGATTCACATATTCTCTGCCTTGTCTTCGCAGGAACACGCTGTGATTGCATCTGTCCTGCTGGATTCCAAGGCTCGGCCTGTGAGGTCACACATCGGAAAAGTAAGGCGTCTGTGAGAATGGGTTGGGAAAGGGAGTCTAGGGAAGTCCAGAAAATAATTCGAGAGAGGAAGAGCAAAGTCAGGGCATGGACTAGGGAACTGGACACTGAAACTTGAGAGCCATCTCTTTTTTTAAAGCTTTATTTGTTTATTGTTTTGGCTGCGCTAGGTCTTCACTGGTGAGAGTGCAAGCTTCCTCGAGTTGCAAGGAGCTGGCTTATTCTTCGTTGCGGTGTGCGGGCTTCTCACTGTGATGGCTTCTTTTCTCGTGGAGCATGCGCTTCAGTAGTTGCAACATCTGGGCTAAGTAGTTGCGGCACTTGGGCCCTAGAACTTGGGCTCAGTAGCTGTGGTGCCTGGGCTTGGTCGCCTTGCTGCATGTGGGAGCTTACTGGACCGACCAAGGCTTGAACCCATGTCCCCTGCCTTGGCAGGTGGATTCTTAATCACTGGACCCCCAGGGAAGCCCTTGAGATCCATCTTGGCTCCTGATTTTATATTTTCACAACTGAGAGTACAAGTCTGCTCACGCATGGCAGCTGCAAGTCATCTCTTCAAATCATTCTGGAACGTTTATCGTTTTTTTTTTTTTTTTTTCCAAACGTAGTAAACTCCTATTCAACCCTCAAAATCCAACACAGATGCCCTTTCTTCTGTAAAAAGTATTCTAATCCAAGTAGAATTAATTTCTACTGTGGGATCCCATAGGACTTCAAACATGTGTTTATTATAGCTCTTAGCACATTCTATTTTGGGTTGTGTGTGTCTCCCTCCCCTGTCTGTGAGTAGGGATCGTGTCCCATTTATATCTCTGAGTCCTCAGGTTCCCACACAGTTACTGCTGTTGAATTAACAACTGAAAGACTGGATTACCATTCTTTAGCCAGTTTATTATCTAAGAATTCTTAACACCACCTATTCCCCACCCCCACCTATTTATTTTCCTTTCTGTGAATTTTTGGTGATATCATTAAAAAAGGAAATGGCATATCCAATAAAAACACCAAACATGTATTAAATTCTCCACTAGGAAGATCTCCTGGAAGAGGAAATGGCAGCACACTCTAGTATTCTTGCCTAGTCCACAGGGTCGCTAAGAGTCAGATATGACAGAGCAACTGAACACACACACACACACACACACACACCCCATTTGGTAGCAGGCAACTTGGTGTGAGGGCTTTGACTCAGCATGGATTCAAATTCCATCTCATCATTTAATAGCAAATTACTTGACCCCTTTGTGCCTTGATTTCCTCATTTTTAAAATGGAGATGATGATATTAACACATCATTGACCAGAGATGTATTGGGTTGACCACAGAGTTCTTTCACATTTTTCTATAAGAACGTACGGAACAATCTGAACAAACTTTTTGGTCAACCCAATATTAATGCTTCCCTGATGGCTCAGTGGTAAAGAATCTGCCTGCAGTGCAAGAGACACAAGAGACATGGGTTTGATCCCTGGGTCAGGAAGCTCCCCTGAAGGAGGAAATGGCAGCCTACTCCACTATTCTTGCCTGGATAATCCCTTGGACAGAGGAGCCTGGTGGGCTACAGTCCATCAGGTCAGGCATGACTGAACGACTGAGCACACATGCGTGTACACATGTGCAATATTAATGTCACATGTGTTAGTTTCTGCAAAAATCCCCTGGTCAATAATGTGTTAACTACCTCAAAGAGTTGTCTTGAGTCTCTCTTGAGACATAAAAAGCTCTTGGAAGGATGCCTAACCCATTGAAAGAGCAAAATAAATATTTGTTTTAGAGAAAAATATATAGTTAATTTTTATTTCACATATATTAAAGCCTTTCATCCTCTCAACCTCATGAAGTAGATACTGCCAATACCCCCATTTTATAGATGAAGAATCTGAGGTTCAGTGGGTGCCTAACTAACTTGCCCACATAGTAGATATAGGGACCCAGTTTCATGTCCAGTGAGCCTGTCTCTGTTGCCTTTGCTCTTGGTGCCTGCTCTGCCCTCCTCCCCAGTAAAGGGTTCAGGGGTTTCTTCACCCCCTCTCCTGCTATATCTCAACCAGGCCCCTGACAGTGATCTGTCCAGTAAGAGTGTAATGACAAAAATCACAGGATTTCCACTGGTTGGAGGAGACCTTGGAAATCTCCTTCTCCTGGTAGCTCATGTTACCAATGGTGAGGCCCAGAGATATTAAATAATGTACCCAGAACTACACTGCCAGTGAGAGGCTCAGCCATGTGCATATCCATCATGGTGAATGTAATTGACTATTTTCCAGTCTCATCAACAACCAGAAATCCTAAAGGGAAAGGCAAATGTCAGGGAGGGGTGAGCACAGTGTTATCACTCCATTTAAAGCACACAACAACCGCTGTGGATAACAGAGCTCCCATTTGATATGCCGAGAAGAACTATCTAGCATGTATACCTTGGAAGTGTCGAAGCTAGAAACCATTTATTCCATTAATATGGACTCAGGGATTCCTATGTGCCAGTTTAGGTGCTGGAGTTCATTCAGTTGGGGTGCGGGGGGGGGGGGGAATCAGATATAATTCCTCTCATCATGGAGACTGCTCTTTAGAAAGACCAACATTTGAATCGTCTGTTTCGACTGTAAGTGCTACAAAATGCTCTGAGAGCTTAACATATGAAATATTGATGGGGAGTTAGGAATCAGGAAAGGTTTCCCTGCANCGGGGGGGGGGTGGAATCAGATATAATTCCTCTCATCATGGAGACTGCTCTTTAGAAAGACCAACATTTGAATCGTCTGTTTCGACTGTAAGTGCTACAAAATGCTCTGAGAGCTTAACATATGAAATATTGATGGGGAGTTAGGAATCAGGAAAGGTTTCCCTGCAGAAATAACACTCAAACTGAGATCTGAAGGATGAATAGGATTGACCAGAGAAACAGAGGAGAGAAGGGTATTTGGGACCAGGAGAACAGCATGTGCAAAGGGCCTGTGGTTAAAAGGAGCATAGTGAGTCAGTGGCCTGAGAGAAGGACAGTGGACTGGAGTGGGGAGATCAGAGATTCAGATTCCCAGTGCCCTAGGGTTCATACACCTCACCCCTCCTGTAGGGCACTCGTGTGTAATAAAGGCTAATTAACATTCATTGACCTTCTTTCTTATAGATGTCCCCATCGATGGGAAGTGGAATTGCTGGTCAAACTGGTCTCCGTGTTCTGGGGGACATAAAACAAGACAAAGGCAGTGCACCAATCCACCTCCTAGAAACGGGGGCAACCCCTGCTTGGGTCCTGCTGCAGAAACACTTAACTGTTAAGGAAGGGAAAGCGTTTGGCAGGTGATGCTCCTGTGGGCTGCACACAGCGTACGTGCTGAGCCCTTAGAAATGAAGCCAGCTCAGCCCCACGCCTGCTCCCATCTGGAGCTGGCCCACAGGTGGAGGGCTGTGCCATTCAGAATGTTTAAAATAAAGATATTATTTGTCAAGTGCACATCAATTTGAACAAATAGTAAGTTAAACAGTAATGAGGGTCTCCTGAAGGGCTTAACCATCCTGATAATCTTCACTTTGCTCATCTCAGCAATTTTATTTTACTCACATTTACTACCTAGCCGGGATTGTGTTGGAAGTTGTCTATGTGAAAGTCTCACTATCCACAGTGACCTGCACAGAGTAGGTACCCAATGATGGATCCTTGAATAGATATTAAACTGTTCCTATCCTGAAGATATACTGTCTCATTCATCATGTCAGTGGGCAATTCAGGTTTATTGAATGATTAGTATGTGCCAGCCATGGTGCTCAGTGCACTTATTCATTCATTCCATCCTCAAGACATTATAAGGTGGATACTTTATTAGCCTTATTAAACAGCAGGACAGAGAAGGCGATGGCACCCCACTCCAGTACTCTTGCCTGGAAACATCATGTCAGTGGGCAATTCAGGTTTATTGAATGATTAGTATGTGCCAGCCATGGTGCTCAGTGCACTTATTCATTCATTCCATCCTCAAGACATTATAAGGTGGATACTTTATTAGCCTTATTAAACAGCAGGACAGAGAAGGCGATGGCACCCCACTCCAGTACTCTTGCCTGGAAAATCCCGTAAATGGAGGAGCCTGGTGGGCTGCAGTCCATGGGGTCGCAAAGAGTCAGACACGACTGAGCGACTTCACTTTCATTTTTCATTTTCATGCATTGGAGAAGGAAATGGCAACCCACGCCAGTGTTCTTGCCTGGAGAATCCCAGGGACGGGGGAGCCTGATGGGCTGCCGTCTATGGGGTCACACAGAGTCGGACACGACTGAAGCGACTTAGCAGCAGCAGCAGCAAACAGCAGGAGAGCCAGCTTAGAGGAATTCAGTTACTTACTTGTCCAAGGTTATGGACAAGTTAGGGAGTGGGGGAGCTGGACTGCAAACGTGGGCACTCAGGCTCCAGAGTTTTAAACTCTTAACAGTGATGCTCCCCTCCTCTCCATATTGGACATCGGATTAACAAAGAATTTTTTATGAAATGTAGAAGAAGGTGCTGTGTGTGTGTGTGAGTGATTGACAAATCCCCACCCACCGCATCCCAAAGAGCATGGATCCAGGTTCCTCAGCTCCTTTTGAGGCCGAGCACGGGAAGTAAGTGTTTGTTCTGGGGCAGAGCTGAGTTGTTGTGACATGAGTGGGTACCCAGAGAAGATTCTGAACAAGAGACAAGAACAAGGGAAATTCATCACTGGATGAGAGACAGTTTGAAAAGAAAGAAAAAAAGAGAGGTTGTGGTGGTTGGAAGAGGAAACACATCAGGAGATGTTCAAGCTGATGGCCGTGGAGCCGTGGGCAGTGTAAACCTCTGTGCCTCTGTGCGCCGTAGGCTGCTTACTCATGCTTTTGTGAAAATCTCGTTTGGGAAGGGAAGTACTTAAAGATGAGAATAAGAGTACAGTTGATCTTTAGGTTACTAAGCACCAAAATATTTTTATTTTTTAGACTGAGTCAAGTGATCATTTAAGCTTTGTTGCTCTCTTTCATTCCATCTCATTAGAACATCCATTAATATTTTCTTGGCTCTCAGGCACTTCCTGTTGGATTGCATAACATCATGCGAATTTGTTGAAACTTGGTGGGGGAAAAACAAAACAGTTGATTGAAGGTGAATTGGTTCATCCTGTGTTTTTTCAACCGATTTGTTTTCAGCCCCATGATCTGCTGTAAGTTTGCCGCTGGGCTAGGTACTTGGACCCAAGACCATAACATGGCCAAGACACCGAAGCACAGGTCCCCAGCACCCACCAATCACGCCACCTAGCTCTCTGGAATTGAGTCAGTAGAACAGTGTAGAAGAAGCTGGTCCTTTGCTGCTCAGGGCTTGCTGCAGCAAGCATGTCCATTCTGTCTGCCTTCTGCATCCTCATGTCCCCTGCCATTGAACTGACAGGTCCAGGCCCTTGTTTGGCTTAATATTATTGCTTTGCCGGCTGCTGTTATTTCAACAGGCTAATCCAATAATGTTTTATCTCTTTCATTATACCGAGGCTGTATAATTTTCTTGTGTTATAATCTATCTTCTTTTAAGATTCCCCAGAGACGGGGAAGAGAGGTTCTGTCTTGGGTTGATGGCAGGCTCCCATGAAGCTGATACAGGCACGTGGAAGGCAGCACTGCCAAATTAAATTCTGAATCTCAATCACAGCCACCGCTTCTAATGGGAAATTTGAGTTGATTATGGAGATGACAGCGCAGGTTCACGTTTATTGCATTTAGCAGAAATTGTTTATCCTATTAAATACAGTCTTGAAGGAGAGACAATTGAATTGTAGAGCACCGGTGAATACCCGGGTGACGCCCAAGCACAGCTAAACTGTGTAATAATTATATTCTTATTTGTGGGCTGAACTTCCCCTCGTGGCTCTTTTTGCAAACAAATGCATTTAGGAGGAGGCTGAAACAGAGTGTAAGAATTAAAATAAATGCAGACTGTGCTTTTGGAAAACCTTGGCAACTATAGCGCACACCAGCATCCCCGTGAAGCAGCTACAGCATCCGTGGGGCCCGGGGCCAGGCAGTGTGTAGCCTGGCAGTGGTCCAGGATGCTTGACCACAGCTCAGGATACCTGGGGGTGGGTGGGCCTTGCATCTCAGAGTGTGAATCTCTGAAATGCTGGGGGCTTGATGTCAAGACAGGGAGTTCTGTGTCTACACTTCCTCCGTGACCTTGGGGTAATAATTTAACTTCTGTGGAAATAGTATTATAATTATTTTCACAATAGTAGTAATAATAATAGCTGCCAATTATAGAGCACTTCTCTGTTTATGAAATCTTTTAACCTGCATCATCTCGTTTAATCTTTATTTGAATTTGATGGGGTAGATATTAATACAGTCAGCAGGTGACATGTAGGGAAAGCTTCAAAGGGAAACATGATCCTTGCCACGAACGGGCTGACTATGAAAATCAACAAAGATGCTGAGGCCGAGAGAAGAGCATCTGCTGGCAGAGAATCCAGAGGAAAATGGCATCTTTGTTTTAAAGGAGAGGGCTCTGGGCTGCTCCCAAGCACATATACAAAAATCCCACTGGAAAGAGTGGGGCTGGAGCAGAAAGCCCTCAGGGCACTTGGCCAGGTGTCCCTGGGACCTTTGTAATTAGCATCTTGTTGGACAGATTTTGTTTTACAGGTTGAAGATGTCCTTAATGACAGCGTCTATTTGCCAGTGTTTCCAGGCTCTGCAGATACTGTATTATAGTTTGTTTGCTGTCTCCTATTCTTTCTGAAATATCATGTCCCTGAAGCAGAGATAGTGTCTACCTACTGCACTCACGTGTCCCAAGTACCCAGTACAGCACCTGGCACAGCAGGCAACAATAAGTCATTGTTGCATGAATTAATGAAAAGGAACGTGAGTGGGGCCAAGGGCAGAACCATCCCAGGCCAGACAGAGTCTTTAGTGGATCGGTGGTACGTGATGGTGGCGTCATAAAACTTGGGGTACTGCAACCTTGAGATAGTGGCGACCACCCAGCACTGACAGGGAGGTGCATTCAGCCAGCTTGGTGGACAGCTCTGTGGAAGAAGAGTGAGACAAAAGAGGCAGAAAAATTGCTGATGCAGGTAAGGCTGAAAGCACAATCCTTGTTAGGGGACTGTGGGGCACATACTGGGAACCACTGAAAATCTCCAGGGAGACTTTACAGAGGAAGAGCTGAAAACTGTCATTATTGGTGAGGTAAACCTGAGAAGCACATATATATATTGAGGAAGAAACCAAAACTCAAGAGGGTTAAAAAGCCTGCCCAGTGTGTGGCAGAAGCAGGAGAGGAATAAAGAAAAACTTAGAAAAAAATCTTCCAACATCCTGTCTTCACCGCATTTTCTCCTTTGTGGATTAGCATTGAACCTAGTATGACCACCTCAACCCTAACAGCAGCACGCAGAATAGTACACTTGACACCTTTGAGAATCCCTGTTTATTGGATGCTGTCATGAAATCGGACGTTTCTATTTGGTGTCTTCCTCTTTGAGTTGTCTTTCTGGAATGTTAATTCCAATACTGAGGGATGAGGGGTTCAGAAACTCAAGGGTGAGTTTGCTGTGATTCCTTGGCGGGGGGTGGAGGTCGGGGGAGTGCCACGACCTCTTGGGCAGAGCTGGAAACAGGCGAACAGAGACGGCGTGAGGCTGTGCTGAGAAGTGTGTGCCCTGGTGCCACGCTGCTGCTTTTGTATTCTTGCCTGGCTCTGTGATTTCCTAGCTCTGGCCTTACACGAGTTCTGTGCCCCGCTGTGCCTTGTTTGCTCATCTAGATGATGGGGATAGTCACAGCAATGTCCTCCTAGGGTTCAGGAGAATGTGAATCGACCATACTCAGGAGAGTGCCTGGGACAGTCAGCACTCCATGGTATCCTTGACATCACTGCTTCTGGGGATTTTCAAAGCATCAGCAAGAACTATGGTTTGTGTGTTTGGCTTTTTTTTTTTTTTTTAAAAGTCATTTCAGACTGCTTTAAACTGGTTTAGTACATTTCGGTACTAAACCCACTGTAACACACAAGAACAAGAAAGACATAAAACAGCTTAGCTCCTAGGAGATATCTTAATAAAGGACATGGAAGGCTTTTATATCCCAAGCTCTGGGTTATTAAGGGAAAATGTAACAGCATAATAACTAATATTTGCAGAGGGCATTACCAGTTACAAAGAACTTTCACATACCTAATCCAGCTTAATCCTCTCAATGCCTGCAAGAGGAAGGATTTATTATCTGCCTTTGACAGGTGATGAGACAGAGCCTCGGAGAGTCTGGGTGATTTGCCCAAGACCACACAGCTTGAAAGTGGTGAAACTGCCTCAGTCTGTGGGTGGCTGCTGCAGGGCTCCCCAACTTGCTGCAGGTCCAGTTTCATTGTAGGGTGGGTGCCTACCCACTTGCCCACTTTCAAAGAAGAGATAGAGAGGCCCCTGGACTGGCATTCCTCCACTAGAGAAGCAGAGTCATTTATTAATAGAAGACTTTGGGGCAGACAGACAGGAGGTCAGACCCCACACCACCATTTCCTAGCTGAGAAGCCTCGATGATTCCCTTATCCCCTCTGTGCCTGTGTCTTCATCAGAATATAGGCTCAGTAATCCCCATGGCCAAACATGAGGCTTGAACGACAGGGCACATGCAAAGGGACTGCTCTCACCCCACAGTGCCTGGTCCACAGCAATGCTCAACTGCCTTCCCCTGCTTGGTTGCGAAACCAACCCTGCCTGACATCTGCTCGATTGCACTCTGCCTAGCGGCTTTCCCTGGTTGAGCATGGAGATTGCATTTTACAGAATGGAAGAGGAGAGGAAATGGGACTTGCTTTTACAGCAGGGAATTCTTGGAGGACTGTCAAAGGAAAGCAAGTGGCTGGTCTGACATTCACCTCTGTGCAGGAGGCTGCATCGGAGCCTGGACACTCCCATTATTGGAGGCTGCAGCCCGCAGTTATCTCGTGTCTACACCTTGTAACCCCAGGTGCTCCTTCATCCATCACTGGCCATTGTCTGGTACCCATTCCTCCTTCCTCCACCACCTCCCGCCAAAGGGGCCTCCTTGTTAATAAGCCAGTTTGTTTAGATCCTGAAAACTATCTGATTCTGGTCCCTTTCATCCCAAACACCATCCATCCATCAACTGCCTGCTCCATGTGCTTGGTTAGGAAAATGGGAATGGTGAGGGGAGAGAGACAAATAATAGATAAAACTTCTTAGCTGCTATCTCTAAAGAAATAGGATGGATAAATAGATCCATCAGACATGTATCATGCCATTGGACAGCAAAGTCCATTTGTGAAAAACAGGATGGGAGGATTTATCTCACATTTTAAGCTGTTAATATGGGAGGGAAACATATTTTCCTTTATCTCTTCCAGAGGAGAGGGGTGTCCCTAAGCTACAAATGCATGATTTTTAATTCAGTTTGATGGTTTTCCCTTCACTAAGGTGGAAAAGGTGAGGGTCTCTCTTAAGTGTATGGTGTGGGCTTCCCTCTGATGTGCCAGGAAGGATGTAGGATCTGAGAGCACTATGAAAACATCTTCCACGGGGTAGTCTCTCACCAGTTCCTACATGCTATGTGCAGAGGCTGTTTCAGAGCCTTTGCCTCTAGCATGGAGGGACCAGAGGGAGAACAGCATCCCAGTTTTTAATGGGAAGCTCCTAGGAGTTCAAGAGCTATGCTAGATACTGGGGCTTCAGAAGTGAATCTCAGTCCCCATCTGCCCTGCAAGATGTCACTGTGTAACCTGGCTACAGTGATGGGGTATGGAAAGTTCTGGAATCCAGAGCTGTGTGAGGGAGTAGGATCTGATGAAGTGTAGGGGGGCAGAAGAGGTCAGGGTTGGCTTTCTGGGTAAACGGACAGCTAATTCTTAGCCTACAGAGTGTGGTTAAGAGTTGGGAGAAGGTGGGGGCCAGTAGGTAGCAGTGCTTCTCAGGCAGTATGTACAAAAACCTGGAGGGGACACGAAGCTTATATAGGGGATTAAATTGGAAATATTAGGTTGGCCAAAAAGTTTGTTCAGCATTTTCCATAAGCTCTTATGGAGAAACCTGAACAAACTTTTTGGCCAACTCAGTTGTTCATTCAGACAACAAATATTTATTTAGTCCCCTCCTAAGGAGAAATACTATTCTAGATACTGGGGATCCAGCCATGAAAAAGCTTTCATATTAATGAGGGGAGGCACACCAAGAAAAATATCTATAATCTCAGGTAGTGATGAGTGCCTTATGAGAAAAAATAAAAGAGGGTAAAATGTTTAGAGGGGAATTATTTGAGCAGAGAGGGGAATGAAACAAGAGAGTGGGTCTTGGATGAACTCCTTTAGAGGATGAACATTTCAGGTGCAGGAGAAAGCAGGTGCAAAGGTCCTGAGGCCTGAGAGAGCTGGACATGTATGAGGAACAGCAAAAAGACTCCATGACTGGAACATCAGGACTGTGGAAATGGAAGGAAATGACATGAGAGAGCGGTGAGGGCTCAGCATTCAGGGGAAATGACATCAGAGAGAGGTGAGGGCTCAGCATTCACGGCTTTGTTGTCCTGTTAGGGACAACAGATTTTTTAGTCTATTGGCTCACAAAGTCTGCAAAGGGAGAAAAGATGGTGTGATCCATGGCATCAGACCAGAGAAAACTTTGTGAATCTAGCTTTAGATTCTTATGTTTTGATACGATGTCTGTGGAGTGTTGAAGCTCCAGGACCTCTCAAGGAGGTCAGGGTCATGACTGGAAAGTGGCCCTCTGTGGAAATCTCCCTAGGACCACAAGCTACTGCCATCAGGAAAGGCCCTATGACCAAACCAAAACATCAAACTTAGCTCTTCCCAGCCTGAGGAGGACCAGTGACCACCCCCAGGAGCTGAGCAGAAACTATTTTCCACCCCCTCGTGAAACTGGCCACCTCTCAGCTCTGCACACGCTCTTTCCTCTGAGATGTCCAACCCCTTCTTCACCTTTCTTTGCTTTTCTAGTGTTAGTCTCTCAATTGTATCTGACTCTTTGCGACCCCATGGACTGCAGCCCACCAAGCTTCTCTGTCCATGGAATTCTCCAGGCAAGAATACTGGAGTGGGTTGCCATTCCCATCTCCAGGGCATCTTCCTGACTCAGGGATCAAACCCGGGTCTCCTTCATTGCAAGCAGATTCTTTGCCAACTGAGTCAACTCCCACACACTTCTTAGCCTCTGCTGGCCATCGTCTCCTGTCCTATTCAGGCTGTCTTACTGCTCCCCCGGTTGGGCTTCCTGCTGATTTGGGACCTAAGACCCCATTCACAGGCCTCCTCCATCAGACCAGATGTTCTTCCAGTGCTGGGACTGTGTCTGATTCATTTCTGTTCCCCCAGCACCCAGCCTAGGGCCAGGTACAGGGGTCCCTAGAGTGCTCGCCCATATCCCAAGCAAGGGGGTAGTAGCCTCCCCGATTTTCTTCACAGAGGATAAGCCTCTTTCTGCCAAGCTGAATCACTTGCCCTTCCTCAAACGGCACCCGGCGGCTTCTTCTGCTGTTTCTCATTTCTGCACCGTGGTTTTTGAAGCCTCCCCTTTCTCTCTGTCCATTTTCTTTACCCTAAAGGCATCTAGTTCAGAAGAGATTCATTGAGTGCTGAACTCTTTAGATCTTCCTCTATCTCAAAGCAGAAAAAAAGAAAAAAGCCTCTCCTTATTGCTTTTCATTCTGTCATTAATTTACTTTTCAAAAGACACCTTGTCAAGCTGAAGATTATATCTTTAAACCGTGTTTTTACATCCACTACCTATAAAACTGTAGATTATAGATCTTCTGAAAAGACCTGCGGGAGAATACATTTGACGGGTTTTATGCCTTTTGCGTGATGAGAGCCAGACGTTCTTGGAGAGGGAGAGATGCTGATCTGGTAAAGGGTGGCTGCTGCTGCTGAAACTGCTGCTGCTGGTCCTGTATTTTCATTTCTAAAGATGCTGGGGATTCAGCATCCTCAGAGGAGCAGGGCAGACACTGGCCTTGCTTCTGTGGTTCAGATGACAGGAAGATGGCATCGCTCAGCTGGTCGTTTTGGCTCACAGGTGAGCCAGGCAATTGTTTAATCCCAGTGTTCTCGTCTTGTGTCTAAAGGACTACACTTCCTAATGAGCTCCCTGGCCTCTGTTTCTCCCTTCTCCCCTGCACCCCACATGCCACATCCCTCCACTGGCAGAGAGCCTAGAGCAAAGGTTGGGCAGCGCATGCTTGATGGACTGCATTCACACCCTCACCAGCCTGTCGGCTCTGTGGCCTGCCAGGTGCAGCCTCACTGAGACTCAGTTTCATTAGCCATAAAATGGGACTCGTAAAACACACCTAAGAGGTCTTCATTAAGGCTGGACAAAGTACACAGTAAACAGTACTGCGGTGCCTTTTTGTCACACATTCACAAACATGTAATGAGTCCTCCACTCTCAGGAATGCTCAGCCTTGACTGCACTGGAATTGCCTGGGAAGCGTTCGTTGATTTATTTATTTTTAATTGAAGTGATACTAGTTAATTGAAGTATAGTTGATTTACAACACTGTGTTACTTTCAAGTATGTAGCAAAGTGATTCAGATATATATATACATATTTTATGTATATATACATATAGATAGATAGATATTTCTTGTTGTTTGGCCGCAGAGTTGTGTCTGACTCTCTTGTGACCCCATAGGGGGTTCTGCATAGGAACCCTGCTAGGTTCCTCTGTCTGTTGGGATTGCCCAGGCTGGAATACTGGCTGCCATTTCCTTCTCTGGGGAACCTTCCCATCCCAGGAATCAAAGCCATATCTCTTCCGCCTCCTGCTTTGGCAAGCGGGTTCTTTACCACTAGCACCACCTGGGAAGCCCCCAATAAATAATAAGTGGAAATTACTTATTATGATAAATTAAGTTTAAAAAGTTGGAAGTAAGTTAATGACAGGATGAGAAGCAATATGAGAGTCTTTTTTTTTTTTCTTTCAGATCAGTGCAGAGTACAGAAATAAACTTCTAAACTATAAGCTTTAGTTCATAATAGTAACAGTAAGAGTGATGCTAATAATTTCACATATGACTGGCATTGTGCCAAGTATTTTATATAACTTAATTTATTCCCCACTCCCCATTCCAACACATACTCACCCACATGCACCCCTAATACACTTTCTCGGGTTCAAACTTTCTCACATGCTGTATTTCTATCTTAAAGTCCTTCTCCCTTTCTACCTAGTTCAAAAATCCCTCAAGGTCTGGGCCAAGCCCCATTCCATATGTTTAATATACACAAGGAAAGGTAAATCTCTCTTTCACCTGGTCTCCTTTGGCACTTATTTTATGTACCATATATTTTGGCATTAATTCAGCAGTTAACTTCCTGTGACCCTAACTTCTGATTTTTTTAATATATATGAATGGTTGAGGGGCTCCCCAAGTGGTGCTAATGGTACTAGAACCTGCCTGCCAGTGTAGGAGACATGAGAGACACGAGTTCAATCCCTGGGTTGGGAAGATCCCCTGGAGGAGGGCTTGGCAACCCACTCTAGTGGATTCTCTCGCCTGGAGAATCCCATGGACTGAGGAGCCTGGCGGGCTACAGTCCATAGGGTCACAAAGCACTGGAAGTGACTGAAGTGACTTAGCATGCATGACTGAGGATTCTGGAAGGATAGGGAGATATTATACATATATATGTGTGTGTGTGTGTGTCAGTCAATACACGGTTTTTGTACCAACAGGTTTTACCTTCAAGGAGCTCACAATCTTTGGGTCAACAGAAAAGTCGATGCAACACTCATGTTTGCTCTTTGAGGACTGATTGGAATACTGTGGGGACAGTGAGGCAGGCTGATATGACTGGCTTTTCCAGCACAGAGAAAGTCACAGCACAGGCAAAGTCACAGCACAGGAAAAACCACTCAGTCGCATCTGACTCTGCGACCCCATGGACTCTACAGTCCATGGAATTCTCCAGGCCAGAATACTGGAGTGGGGAGCTGTTCCCTTCTCTGGGGGATCTTCCCAACCCAGGGATCGAACCCAGGTCTCCTGCATTGCAGGCGAATTCTTTACCAGCTGAATCCAAAGGGGAGCCCGAGGTGCCTGGCAGATGCCTGGATTTCACACTTTTCTCTGGGAGTGGAGGAGAGACCGCATTTCTGAAGTGACTCTTCGTTCAGTCCCTCACTTCACCCACAGATGTTTGTTAATTCCCTCCAATTCAAGGCACAGCCCTGACCTCTGGAGATGCAGTGCTGAATGAGACAAAGCTGATCCCTGCCTTCCAGGTTACCATCCATGGGGAGAGAGGTCAAAAAGGGTCACAGGAGATGTGGGATCCAATATATAATTACTGATTGTGAAAAAGGCAATGAAAGAAAAGACTAGTGTGCTGTGAGAAAATAAGTGGGAGAAAGATGATATTTGGTAAGAACTCAAGCAAACACGAGAGATTAATTGAAGGAATACAAGAATATGTTGAGTCCCAGTGAAGGGAAATTGAAGGAACTTGAGTCAGTCTTTAAATTTTCCGTTTGTTTCAGTGTGTCTTCTTATCTTGCAAACTAATAATGGTTCTCCAAGTGAACAAATGTTATCAAAGAACTGAGACCATTCTCATGGTACTTTGTTTTATTGGTCATTGATGGTTTCAAAAGTATCTGCCTGCCTTGTCCCTCCACCATCCTAAAAGTTCCTCTAAGACTTGGATGGAGATAGTTCCTTTTCTTTTCTTTTTGGATGATCCAAAGTGCCATGAGCAGCTAACCCTCTAATGAACTCTCAACACCCAATTTTGACTGAGTTACGTGGGTGATAGAACCGTTGGTTGTTGGTCCTGGTCTAGGACAAAGAAAAAGTCCATGCTGTTGGGTGTCTTCTGTCAGCTGAGTGAGGTCTGTATCCATTGGTCAGCACAAGCAGTGACATGCTCTGTCCCTGCTCCAGCCTGTGCCCGGAGGCACTCAGCATGCCTGGGTCTGCACCCTGTGGCCTGGACATGAGGCACCTCCGTTCTGGGGTGCGGGATTGTTACACTCTCTCCTCCTCTCCTGGGTGCCCGATCTGCAAGCTGACCAGGAGCTCCAGCAGCTCCAACGACCATCCGCCTTCGCTCCTGCATGGATGATTTCCCAGGGAACAAGGTTAGCATACCAGCAGCAGCTCGGATAGTGAAGAGCGAAGCCCATCCCACTGCCCTAGAGTGGTTTATACGCTCTCCTTGGGGAAATGCCTGGGTGTAGCCAACCAAGACCTCTGTGCTTGCTGCCTCACACTTAATTCGAAACTCTGAGTAGAGTGAGAAGAGGCCACTGGGAGCCCATCTCATGAAATTGGAACCCACGGTTCCATGGAAGATGGATAGCAGAGAGGCATGGAGGCGTGTGCCTCTGGAAGAACGACTACAATCCAGTGAAGTGTGTGCAGAGAAGGAGCTCATCTCCCAGCTGGGGCTTCACAGACAAAGGCCAGCCAGACATCCCTAGGGAAAGGATTACTGGGCTTTTAAATGAGAGTTCAAAAACCAACCCCCTTGGTCTCTGATGGAGCCTCAGTGGTTGATAGATTCTCTGCACAGAGCATCAGAACCCGTGTGCTGAACATGCACTGTCTCTGGAAACCCAGCTTACACAATCCCTCCAGCCTGGGACTGCTGTATGCCTCTGGACCAGCTCGTCTCCTCTCTTAGCCCGAGTTTTCACCTCTGTAAAGGGAAAGGATGGATTCATCCAGTGGGGTTTTTCCATCATAACTTTTTTCATTACTGTTGTTGTTTTTCTTTAAATGAAATCTTGGATGGGACCCAACATGGAAGTCAGATGAAAGTGAAGCTGTCCTATTTGAAGCTGGGGTGTCTATTAGGTTTCCCTGCTCCCCTGGGGCAGCCTCTAGGAGACCCCAGCCTTCGTCAGATCCCAGTGTGAATATCATTGGGTTAGATTATCTTCAAGTCCCTTCCAGCTCTGTAATTATACTCCCTGGTGAGGCAGCCACAGCAGGGTTCTCTATTCCTCTCACCTCTGTGGCTTGGACCCTACAGGCAAAGATTTGCTGGGAAAATCCCTCGGGCCCTCCATTAGTGGGTCTCCATGGTGGCTGATTCCCCAGCCTTAGATTTCCTTGCCAGATTGATCTCTGTCTGGCTGAAAGTTCAGTCTGATAGCCTCACGGCCACCCGAGGTCCATAACCTTAGAACAAGGTTAATGGAACCCCCATGAGCTGAATGCAACTGACTGAATGTAATCTTGCAGGGAAAATGGCTGTGAGGAGGACCCAGCACTCTGTGCCCTGCCACCCCTTAGATCATTGTTATCATGTCCCCATTCTCTAGTGCCCGCCATGGTTCATGTGACTCGGCGTGGTCACCAAGCCCAGCACTGGATCGTTGATGAGGCAACTCTGGGTAGTCCACACCCCCTGTTCCCTTTGCACTATGCTGTGTGGACAGGAATCCAAACAAGTCCCTGGCTCTAGGGGCCCTTGACATGCTCTGATTCCCTTTGCACTATGCTGTGTGGACAGGAATCCAAACAAGTCCCTGGCTCTAGGGGCCCTTGACATGCTCTGATTCTAATCCAGATAGAGCCGACATCTGTTCTTCTAAACCAGGTCACCTTATAACCAGCACTTGAACCATATCCTCCCTGTCCACTCCCCAAAGAGACAGTGCACTCATCTCAGACTCTCTGCCTTCATTCCCCACATGTCCTGATTCTTAGGACAGTAGTCCCAGCTCTTTTGGCAACAGGGACCAGTTTCACACAAGATAGTTATTCATAGACTGGGGTACAGGGGAGATGGTTTCAGGATGATTTGAGTGCATTGCGTTTATTGTGCACTTTTATTTCTAATCTAATGCCACCTACAGGTGTGCAGCCCGAAGAGTGGGGACCCCTGCCTTAGAATGTAGATTAATAGAATGTAACAGTTAAGAGCCTGGGTCCTAACATCGGATCACCTGGATCCAAACGCTGGCTCTGCCTCTCCCCAGATAGATGACCCAGCAAGTTATTTCACCCTCTTTCTGCCCCCATATCCTCATCTGTGAACTGGGGTGATAAAGCATCACTGACTCTATGAATACAAATTTGAGCAAACTCCAGGAGATACGGAAGGGCGTGCTGCAGTCCCTGGAGTCGCAAAGATTCAGACAGAATTTAGCAACTGAACGGCAACAACATCACATTCTTGGAGGGATAAAGAAGTTCACGCACATGAAGTGTTGCAATATTGCCTGGTGCAGAACTTGTTTTTCTTCCTGTTCACTGACCTTTGGTTCCTCAGCTCGGGAAAGTTGCCTGGCCAATGAGGCAAATGGGAGCTGAAACGCAGTCCACACTCTGCTTGAAAAGTTAAGAAATCCCTGGGCCTTAGAGCTGGGCAGTATCAACCCTGCATGATTTTCTGTGTATCTCCCAACTTACACACCTAACAGGCAGTTTCTTTTTTTCCCGTTCCCGTGAGGAAACTGTACCAGGCTTGGCCCATGTAATTGTTCTGCTTGGGTTTTGTTCTTCACATCTTCCTTCATAAGGACTCTAGAATTGACTCACATCNGTTTGTTTCAGTGTGTCTTCTTATCTTGCAAACTAATAATGGTTCTCCAAGTGAACAAATGTTATCAAAGAACTGAGACCATTCTCATGGTACTTTGTTTTATTGGTCATTGATGGTTTCAAAAGTATCTGCCTGCCTTGTCCCTCCACCATCCTAAAAGTTCCTCTAAGACTTGGATGGAGATAGTTCCTTTTCTTTTCTTTTTGGATGATCCAAAGTGCCATGAGCAGCTAACCCTCTAATGAACTCTCAACACCCAATTTTGACTGAGTTACGTGGGTGATAGAACCGTTGGTTGTTGGTCCTGGTCTAGGACAAAGAAAAAGTCCATGCTGTTGGGTGTCTTCTGTCAGCTGAGTGAGGTCTGTATCCATTGGTCAGCACAAGCAGTGACATGCTCTGTCCCTGCTCCAGCCTGTGCCCGGAGGCACTCAGCATGCCTGGGTCTGCACCCTGTGGCCTGGACATGAGGCACCTCCGTTCTGGGGTGCGGGATTGTTACACTCTCTCCTCCTCTCCTGGGTGCCCGATCTGCAAGCTGACCAGGAGCTCCAGCAGCTCCAACGACCATCCGCCTTCGCTCCTGCATGGATGATTTCCCAGGGAACAAGGTTAGCATACCAGCAGCAGCTCGGATAGTGAAGAGCGAAGCCCATCCCACTGCCCTAGAGTGGTTTATACGCTCTCCTTGGGGAAATGCCTGGGTGTAGCCAACCAAGACCTCTGTGCTTGCTGCCTCACACTTAATTCGAAACTCTGAGTAGAGTGAGAAGAGGCCACTGGGAGCCCATCTCATGAAATTGGAACCCACGGTTCCATGGAAGATGGATAGCAGAGAGGCATGGAGGCGTGTGCCTCTGGAAGAACGACTACAATCCAGTGAAGTGTGTGCAGAGAAGGAGCTCATCTCCCAGCTGGGGCTTCACAGACAAAGGCCAGCCAGACATCCCTAGGGAAAGGATTACTGGGCTTTTAAATGAGAGTTCAAAAACCAACCCCCTTGGTCTCTGATGGAGCCTCAGTGGCTGATAGATTCTCTGCACAGAGCATCAGAACCCGTGTGCTGAACATGCACTGTCTCTGGAAACCCAGCTTACACAATCCCTCCAGCCTGGGACTGCTGTATGCCTCTGGACCAGCTCGTCTCCTCTCTTAGCCCGAGTTTTCACCTCTGTAAAGGGAAAGGATGGATTCATCCAGTGGGGTTTTTCCATCATAACTTTTTTCATTACTGTTGTTGTTTTTCTTTAAATGAAATCTTGGATGGGACCCAACATGGAAGTCAGATGAAAGTGAAGCTGTCCTATTTGAAGCTGGGGTGTCTATTAGGTTTCCCTGCTCCCCTGGGGCAGCCTCTAGGAGACCCCAGCCTTCGTCAGATCCCAGTGTGAATATCATTGGGTTAGATTATCTTCAAGTCCCTTCCAGCTCTGTAATTATACTCCCTGGTGAGGCAGCCACAGCAGGGTTCTCTATTCCTCTCACCTCTGTGGCTTGGACCCTACAGGCAAAGATTTGCTGGGAAAATCCCTCGGGCCCTCCATTAGTGGGTCTCCATGGTGGCTGATTCCCCAGCCTTAGATTTCCTTGCCAGATTGATCTCTGTCTGGCTGAAAGTTCAGTCTGATAGCCTCACGGCCACCCGAGGTCCATAACCTTAGAACAAGGTTAATGGAACCCCCATGAGCTGAATGCAACTGACTGAATGTAATCTTGCAGGGAAAATGGCTGTGAGGAGGACCCAGCACTCTGTGCCCTGCCACCCCTTAGATCATTGTTATCATGTCCCCATTCTCTAGTGCCCGCCATGGTTCATGTGACTCGGCGTGGTCACCAAGCCCAGCACTGGATCGTTGATGAGGCAACTCTGGGTAGTCCACACCCCCTGTTCCCTTTGCACTATGCTGTGTGGACAGGAATCCAAACAAGTCCCTGGCTCTAGGGGCCCTTGACATGCTCTGATTCCCTTTGCACTATGCTGTGTGGACAGGAATCCAAACAAGTCCCTGGCTCTAGGGGCCCTTGACATGCTCTGATTCTAATCCAGATAGAGCCGACATCTGTTCTTCTAAACCAGGTCACCTTATAACCAGCACTTGAACCATATCCTCCCTGTCCACTCCCCAAAGAGACAGTGCACTCATCTCAGACTCTCTGCCTTCATTCCCCACATGTCCTGATTCTTAGGACAGTAGTCCCAGCTCTTTTGGCAACAGGGACCAGTTTCACACAAGATAGTTATTCATAGACTGGGGTACAGGGGAGATGGTTTCAGGATGATTTGAGTGCATTGCGTTTATTGTGCACTTTTATTTCTAATCTGATGCCACCTACAGGTGTGCAGCCCGAAGAGTGGGGACCCCTGCCTTAGAATGTAGATTAATAGAATGTAACAGTTAAGAGCCTGGGTCCTAACATCGGATCACCTGGATCCAAACGCTGGCTCTGCCTCTCCCCAGATAGATGACCCAGCAAGTTATTTCACCCTCTTTCTGCCCCCATATCCTCATCTGTGAACTGGGGTGATAAAGCATCACTGACTCTATGAATACAAATTTGAGCAAACTCCAGGAGATACGGAAGGGCGTGCTGCAGTCCCTGGAGTCGCAAAGATTCAGACAGAATTTAGCAACTGAACGGCAACAACATCACATTCTTGGAGGGATAAAGAAGTTCACGCACATGAAGTGTTGCAATATTGCCTGGTGCAGAACTTGTTTTTCTTCCTGTTCACTGACCTTTGGTTCCTCAGCTCGGGAAAGTTGCCTGGCCAATGAGGCAAATGGGAGCTGAAACGCAGTCCACACTCTGCTTGAAAAGTTAAGAAATCCCTGGGCCTTAGAGCTGGGCAGTATCAACCCTGCATGATTTTCTGTGTATCTCCCAACTTACACACCTAACAGGCAGTTTCTTTTTTTCCCGTTCCCGTGAGGAAACTGTACCAGGCTTGGCCCATGTAATTGTTCTGCTTGGGTTTTGTTCTTCACATCTTCCTTCATAAGGACTCTAGAATTGACTCACATCTTGGCTTACCCCTCTTGGAATTCTTCCTACAGGATATCAGGCAGCTTGTTGGGACCTCCATTTATATTCCCTTTAGCCCCCAAAGGAGGGATTTAGATGCAGCTCCAACTCAGGACAGATCTTCTACTAGTAGACTTCTCCTTTTTTCTTACTTGAACTGAGCTTGCCACACAAATTAGCTAGTTTAATTCTCAGCACACTGTGATGCAGGCACCAACATCATCCCCACTTTACAGGGGATGCCTACCCAACATGAAAATTAGCACCACTGGGATGTGAAGGCCTATTTCACACCACAGCTGTGTTATCTTGCCTCCCATTTAGAACAACGCTCCCATCAATATAATTGTTACCCACCATCATCTCACTCTAAAACCAGGCTCCTATCCCATCTATCCCATGCCTCAATAGTTTGTTTTATAGATAACCTTAGATAGACCCTTCCAGAAGTATTTTTCTTTACACTTTCATCATTGCAGTTGTCAAATGAGACTGATTTATACATTGATTTGGTAGCCCATATTTTTTCCATCATTCTGTGTACAAGTATACATGGAAAAATTGGAAGCTTATGGATTAAAACATGCACAGAGATTCTTGAAGCTCAAATGGAAACATAGATGAGAAAGATGGGTCCCAGAAAGAAGAAATGATTATCAGCATATCAGTAAGTTAGTGAAACAGCTGAGATTCACATGCAGGTCTCTAGGCTTCATCTTTAAGGGACTTGGACCCTCATTTGAGAAACTTCTTTTCTGATGCAGTTGCTTTGTGTTGCAGCTTAATAGGTTTAACTTTGAAACCTTAAGCATTACATTACTTGCCCAAGCTTGTGTTTAGTCACGACAACTTACTTATCCCTTGTAGTGGATTGAATAATGCCCCTCAAAAGATAGGTTGATGTTCAACCCCATTACCTGCAAATGTTACCATATTTGGATATAGGGTCTTTGAAGATAAAAATCAAGTTAATATGATGTCATGTTGGACTAGGGGAGGTCCTAGTCCAATGACTAGTGTTTCTATAAGAAAACAGAGATGTAGAATGGAGACCACCACGTGAAGACAGAGGCAAAGACTGGAATGGTGTAGCTACAAGCCAAGAATGCTTAGTGTTGCTGATAAGCGCCTGAGGCTAGGAGAAAGAACAGATTCCCTCGTGGAGCCTCCAGAAGAAAGCAGCCTGGCCAGCACACCCAGAATGGGATTTCTGATTTCTAGAAGTCTGAGACAATACACTTCCACTGCTATAAGCCACCCAGCTTCCGATACTTTGTTGTGGCAGCCTTCGGAAATGAACACATCCCTCCGGAAATGAGCCCTGTCGTCCACGCGCGCCTCAGTCTAAAACTGTTCTCATCCGAGAGAGGGTCCCGATGGCAGGGAGAGCGCATAAGAACTGGTAAACACAGAGGTCAGTCATAGAGCTCAGAATGTGGGTTCCCAGAGCAGTGGGCAAGAGGGCACAGAGGGGAGAGGCTGGGAACCCCAAGAACCCTCTGAGCTGGAGTAGGCTAGAAGCTGGGTGAGGATGTGCGGGCCTTACCCTCTGACTGCATTTGCTCACAGGCGAGGCCCTGGCGACCCACAGGGCACTGACACTTGCAGCTGGTCCCCTCAAGGATGGGCTCCCCATTGTTGAAGCAGGGCCCACAGCGGCAGGCATTGAATTCCATCAGGTACTGGTCCAGGGCCCGCTGCAGGTTCTGGCGCTTGGTCTCCAGGGACCCCAGGTTCGTGTGCCGCAGTATCTCATGGATTGGCCTCATCTGTGGGCACAGAAAGAACAGAGGACTGCACCCTGGGCTCTGTACAGCTTCCCAGAGCCCAAGAACTGGTCATCAAGCCTCGGGAAGGCCTGCTGCACACCAGGCACAGAGCCAGATTATCCTGTCGCATTAGATCCAGGCAGCCACTCTGTAAAGCGGGTATTAGGTTTCCCAGACCATGCATGAAGAATCAGAGTCTAAGAGCGTTTGAGTGACCAGCTCAGGACCACACACAGTGGACCATGCTGAGCATAACTTTGAAACCTGTGGTCCCCAGATCCCAGAGGAAGACAAGAGCCCAAAAGCCAGCTGTGCCAACTCATCTGCCCCTCCAGCATTCTTAGGAGGCAGGAAGAGTATAAAGTACTTACCTGTCTATGTGTATGTTTTATTGTCAGCCTTCAGTGCAGGGATTAATAAAGTTCTTGATAGGCAGTTGTGTTACCACTGCTGAGCACAACCGCTAATGGTGTGGGTGTGGGGTTTGCCTGTGTGTATGCTGGGGTTGTTTTATATTTGCAGCAGCCCATTCTAGGCAGGAATGTAGTTCAGGGTTTCTCAGCCTCAGCACTGTTGCATCTCCAGCTGAATAACTCTTTATTGGCAGGGACGGGCTGGCCTGTACATTGTATGATCATTAGGACCACTGCTGGCATTTACCCACCAGATGCCAATAGCATCTTCTAGCCATGAAAACCAAAACTGTTTTCTGATATTGCTAGATATCCCCTAGTGGGGAAAGGGTGGTCACCCCCTGCTTGGAAAGTCGTAGATAGAACAGAGAGCATTGAATCTGGGGCTAGAAAATCTGGCTTCAAATCCCAGCTCTGCTTCTAGCTGTGTGATCTCTGTCCCGTTACACATGGAAGCTTCCTTCCTCATCTGTAAAGTGAGAAAAATAGTCCTACACTCCTGGTTTATCAAGAGGATTAAAGTTGAAAGACAGGGAAGGGCTGTCACACAGTCACAGCTAAGTGAATGCTGCCCACTTCTCAGCTGTGTGGCCCAGAACTGCCCCTCCTAAGCCTGAGCCCCATTATTTATAAAATGGGAATAATAACTTACTTAAAATTCATGTGAGGATCTAAGGAAATAATAAATGTGAGATACCACTGCAAAGAGGAAGAACAGTATAAAACAAAGCACCATTTTTATTAGATGTGATGACAGTTAAAAAAAATTTTTTTTAACTGCATGTATATATGGTTATCTTCAATATGCTTATAACACTATTTTTAAGATACATAAACATGAAAACTCTTTCCCAGGTCTCTCATTTTACAGGAGAGGAACCTGAGGAGCTGAGCGAGGAAGGATTTGCCAAGGTCACAGAGCCATTCTGAGATGGGACTGAACCCTACTGGAGCAAACTCACTTCTCAAGAATCAGAGGTCAGTAAGGGCACTCACCATGCTTTGAGTGGGTTCCTGGAAATGTGTACAGAGACCTGTAGCAAACAAACCTTGTCCTGTGACCAGGGGCCGTGGCTGAGGTCACCAGGCTGGTCATGTTGGTATTGGCTGGGCCCCCAGCCAAGGAGGAGACCATTACTGGAAGTGCAGAGAATTTGGCCCCACTGTTAGGAAATTGGTGCAGAATGGACTGCCCTGGATAAATGTGACTTTTTGTTCCAGAGAAAGCCAGGACCATTGTGCAGCTTCCCTTTGACCTTCCGGGGGAAGCCCAGAGCTCAGACCTCCATCTCTCCTTTCTATTCCCTGAATCCTCAAGAAGAAGGTATGGAAGGGCTGGTAGGACTTAAAGAGGGAAGAAGATTGGGGAAATGATTCTTAAAATGTTAGAGCTTGAAAGCTATTGGCAATGGTCTTGTTCCTATTTTACAAATGAAAAAAAGATCAGAGAAGGAAAGTAGTATGATATAACACACTATAAAATAACAGATAACATATAATAATGTATACCATAACAACATCATCACATGGCGTGATTCCTGTGTTCACTCAGTCTAAGCACCTGCCATAAATAGACACTGCTAAGCTCTGGGAATATGCAAGTGAAAAAGATTCTTTCCACTCTGAACATCAAGTTCCAAATAACTCTCTAACTGGCCTCCCCTCCATGTCTGTAGTCTGATTGCCTATCTGTCTGTCTGTCTCTGAGCATTTTCGTTTAAAGCACAGCTTTAGTTGCATCAATCCCCTGCTCTATGACCTGCCAACAGCCTCACACAACGAATCCAACCTTCCAGGGGTCATCATGGGTTGTCAAGAGATCTTGAGCATTAGAATCTGTCAGTCTTGGCTCCAGTTGGGTTGTGCCATTTTCTAGTTCTGAGATTTGGCCAGCTTCCTTAACCTCCACAAACCTGCTTCCTCCTCTGACTTCGCTAAGTACTGAGGTCTCTCTCCCTAACCTTGAGATGTAACATTTTGCTATCCCCATGTTACAGAGCAGAACCCTGAGCCTCAGAAAATGAAGTAACTCATCCAAGGTCACACACACATCAAAAAGGTGGCTGATCCATGAACCAAACTCCATCTTTTTCACTCCAAACCCAAGCTCTCTCTCCCAAAAGATGGTATTGAGTCTTCTCCAAATCATGCGCATCAGTCTTCCCTTTGGATGTTTTGCTCAAAGCAAACAAACAGCTAATCTCTTGCCCATGAAAGTTGATATATTACTCATGATATCAATTTTACAGTTTTGCCCAAATCACTAATAGCTTGATGATAGCAATTTTCAGACCCTATGTGAATTACAGGTGCGTGAAAATGGTCCCTTACTTATTGGAGAAGAAATGAAATCAAGGTTAATCCGTCTGACCTCTTTCTTCATAGTAAAGAGGGTGTTGTAATAGATTTTTAGGTTTAACTGTTTGTATATATTTTAAAGAGAAGAAATGTGTCCACACCTGGAATTTTTACCTATATATAGAAAATGAGCAAAGGTCAGGAAAAATGGGCAAGAAAACAATAATATTTTACTTAAAAGCCCAAAATGCAACTCTCATTTTCTAATGGCTTACATCTTCACCCTAAACTCAAGCTCTCTCTGCCAAAAGACAGTATTGGGTTTTCTTGCATATGAATTGAATAGTGTGATGATACTGGTGAAACAATTCACTTGCTTTACAGTTTGAATACAACTTTACTTCCTTTGTGGGGTTAGAGATTTAAGGTAAGCTTTCTCAAGTTTGGTGCTGTTAGCACCAGCAGCCAGGTGTTTCCTTGCTGTGGGGGCTGCCCTGTGCATTGTGGGGGTTGTTTAGCAGCCTCCCTGGCTTCTGGCCCCTAGATGCCAATAGCATCTTCTCAGTTGTTACAAGCAAAAATGTCTTCAGATATTGCCGAATGTCTCCTGGGGGAGAAAAAATGACCCTAGTGGCTGAGAACCATGGCTGTAAGGACAGTGCTGGAATAGAGTGAAGAGAGAACTGGACATGAAGCCCAAAGGTCTTGGATCCAGGTACTTCCACCTATGGGCTCTGTGACTCTAAGTGATTCCCTTGATGACTTGGAACCTCAGATTCCTAATCTTTTCAATGGGGAGAATCCTATCTGTGCCAGAGGTCATCATGATGAGATCATTTAGAGTAGGGGCAGCAGACTGTAGCTTGAAATCACACTAAGCCCACAGCTTTTTTTTTTTGTATGACCTTTGAGCTAAGAATTACTAACATTTTTACAAGATTGGAGAAAAAGAAGAACTTGTATGAAAGAGACTGTGTATAGCCTAGAAACCTAAAACATTTACTATCTGCTCTTTAGAGAAAAAAGTTTGCCAATCTCTAACTTAACAGATGTGATTTTTAAAGTCTTTTATGTATAAATGTGAATAGTGCTTTTGTAATAAGGTGGCCTACTCCTGAAGAAGTTCTAGGACTACTAGTATAACACTAGACCCTAACCAGATAGTAAGCTTGTGACCCCAGCTCTCCTGTGGCCTGCATATAGAGTCACACATCCTTGTAGTCAGGCTTGGGTAAGGCCACCAGTTCAGCGTGCCGTTACATTTAATCTTGTTTTTTTGATGGACTCATAAAAAGAAATATAAAATGATCTGGTCTGCTTCACTTTCATTCCTTGTGGACCTAGAGTTTCTTCAACTGCGAAAAGACTTACCTCAAAATCAATAACAGCAGGATTATACTTTAATGACCTCCCCCAGGAACGGTACGTAATGATGCTGCTGTCTTGTGTCAAGCCACCTCCCCAGCCAGAGCTGCCACCGCGCACCCGAGAAATGAAATCTTCCACTCCCATAGCCTTCTCGTCTTCAGCTACCATCGAGAGAAGACTCACATTAGCGCATTTCCTAAGATGCCACAGGACCAGCTGGCAAGCTCCACTAGATGAGATTTGGAACAGAGTTTAAATGCTCTCCTGACAGCTGTCTAGCAGGACAGTTAACTAGCAGGACAAGGCAGAAAAGAAGCTTCAACACTTGGAAATCGACTCACCCTGTGGATTAGAGCAGGCCCTGGGAAGACAGCTCAACCCAACAAGGAGGAGGGAGAAGATGGAAAAATGGATGATTGATTTATTCATGTATTCATTTACAGGCCAAATGTTTGCTTGGTGCTTACTATATGCCAAATGGCTTCAACCAAATATTATAGGTGCTATAACTGATTTCTCAGTAGGGGTTCAAAGAAAGATGTGGTCAGATCTACAGTAGGAGAGGGGAGGTGGTCAGGTAAAAAATCAGTTACCTAGAAGAATGGATAAATCTTGGCAGGTAGATGGAGGGAGGAGGGAAAAGTGACCAAGAGAAGTATTTGACTTAAGACCCTGAGACATGAGTAGCCCAGTGCAATGGAAGTAACTTGAACCTCATCTACTCATCCATCTATTATAAACTATTTCAGCATCCTTGCATCTTGTGTGTCTTCCACCTGGAAAAAATGACTCAATACATGTTGCATGAATGAATGAATGAATACATGAGCATGTAGAGTGACCTGTATGGGAGATGTTATAAAGTATTCTTGCACAATTTTTCTCTAATAATTATTCCTTGAACTGGGACTTTGTAACCACATTTTTATCTCTCAGCAAACTTGTGTCCTCCCTCTGAGCTGTGCCTGATGGGACTTGATCTCAATCATTAACTTTCCAGATCCTGTCTGCACGTGCCTTTCCTCCCAGCTCTTATTCAGATCTTTGTCTGGTGCTTGAAATCTAGGACGTCGTACAAATAGGAAGTCAGGCATTTCTAAGGTGATCTCAGCCCATGTTGGGATTCAAAATAGAGTCACTACACGTCATTGGTTTGGGGTATTCAACAGATACCCAGTGCGACCATTGACTGAAATGGAATCAATTGGAAAGGAGAATATATATGCCTCAATTGTGTCCAAAGAGGAATCTGGCTTCTTTGGGGGGAAGCCCATTATGAATACTTGCTTAGTTTGCCATCTCCAGATTTTTCACAGGGTCCTAATGATAAACTTCCTCTAACTTGTATCTTCTCTGAATACTCATGCTCAATGCCCAAAGAGACTCCAAAGCATCTCTTGATTTCAGTACTGTTAACACCTGCAACAGGAAGCAGAGAAACACAGAATGCTGAGACATGGACAGTGAATATATACAACCAGCTCATAATAGTAGTTCATAGCTCACCAGTTCACAGTAGTAAAAACTAGCTTCTGTTTTATAGTCTATGAGATCCGGGTTGAAATCCCTGTTCTTTAACTCAGGTTCAGTGTTTTCTTCTCTACGGTCCCAATGTAAATATTCTTGAAATAAGAAGGAATATGGATTGCACATGCTAGTTGGCCAAAAGTGCCTGTTCCTTTCCTGTCCACGGGGCCTCCTTGAGAAGGTGATTCTATCTGATCCATCTCCTTTACCCCTGTGCCTAGTGCAGTGCCTGGTCCATGATTGGCACCAATCTTGCATATGTTGCCCCTCCCTCTCTCCTTTTTCTCTGTCATTCTGAAGTCCACACAAGCTCCAATTTAAATACCATTTCTTCCATGATGCACTTTTGAATCAGAACATGTCCTCCTTTCTTCAAAGATACCCATGTGCTTTGTTTGGATCTGAATGATCATTTGTGTCCCAATTCTTTTTGCCCCAGGTCCTCTTTGCACCTCGGAGAGGCTAGGTGCTGTCAGAAGATTGATAGATCTCCATGGGGAGGCTGCCTGACTTCTGACCCATGAGAACCATGAGGCCCACATTAGCTGCCTCTGTCTATACCTGAGGAGCTGCTGAGGAATCTGCATTTTGCAAATGAAGAACATAATTCTCAAAGGAATTATGTCATTTTGCCCCAAATCCCACAGCCTGTAGGTGAACAGATTGGGGTTTCCAACCCTTGGTCAAATGGCAAGATAAGGCTGGAAAAGCAGACCGGAGCAAGATATTGACCATTGCTACAAAGTTCAACTTCCTCTGTAGCTAAAGGCTTCTGAAGGCTGTGAACTGGAGTTTGTATTTTCAGCACATCATTGCTTTTCACTGGAACTATAAATAATTATAGCTAGTCAGTGTATTATCCTGGCAACCACAAAGGAAAGATCATTTAGGTCATAATTCAGTAAATGGCAGTCCACTCCAGTATTCTTGCCTGGAGAATCCCATGGACAGAGAAGCCTAGTAGGTTACAGTCCACGGGGTCGCAAAGAGTTGGACACGACTGAGCGACTTCACCTCACCTCAAACATTAGATTAGATATTTTCAAGGGAGTTTTGGGCAGCAGGTTTACTTGATGGATTCCTATGAAACTAAACTCTATGTGGTCAAGCACTGACATCTTATTTACCACTCTGTCAGTCTGCCATGGAGGAGGATCTCCATAAATACTCTTAGGATAAATGATTGATGAGTGAAAATGAATGCCAAGAATTGTTTGGTAACAGCTTCTGATGGAAAGAATCTTAGAAGCCAGGAATCATGAATTCAAATCCCGGTCGCTTAGATGAATGGGCAAAGAAATTACTATATATAGAATAATTATATACATATTATATAATTAATAATGATCAAATAGTCATATATAATTATAACATATATAATCATTATAATTATATAAATTATGTTATATACTTACATATAAATAATGTATAACATAATTATATGTATTAGTATATTTAATATAATTGTAATATATATGTAATCATTATATATTAAAAATTGTATACATATGTATGTACTCTGTATAGCCCATATATGTGTGTATATATATGTATGACATATATATATATATACACACACACACATACCCTATAGATATATCCCATATAAAGAGATCCTACCTTAAAATGTAAAGAAATACTGCAATTTGGGACAATGTGGATGAAACTAGAGGACATTATACTAAATGAAATAAGTCATACACAAAAAGAAAAAAAATTTATGATTGTACTTATCAAGAGCTTTACAAAAGTCACATATATAGAAGCAGAGAGTAGAATGGTGGTTTCCCAGGACAAGGAGGTGGTTGGCAAAAGGGGAGATGATGCACAAGGTTGTGGTTGTGTTGGAGAAATAAACCTAGAGAGCTAATATACAGCCTGGCGACTCTACTTAATAATACTCTACTGAAAAAAAATAAATAAAAAATAATACTCTGCTGAAAACTGGAAATTTGCAGAGGGAGTAGATTGCAAGTACTCTTATCACACACACACACACACACCACACACCTGACTATGTGAGAAGAATATGTGTTAATTAGCTTGACTGTGATAATCATTTCATATATATATATATATAATCATACTGTATATTTTAAATATATACAATTTTTTTTAAGTGAAACAAAACACATCCCAGTCCCTGACACCCTGTATGAAGTTAGAAAAGGTCCCCAACCTCACGGGGTCTCAGTTTGCCGTTTATGGAGAGAAGGAGTTAGACTTGCTCATCCCCAGGCCTCTCTTGGCCAGGGCCCTCTGAGCCTGTGTGTGCAGTGGTTTCTGAATAACCCTGAGCTGAGAGTTTCTGGGAGAAGTGATCCTTTAAGTACTAGCACTCAGCACCAAGCAAACGGCTTCTTCTGCCATTTCTGTTCAAGTACTTTTAATTTTTAATGCACTACTAATTGAGGAAGATTTAGCATATTTAATTGTTTTGATTAAAAATTGCTTCAACAGTGATAAACAAAAGTGGATGAAAGGAATTCATGGGCAGAAGCCAGAGTGATTACTTAGGTGAGTGGTGGAGTGCTGCTGAATTAAAGTGACAGGACGGGCTGATTAGTGGGGGCTGGAGGATGCCTGTGGAGTGATTATGCTCATGAAGGGTCTGCCAACAGCTTGCCAGGCGCTGCTGGGAGAAGCGAATCCTACAGTAAGGCTTGATTGCAAAGAATTGCCTCCTGAGGACCCTGAAGGAGGGTACCAGCCAGCAAGGGGAGGTCTGTGACTTAAGAACCACACAGCGTGAGGGCTAAAATATCCTTAGTCACCTACCTGACATGTCTCACGTTTAGCTGTGACATGCTTGGTTCATAAAGATTAATTGTCTTGCCTAAGACCACACAGTTAAAAAGAACAGTGGAGCTGAGATTCAAACACGTCTGTCGTGCTTAGAAGAATTAGTGGTACTTTCACTAATTCCAGTTATTTCATCAGAATAAATTCTGCTGAAAATTTTAGTAAGCATCTACTATTACCATCCCAGGCATACTGTATGTTGGACAAGGTAGACACTCTGAGGATAAAACTGATATAAATATGATGCCAATCTGAACAAGTAAGGTCCTGGCCTTGAGAAGCTAGCGGATGTGGGCCATATAGTCAGTGAAGACTCAGTTGGATCTGAGAGTTGCTCATTTCGATACACCAGGGCTAGAAGAGCAGTCTCCTGCCAGAAGTCATGGGGACTGCGAGTCAGAGCTGTCTAGAGAGCACCCATGGAAAACCAAGACCAGTGAGCTGGGAAAGGGACCAGGGCAGGTCAAGTGTAATGCCAAAGTCCAGGACTTGAGGCTGGTATAGAAGCTGAGACACAAAGCCAGAGTGACAGATGCAAAGAGCAGAGGAGGGGTGAGGGGAAGAGCAGAAATTTGTCCAGCACGATTGAGTAACGCTTGCCCAGACAGGCACATGGCATGGGTGCTGTGCCAGGGCTCCACCCCACCTCAGCAGCCTGACTCCTTAGATGTCAGCTCTGCACCAGATCAAACTGGCATTTGCTTTGGGCTTTTGAACTCAGTGAATTGGAGTTGATGTTTGCTGAACCTGGCTACATAGCGAGATCTTCTGGAGTGCTTATTAAAAACAGGTTCCAGGCCCCCACTTCTCTTGATTCTGATTCTGTATTTCAGAGTAATCAACAAATATTTTAAACAAGTATCTCGTATGAAACCTATGCAGTGCATCTGGGATCAGATATTAAGTACGCTCGTCCTACAGAGAACCTCCGGTGACCTGTCACAGCAAGCTGGCCTCCACCCTGTCCTAGTTAATGCCTTAAATAAGGACCTAGCAGCCAGGCTTATTGTATCTACCCAGGCGGAAAGAACTAGAAAATGAACCAGGATCCAAAAAGCCCTCAAAAGGCTGATGAACAGACAGACCAAGCACGAGAAATGAGATTCAGATTGGAAAGTTACAAGATCCTGTCCTGGAGATAAAATACCATGTACATGAGCACAGTAAGGGGTAGAGTCAGCTTAGCAGGAGAACCAGAGAAAAGGGCTAAGCGTTTTAGATAACTTCCAGCTCAGTAAGGCAGTGACGCCACGTGAAAATTATAATCAATAGAGGAAAGGCAGTGATAACCTCACTCCTTCTGCACAGGTTAGAGAAACCCGGAACCTGGAGCCACGTTCTGGGAGCTATACTTTTCAAAGGAAATAAGAAAAGGAGACATTCACTGGACACCACGCAGCCTTTGAAAAAAAGGAAATCCTGCTGTATGCAACACCATGGCTGAACCCTGAGGACGTTATGCTAAGAAGCCAGTCACAGAAAGACCAGAACTGCATGATTCTACTTAGTGTGGAGTATGTAGAGTGGTCATACTCACAGAAGCAGAGCACAGAGTTGTGTTTGCTAGGGGCAGAGGGAGAGGGTGATGGGGCATAAACTCTCAGTTACCCTAGATGAATGTTCCGGAGTTCCTGTTGTATCACTCTGTCCTTAGAGTGAAGAATTCTGTATTGTATGCTGAAACATTTGTTACAAGAGTAAATCACGTGTCAAGTGTTCTTACCACAATAAGATAAAAAAAAGAAGCTGGGGAATGATTGGGTAAGAAGCGTAAGGTTGAAGAAATCCAAAGACTGGTCCTTTGGGGAATGTTTAAGGTGATGTGAAATTCCAGATATTCAAGCTGGTTTTAGAAAAGGCAGAGGAACCAGAGATCAAATTGCCAACATCAAAACTAGTCAATCTAATCACACTAGGACCAGGGCCTTGTCTAACTCAATGAAAGTAAGCCATGCCTGCGGGGCAACCCAAGGCGGGCGGGTCATGGTGGAGAGATCTGACAGAACGTGGTCCACTGGAGAAGGGAATGGCAAGCCACTTCAGTATTCTTGCCTTGAGAACCCCATGAACAATATGAAAAGGCAAAATGATAGGATATCAAAAGAGAATCTCCCCAGGTCGTTAGGTGCCCAATATGCTACTGGAGATCAGTGGAGAAATAACTCCAGAAAGAATGAAGGGATGGAGCCAAAGCAAAAACAATACCCAGTTGTGCATGTGACTGGTGATAGAAGCAAGATCCGAAGCTGTAAAGAACAATATTGCATAGGAACCTGGAATGTCAGGTCCATGAATCAAGGCCTTGAAATTAAAATATGCTTATTCCTTGGAAGGAAAGTTATGACCAAACTAGACAGCATATTAAAAAAGAGAAGCATTTTTTGCCAGCAAAGATCTGTCTAGTCAAGGCTGTGGTTTTTCCAGTGGTCATGTATGGATGTGAGAGTTAGACTATAAAGAAAGCTGGGCACCGAAGAATTGATGCTTTTGAACTGTGTTGTTGGAGAAGACTCTTGAGAGTCCCTTGGATTGTAAGGAGATTCAACCAGTCTATCCTAAATGAGATCAGTCCTGGGTGTTCATTGGAAGGACTGATGTTGAAGCTGTAACTCCAATTCTTTGGCCACCTGATGTGAAGAGCTGACTCATTTGAAAAGACTCTGATGCTGGGAAAGATTGGGGGCAGGAGGAGAAGGGGATGACAGAGGATGAGATGGTTGGATGGCATCACCGACTCAATGGACATGGGTTTCGGTAGACTCCGGGAGCTGGTGACGGACAAGAAGGCCTGGCATGCTGCAGTTGATGGGGTTGCAAGGAGTCGGACACGACTGAGTGACTGAACTGAACTGAGGTTAGTCATAACCTTCCTTCCAAGGAGCAAGAGTCTTTTAATTTTATGGCTGCAGTTACCATCCACAGTGATTTTGGAGCCGAGAAAAATAAAGTCTGACACTGTTTCCACTTTTTCTCCATCTATTTCCCATGAAGTGATGGGACCGGATGCCATGATCTTCGTTTTTTGAATGTTGAGCTTTTAAGCCAACTTTTTCACTCTCCTCTTTCACTTTCAAGAGGCTCTTTAGTTCTTCTTCACTTTCTGCGATAATGGTGGTGTCATCTGCTCTCTGTCATTATTGGATATTTCTCCTGGCAATCTTGATTCCAGCTTTTGCTTCTTCCAGCCCAGCGCTTCTCATGATGTACTTTGCATATAAGTTAAATAAGCAGGGTGACAATATACAGCCTAAGTTTGGGTAAACTCTGGCGGTTGGTAATGGACAGGGAAGCCTGGTGTGCTGCAGTCCATGAGGTCACAAATAGTCGGACACAACTGAGCGACTGAACTGAACTGAACTGAAGGTGATGTGGGATGTTTATCGGAACGAGGAAGGAGAGATTTCTCTCAGAGAACTAGACTCAACTTCCCAGAGGGTTGTTAAGGAAAAGGAATTAATGGCTTGTTGGTGGGGCTACAAGGGCAAGAACTAGGACCAAAAGGGCAAATGCCACAGAGAAAGAGTTTGAGACTCAATGTAAGGTACATCACTGCAGCGCTCAGAGGCCAAGGAGATCATTGCTTCGTGAGGCAGTGAGCTCCCCACATCTGGAGGGTACCTAGCAGAAGCTGGCTGTGTGCTTGTGAGTAGAAGGGTTTGGAGTATTGACAAGTGGTCTTTTAAGAGCTCCTCTGAAGTCAAGATTCTGAAATTTTAAGAACATACCAGAATACTTGAGGAACATTTGGGATAACTTCATCATGTCCTTAGTAATTTCTTATTGTGTGCCAGGCATCTGGGAAATAAAGAAGGGTAGGTGAGTGTTTGCTTGCAGGGCGCTTACAGCCAGGTGTGGAGACATGGATAGGTAAGCTGACAGTTCTTGTACTGTGTGGTGAGGACTTTGAAAGAAGGCAACAAATGCATAGGTATAAAAGCAAGGGTACCAGAGGCAAGTGTGAAAGGATGAGTAGGGATTAACCAATTGTGAGGAGGACATTGAGAGCAGAGGGTGGGCACGAGGAGGCCTGGGGACCCTGGCAGCAAGATTCTGGTCAGAGAGGCCAACATGGTCTAAACTCAAGAGTGGAAGACAGGGAGATGCAGATCAGTCCAGGAAGTGCTGGGAGACCCCGGGGCCCTCCACACTCTCATCTGGCCCCTAGAGGAGCTGCTGTGCCCGCCAGGGAGGCCAGGAGCCCGGGAGACGCGGCTCCGGCAACCGTGTCCGCTCCTTGTTTCCCACCTGGCCTGGGCTGTGTGCAGGTGCGAAAGCTATTCTCACACCTCGCGCCTCCGCGCGGAGATGCTGCATCCACACGGCTCCGAGGCAGAGCCAGGCAGCCTGACTTCTGAGGTGCCAGAAACAGCAAGTCTCTGTCATTCCTCAGATGAAAAGCATCGAGTGGAAACAGCAGGTGTGATGCATTATTTATCTCTATGCAACAAACAAATGCCACTCAGGTGGCTGTGATTTATGTGTTGTGTTGCTTTGCTACATTGGTTGCTCCCAAAGACAGCGTCAGAAAGGAAAGGAAGCATTGTATAGTCTATTTCATGCCATAACATTGGAAAAGATGATTGTTTAGTGTGTGGCTGGATGAGCTGGGAAGTGTTGGCTAACTTACTTGCCCCTTCTGTGCTTCTGTGTATCCATTAAAATGCATGCTTCTTCCCAACTACCTGAGAATAAGAGTGCCAGTAACTCCGTGCCCTGGCATGTGCTGTTCCCTGTAAAAGTCCCCTTACTTTCTTCCCTGAGTTCCTCCCACTCAGCTCGAGGAAGCTTTCCCTTACCCCCAAAGGCCCTGTATCTGTGTCCCCACGGCATCCCTATGTGTCTGTCATGGTATCCCCATGCCTCCCTATAGCATAGTATTTAGCACACTATAGCAATTGTCAATTTCTTGATCTGTTTTTCCAATTATTCTGCAAACTTAAAATGTCATCTCTTGGGTTTTCAAGACTTAGCATGTGACAGGCCCCAGAAGTGCCCAGGGATGCGCTAATTCCAACCTATCTAGACAATACCTCTAAAATGTTTCTTTGAGAGTCACTGGTCTTCTTTTGGTTGATGAAACAAATTGCATCTTTGTAATATCTCCTGTTTGATTGAGCTGGTATTTTATAAAGCTCTTTCATCAACATTATCTTATCGGAGCCTCAGAACAATCTTATGGGACCAGGAGGCTTTGCTCTTTTTACAGGCAAACTAGGGTTGGAAAAGGCAGTAACTATGAGGGTTAAGCGTGTGAACTCAGGAGGCAGAGTTCTACCCATCCCTGGAAGTGTGGCTTTGGGTGAATGACTGAGCCTCTCTGTGCCTCATGTTGCGCATTTGAAAATGGAGATGAAAATGGATTCTCTCTGAGTCTCTAAAAGCAGTGTCTGGTACAATTAAGTGTTCAACAAATTTTGTTAGTCTTTGCTGTGGTTGTTAGGTAATTTGCCTTAAGATCTATGACTAATAAGCCCAAGAATCAGGGTTTGATGAGAGGTGTGTTATACCCAAACTCAGGGCCCACTCCATCTCATCAAGGCAGTCTTACTCTGCAGGAAGCATTCATCACGGGGCATGAGTAGCAGCGGTCTCACCAAGACTTTCATTCCATGACCCCCTCATTCTACAAAGCAGCTCAGAAAAGGACTCTGTGCTTCCAATGGCTAATCTGGGGGCTGTGATCTCTTATACTCCCCTGTCTGATGAGAGGCTACCCTCAGAAACTCTGGCCCACTAGATGACTGTGGTCATGACAAGAGGCTGGAGGATAGCTGAGGGCCAGGCACTGAAGTGGAGACTAATCGAGCTGGAATGTCCATTCACACTGACTATCTGGACCTCTCTATATCACAGTTATCTATAGTGTGGACATTAGAACACTCTCTGTCTCACAGGGTTGCCCTAAGGGTTAAATGAGTTAATCCATGCCACATACAGTGCTTCAGATAGTTCCTGGCTTGAAAGTAGCCAAAATGGTCAAGAATTACTATTATTACTGCTGCCAGAAATGCCACACCATACACAGGCTGTGCTGTTGGCTCTTGATTCTGAACTGGAAAAATCAGAGTCTAAGGGAGGCTGAAGAGTTTATGAACACCTGTTTTCTTAATCAACTTCTCTGTGGTGTTAGCTGTACTATAAACTGAGACGGAATGAATGAAGAAGATGGGACATCCACATTATGTGCTGGGCAAAAATTTTCCAGGCATTATTTAATATGCACAGATCATTCCACAGCAGGTACACTTTCCCCCATTTTAGAGATGAGCAATTCAAGGCTTAGATGGTTTCAGCCACTTGCCCAAAATGATACAATAAATAAATAGTAGACCAGGGATTGAACCAAGATCTGTGTCCAGAGCCCATTTTCTCCTTGCCACATCACTTGTGGGAGAGGGAGTTAAGGGTGGCCCTGGGTGTAATTTTGACATCATCATCACCTTCCTTTCGGGCTGAGGCTGTTTTCAGTGATGGAGGTGGAAAGTCAAAATCAGGATAAATTCAGGAGGATGGTGCTAAGGGTCTCAATTCCATGTGTATGTAAATGACTTAAGGGGGGTGGGGACAGAGCCAAGACACCAGGAGTCTGTCAGTCAATCAATACCATCCATCACTGTGAAGCTTGGTTGTCATGGTAACTGAGGATAAAGCCCGGAGCTTGTTAGAATCTAGTGCTTCTCTGTTCAGGATGATTGGTTGGTTAGCAAACACAGTGAAAGACCTTTCGGGCCANAATGGCTAATCTGGGGGCTGTGATCTCTTATACTCCCCTGTCTGATGAGAGGCTACCCTCAGAAACTCTGGCCCACTAGATGACTGTGGTCATGACAAGAGGCTGGAGGATAGCTGAGGGCCAGGCACTGAAGTGGAGACTAATCGAGCTGGAATGTCCATTCACACTGACTATCTGGACCTCTCTATATCACAGTTATCTATAGTGTGGACATTAGAACACTCTCTGTCTCACAGGGTTGCCCTAAGGGTTAAATGAGTTAATCCATGCCACATACAGTGCTTCAGATAGTTCCTGGCTTGAAAGTAGCCAAAATGGTCAAGAATTACTATTATTACTGCTGCCAGAAATGCCACACCATACACAGGCTGTGCTGTTGGCTCTTGATTCTGAACTGGAAAAATCAGAGTCTAAGGGAGGCTGAAGAGTTTATGAACACCTGTTTTCTTAATCAACTTCTCTGTGGTGTTAGCTGTACTATAAACTGAGACGGAATGAATGAAGAAGATGGGACATCCACATTATGTGCTGGGCAAAAATTTTCCAGGCATTATTTAATATGCACAGATCATTCCACAGCAGGTACACTTTCCCCCATTTTAGAGATGAGCAATTCAAGGCTTAGATGGTTTCAGCCACTTGCCCAAAATGATACAATAAATAAATAGTAGACCAGGGATTGAACCAAGATCTGTGTCCAGAGCCCATTTTCTCCTTGCCACATCACTTGTGGGAGAGGGAGTTAAGGGTGGCCCTGGGTGTAATTTTGACATCATCATCACCTTCCTTTCGGGCTGAGGCTGTTTTCAGTGATGGAGGTGGAAAGTCAAAATCAGGATAAATTCAGGAGGATGGTGCTAAGGGTCTCAATTCCATGTGTATGTAAATGACTTAAGGGGGGTGGGGACAGAGCCAAGACACCAGGAGTCTGTCAGTCAATCAATACCATCCATCACTGTGAAGCTTGGTTGTCATGGTAACTGAGGATAAAGCCCGGAGCTTGTTAGAATCTAGTGCTTCTCTGTTCAGGATGATTGGTTGGTTAGCAAACACAGTGAAAGACCTTTCGGGCCAACCCAGACTACTTAGCCATAAGTACAAGACCCTTTGCAGTCAGGTCCCTGCCCAGCTCACCATCCTCACTGTTCAATCCCACTCAGTCTCTGTAGGGATTCACCTCTGACTCTTCAGAGTATAAGAGAAGCTCCAGAGGGTGCCCAGCATCTATGGGTTTAGATTCTGAACCAGCCCTTCTAGAAAGCACTGAGTCTCTAATGTGAGTCAGCCTCAGCCTCTGGGCAAAATTCCAGGGACACATCATTCACGAGATGCACTATGGAAGCAGGTGGTTGTAATAGTGTGATTATATATAGAGCTATGTCCTGGGTGCATTGAAGTACCTAAGACAGGCTCCCAACCCAGAGCCGGGGAGACGGAAAGACTGCCTGGAAAATCCTGTGTGAGCAGAGGCCAAGGGTGAGCAAGCATTAGCCAGGTGATGAAGACTGAATGAGGGGAGGGGAACAGAGTCCCAGGTGGAAGGAACAGCAGCAAGGAGAAAGTGTGATTAAGTCAAGGGACCAGCAAGTAGCTCAGTACAACACAGACCTGGGGGAGCTGTGGGCTGGAGGGCTGGATGCATGCTCCCTTGTCCAGGGCAGGGACCTTCCTGTCTCAAAGCTCACCTTTGCATGGCTCCAGCAGCTTGCTCTTCAGTAGCTTGTCATCCTCTCTGTGGCTTCCTGGAAGCCAACACTGACTACATTTCCAGGTTACTGATACATCATCACTCCTCCTGCAATAACCTAAACACTGGATTGTTCTCATGTATGCACTGGCCTCAGGGGCAAGCCCTCCACAGAGTCTGGCCTTGGGGTGAATCTGTCTCCTGTTGCTCATTCTTACCCCTTGCTGCTTCAGCCACTCCCACACAACTTTCTTAGAAAGATCCAGCTACATGTTCCACCAGGTACACTCCCACTCCATCTAATTTCAGAAGATCAGGTTTCAGTGTCTCTGGAGATAGAAGATGGGAGGGAAGAAAAGGGGGGTGCTCCCTTCTTTGTACTTCTACTGAATTTTTTTTTTTATCACAGTGTATTATTCTTAGCCCCCAACTGACTACATATTTCTCCAGGATGGAGATCTATGTGTTTTACCCCATATCTCTGGAAATCATGGGTTCTCTCTGAATATTTACTAGATGAGTAGATAGATTGCTGAATGAACGGAGATTGGATTATGAGAAGAGTTTTCCTCAGAGACTGATTCCTGCCTCTTAAGAAGGGAAAAATGCTCTGCTCAGAACCTTCCTGAAAGGGAATTATAAGCAAAAAATAGCAATAATATAGAAATGTGATGGAATATATGAAAAATTTGAGACACTTAGATGACACATCCATCTTCCCCAATTATTCCTCATATACAGCTTAAGCATCGGGGCTGCCTTTGTCCCATTCTAGTAAAGGAACAGAAAATACATAGCTCAGAGGTTCTCAGTCCCTGCTCAGACCCTTTAGGAATCCACCCCTGACTCTTCAGAGTGCAAGNAAACTTAGATGACACATCCATCTTCCCCAATTATTCCTCATATACAGCTTAAGCATCGGGGCTGCCTTTGTCCCATTCTAGTAAAGGAACAGAAAATACATAGCTCAGAGGTTCTCAGTCCCTGCTCAGACCCTTTAGGAATCCACCCCTGACTCTTCAGAGTGCAAGGAAAGCTCTGGAGGATGTCCAGAATTGGTGGGATTGGACACTGAATTACCCCAGCCAGAAAGACACTGACGCTCTACCATAGGTCAGTCTCTAACTCTGACAGACATCACTGATTGCCCACAGGACTTTCTGGCTGAGCCCTTATCTGGTGTCACAGTCCTCGACTCAGCAGTCCCAGCAGCATTTGCTATTAAAACTGCCAGCCGTTGGTGGCTTAGATACGTTTTATGGCCTACAGGTCTTTAGGCTCACTTCTTTGCATGCCACGGGTGCCAGCGCACCACGCTTGTTCCTAGCTCTGTGAATCTACCCAAGCTTCAGAACAGACCATCAGTAGCTGGTCAGTTTAACCCTTAGCAATTCTCTGTTATAATTCCAAGTCAAGGTTCAAACTGACCTAACACTGCCCTTAGGAGTGAATATCGAGTATAATACAACTTTGTGTATACATGCATGCTAAGTCCCTTCTGTTGTGTTCAACCCTTCTGTGACCCCATGGACTGGAGCCCACCAGGATCCTCTGTCCATGGGACTCTCTGGGCAAAAATACTGGAGTAGGTTTCCATGCCCTCCTCCAGGGGATCTCCCCAACTCAAGGACAGAACCCATGTTTCTTACATCTCCGGCATTGGCAGGCTGGCTCTTTATCACTAGTGCCACCTGGGAAGCCGATAATACTCCGTTCAGTTGAGTTGCTCAGTTATGTCTGACTCTTTGCGACCCCATGAATCGCAGCATGCCAGGTCTCCCTGTCCTTCACCAATTCCTGGAGTTCACCCAAACTTATGTCCATTGAGTCGGTGATACCATCCAGCCATATCATCCTGTCATCCCCTTCTCCTCCTGCCCCCAATCCCTCCCAGCATCAGAGTCTTTTCCAATAAGTCAGCTCTTCCCATGAGGTGGCCAAAGTACTGGAGTTTCAGCTTTAGCATCATTCCTTCCAAAGAACACCCAGGACTGATCTCCTTTAGGATGGACTGGTTGGATCTCCTTGTAGTCCAAGGGACTCTCAAGAGTCTTCAACACCACAGTTCAAAAGCATCAATTCTTATTCTTTGGCACTCAGGTTTCTTCACAGTCC
>SJYX01007998.1:98948-260081 GCA_006410675.1 Oreotragus oreotragus | reverse complement strand
AAGTTAAATAAGCAGGGGGACAATATACAGCCTTGACATACTCCTTTTCCTATTTGGAACCAGTCTGTTGTTCCAAGTCCAGTTCTAACTGTTGCTTCCTGACCTGCATATAGGTTTCTCAAGAGGCAGGTCAGGTGGTCTGGTATTCCCATCTCTTTTAGAATTTTCCACAGTTTATTATGATCCACACAGTAAAAGGCTTTGGCATAGTCAATAAAGCAGAAATAGATGTTTATCTGGAACTCTCTTGCTTTTTCAATGATCCAGAGGATGTTGGCAATTTGATCTCTGGTTCCTCTGCCTTTTCTAAAACCAGCTTGAACATCTGGAAGTTCACAGTTCACATATTGCTGAAGCCTGGCTTGGAGAATTTTGAGCATTACTTTACTAGCATGTGAGATGAGTGCAATTGTGCAGTAGTTTGAGCATTCTTTGGCATTGCCTTTCTTTGGGATTGGAATGAAAACTGACCTTTTCCAGTCCTGTGGCCACTGCTGAGTTTTCCAAATTTCCTGGCATACTGAGTGCAGCACTTTCACAACATCATGTTTCTGGATTTGAAATAGCTCAACTGGAATTCCATCACCTCCACTAGCTTGTTCTTAGTGATGCTTTCTGAGGCCCTTGGGTATTTTTAAAACTTCACTTAACCACTTTCAAATCACAAGCGGTTTAATAGTTTTTAAAAAAGAAGATAAGCAAAATAATATCCAGAGATATCACAGAAGCACTGAACCAAGAATTAGAAATCCTTATTTCATCGTTCACTTTGCTTCTAAGCAGTGGTGTCACCTTGGATGTGTCATTTATCATTCAGTACCCTGTTTTCATCATTTGTAGAATGGCTACAGCCATAAAATACAGCTCAAAGCATTGCCAGGAAGCTTAAATGGGATGAAATTCATGTAAGCACTCAGTATGCTGCCTGCCACAGAGTTAGAACTCAGTGATTGCTTGTTTTTTTCATTTCTATTTGGATAAGCTGTTTCATTACATGAGAGTTCACACACCTGTCTCAGCACTTAATACTAACAGCTGCCTCTAGATTTCCCCTTTGACTACCTTCCTGTGATGGTTAATTGCCTGCATCAATTTGACTGGGCCAGGGTGTCCAGATATTTGGTCAAACGTTATTCTGGGTGTTTCTGTGAGCTATTTTTGGATGATATCAACATTTAAATCAGTAGCTTGAGTAAAGCAGATTGCTCTCCCTAAAGTGGGTGGGCCTCATTCAATTTGAAATCCTGAATAGACAAAAGGACTGACCCTTCCCTGAGTGAGAGAGGATTCTTCCTGCCTAACATTCCTTGACATAAATCGCAGCAAAATCCTTTATGACCCATCTCCTAAAGTCGTGGAAATAAAAGCAAAAGTAAACAAATGGGACCTAATTAAACTTAAAAGCTTTTTCACAGCGAAGAAAACTATAAACTAGGTGAAAAGACAACCCTCAGAATGGGAGAAAATAATGGATGAAACAATTGACAAAGAATTAATCTCCAAAATATACAAGCAGCTCATGAAGCTCAATACCAGAGAAAGAAGCAACCCCGTCAAAAAGTGGGGAGAAGACCCAAATAGGTATTTTTCCAAAGAAGACATAGAGGGATGGCTAATAAACACGTGAAAAGAGGCTTAACATTGCTCATTATTAGATAAATGCAGATCAAAACTGCAACGAGGGATTACCTCACAAAGATCAGAACGGGCATCATCAAAAAACCTATAAACAACAAATCCTGGAGCGGGTGTGGAGAAAAGAGAAACTTCTTGTACCGGTGTTGGAAATGTAAACTGGTACAGCTACTATGGAAAACAGTATGGATTCCCTTAAAAAAAACTAGGAATAAAACTACCTTATGACCCATCAGTCCCACTACTGGGCATATATCCTGAGGAAACCATAACTGAAAAAGACACGTGTACCCCAGTGTTCATCACAGCACTGTTTACAATAGCTAGGAAACGGAAGCAACCTAGATGTCCGTCGACAGATGAATGGATTAGTCGCGGTGCATATACACAATGCAGTATTACTCATGCATAAAAAGGAACACATTTGAGTGAGGCAGGTGAACTGAGAGCCTATTATACAGAGTGAAGTAAATCAGAAAATAGACATTGTATATTAATGCATACATGTGGGATCTAGAAAGAGGGTATTGGTGAACCTATTCGCAGGGCAATAAAGAAGGCAAAAACATAAGGAACAGACTTGTGGATACAGCCAGGGGAAGGACAGGATGGGACAAATTGAGAGTAGCATTGAATCATATGCATTACCATATTTAAAACAGATTGCCGGAGGGAATTTGCTCTGTGATGCAAGAAGCTCAAATCTCGTGCTCTGTGACAAACTAGAGGAGTGGGATGGGGTGGAGGGTGGGAGAGAAGTTCAAGAGGGACATATGTATACCTATGGCTGACTCATGTTGATGTATGTATGTACTCATTATTGTAATTATCTTCCAATTAAAATTAAATCAACTTTTTTAAAAAGGGAGGATTCTTCCTGCCTAATTGCCTTGAACTGGAAAATTCGCTTTTTTCTTGCCTTTGCACTCAAACTAAGACATCAGCTCTTTCTGGGTTTCAAATCCCTAACCTTCAAATTGGGACTACACCATCAGCTCCCCTGATTCTTAGGCCTTTGAACTCAAACTAGAACTAAATCATCAACTCCCCTAAGTCCACAGCTTGCCAAATATGGATCTTGGGACCTGTCAGGCTCTATCGTTGTGTGAGCCAATATTTTATAAGAATTCTCTTTACTTATATAAGTAAGGTATGTATTGTAGAACCCTAACTAATATACTTCCTAGTGCCTTTGTTATGGCTAGTGATGATTTTTCCTTTATTTAAAGTGATTATATGTGTGGCTACAGTCAGCGGAGCACACTGGGTTAAGACAGTATGACTACCCCTAAAAGTAAGCAATACAGTTGACATCATGATCCAGCCGATTTACAGCCAGCTAAAAGAAGTTGCAGTTCTTAACCATACTTTCTGTGATGCTTGCTGAGTCTTTCCTTCCTACTGTATTCTGTTTCATTTTATTAAATGCTAGTCATGGCTCACTAAATTTCTTTTACAATCTGCTAGTGCGCTGTAGCCTGTAGTTTGAAAAACCCTAGGTAAAACATCTATGAGGCATTATAGAATGTTTATTAATATCACAGGTTCTCACACTGAACTTGAACTCCACCCATAATAACAAGGCAAACTTGACCTTGCATAAGATATTTAACATTGCTGGGCTTCAGTTCTTCATTTGTAAATTGAGTGTTATAGTATGCTCTTCCCAGGTCTTTCCTGAGGATAAAATGAGATAGTGCATTTAAATGCCTAATTCAGTGTCTGCCATGCGATGAAATGCTCAGTAACTGTGAGCCATTTTACCACTGCTACTAGAGTTTAAGCCCTTGGAATATAGTATCAGAATGAATGACAGAGTGTGAAGAAATGGGGAGGGGGTGATGGGAGGTAAATACATGGATAAGATATAAACTCTATATCAGAAGACCTTAATTCAATACTAATTGAATCATGTTGAGCCAATTACTTGGGCTCTTTAGACCTAAGCTTTCTCTATAGAACTGGGGAGAAAAATATTAATAAATTCCTTATAAGCAATTATGAAGATCATCTTCAATACCAGATGTGAATGACTGTATTTTACCAACCTTAGGAGTTAATATATTTATTAGAATCAAATATTTTAAATATATTTTGTTAGAACCAAATATTTCAGTTATTTCTAAGTACAGTGAAAACAAAAATAAATTGTTAATTCACTATAGGTGGTAACCAATCTGGTTGTCCCTATAATAAATCATCCCTGACTATAATCACATGATTATAACAGAGAAATCCTGTTACCTGCTATATGAGATAATAGGATCCATGTTGGTGCCTAGACAGTGCTAACCATATTTTGTGTGCTTAATATATGTTTGTTGAATGAAAAGCTATTGAATAAATAAAGAGAAGGAAAGAAGACAAAGGAAAAGAATGTAAAACTATAATTGACATCAACTTTAGTGAGATTTTTGTCATGTCCCTATAGCTTTTTCTACCCAGTGTGTTAGGTAGTAGACCAGTTGGCCCAAGGACCCTAGTTGGAAAGTGATGATCAGTGATGAGCTGAATGTATTGCATTTTCACTGAAAGGGTCATTTCCAGGGTCACTGTTATCTGGCATCCATCAAAGGGAGGCATGATGGAACACAGGCACTGATTGGGCTTGTTAAGACTTTGAAAGATAGTGAAAAGAATTCAAACTGACCTTGATCAATGGGAGGAGCAGTCCCTCCAAAATGGGATGAAGCTCTAGGGACAGAAATGAATGACCTTGATTTTTAAAAATGGCCAGGTAAGGGAAGGAGGCATGAATGCTAAGATTCCAAGTCTTACAGCAGAAGTGTTGGCCACTGCAGGCTGGGCATAATGATGTTTCTTCCATTTGAACAATGTTTCAAAGCTGACCAATTGCAGAGACCTATGAGATAGGTTGCCTTATTGTCCCCACATTACAGATGAGAGGATAGTTAAGATTGTAGAATTAACAACTGGAAAGCTGGGAGTTATGAGTAATGGTATGGTATGGTATGGTAATAGTAACACCAACGTTGTTGTTCAGTCACTCAGTCATGCCTGACTCTTTGCAACCCCATGGACTGCAGCACACCAGTCTTCCCTGACCTTCACTATCTCCCTGAGTTTGCCCAAACTCATGTCCATTGAGTCAATGATGCCATCCAACTATCTCATCCTCTGTCATCCCCTTCTCCTCCTGCCCTCAATCTTTCCCAGCAGCAGGGTCTTTTCCAATGAGTTGGCTCTTTGCATCAAGTGGCCAAAGTACTGGAGCTTCAGTATCAGTCCTTCCAATGAACATTCATAGTTTATTTCCTTTAGGATTGACTGGTTTGATCTTCTTGTTGTCTGAGAGACTCTCAAGAGTCTTCTCCAGCACTGCAGTTCACAAGCATCGATTCTTTGGTGCTCAGCCTTATATTGTCCAGCTTTCACATCCATACCTGACTACTGGAAAAACCAGAGCTTTGACTAGACAAACCTTTGTTGGCAAAGTGATGTCTCTGCTTTATAATATGCTGTCTAGGTTTGTCATAGCCTTTCTGCCAAGAAACAAGAGTTTTTTTAATTTCATGGCTGCAGTCACCATCTTCAGTGATTTTGTAGTGCAAGAAAATAAAGTCTGTCACTATTTTCATTGTTTCCCATTCTATTTGCCATGAAGTGATGGAACTGGATGCCGTGATCAAAGTTTTTTGAATGTTGAGGTTAAGCCAGCTTTTTCACTCTCCTCTTTCACCTTCATCCAGAGGCTCTGAAGTTCCTCTTCATTTTCTGCCATTAGGTTCGTGTCATCTGCACATCGGAGGTCATTGATATTTCTACCCACAATCTTGATTCCAGTTTGTGCTTCACCCAGCCTGGCATTTCTCATGATGTGCTCTGCATATATGTTAAATAAACAAGGGGACAATATAAAGCCTTGACATACTCTTCCCAATTTGGAACCAGTCTGTTTTTCCATTTCTGTTTGTAACTGTTGCTTCTTGATCTGCATACAGATTTCTCAGGAGGTCTGGTATTCCCATCTCTTTAACAATTTCCCACAGTTTGTTGTGATACACACAGCCAAAGGCTTTAGCATAGTCAGTGAAGCAGAATTAGATATTTTTCTGGAATTGTCTTGCTTTTCCTATGATTCAACAGATATTGGCAATTTGATCTCTAGTTCTTCTGCCTTTTCTAAATCCAACTTGTACATCTGGAAGTTCTCAGTTCATGTACTGTTGACACCTAGCTTGAAGGATTTTGAGCATTATCTTGCTAGCATATGACATGAACACAATTGTGTGGTAGTTTGAACATTCTTTGGCATTGCCTTTCTTTGGGATTGGAATGAAAACTGACCTTTTCCAGTCTTGTGGGCAATGCTGCATTTTCCAAATTTGCTGGCATATTGACTGCAGCACCTTACAGCATCTTTCAGGATTTGAAATAACTGGCTGGAATTCCATTACCTCCACTAGCTTTGTTAGTAGTATTGCTTCCTAAGAGCCACTTGATTTCACACTCCAGGATGTCTGGCTCTAGATGAGTGGTCACACCATTGTGGTTATTCAGGTCATTAAGACCTTTTTTGTAGAGTTACTCTGTGTATTCTTGCCACCTCTTCTTAATATCTTCGGCTTCTTTTAAGTTCATGCCATTTCTGTCTTTTATTGTGTCCATCTTTGCATGAAATATTCCCTTGATATCTCTAATTTTCTTGAAGAGATCTCTAGTCTGTCCCACTCTATTGTTTTCTTCTATTTCTTTGCATTGTTCACTTAAGACTTTCTTATCTCTCCTTTCTATTCTTTGGAACTGTGTATTCAGGTAGGTGTATCTTTCCCTTTCTCCTTTGCCTTTCACTTTCCTTCTTTACTCAGCTATTTGTAAGGCCTCCTCAGACAACCATTTTGCCTTATTGCATTTCTTTTTCTTAGGGATGGTTTGGTCACTGCCTCCTGTACAATGTTATGAACCTCCATCTGTGGTTCTTCAGGCACTTTTGTCTATCAGATCTAATCCCTTAAATCTATTTGTCACTTCCACTGTATAATCATAAGGGATTTGTTTTAGGTCATTCCTGAATGGCCTAGTGATTTTTCCCTACTTTTTTCAATTAAAGTCTGAATTTTGCAATAAGAAGCTCATGATCTGAGCCACAGTCAACTCCTGGTCTTGTTTTTGCTGACTGTAAAGAGCTTCTACATCTTTAGCTGCAAAGAATATAATCAGTCTGATCTTGGTATTGACCATCTGGTGATGTCCATGTAAAGAGTCTTCTCTTATGTTGCTAGAAGAGAATGTTTGCTATGATCAGTGCATTCTCTTGGCAAACTCTGTTAGCCTTTGCCCTGCTTCATTTTGTACTCCAAGGCCAAACTTGCCTGTTTCTCCAGATATCTCTTGACTTCCTACTTTTTGCATTTCAGTCCCCTATGANCTGTCATCCCCTTCTCCTCCTGCCCTCAATCTTTCCCAGCAGCAGGGTCTTTTCCAATGAGTTGGCTCTTTGCATCAAGTGGCCAAAGTACTGGAGCTTCAGTATCAGTCCTTCCAATGAACATTCATAGTTTATTTCCTTTAGGATTGACTGGTTTGATCTTCTTGTTGTCTGAGAGACTCTCAAGAGTCTTCTCCAGCACTGCAGTTCACAAGCATCGATTCTTTGGTGCTCAGCCTTATATTGTCCAGCTTTCACATCCATACCTGACTACTGGAAAAACCACAGCTTTGACTAGACAAACCTTTGTTGGCAAAGTGATGTCTCTGCTTTATAATATGCTGTCTAGGTTTGTCATAGCCTTTCTGCCAAGAAACAAGAGTTTTTTTAATTTCATGGCTGCAGTCACCATCTTCAGTGATTTTGTAGTGCAAGAAAATAAAGTCTGTCACTATTTTCATTGTTTCCCATTCTATTTGCCATGAAGTGATGGAACTGGATGCCGTGATCAAAGTTTTTTGAATGTTGAGGTTAAGCCAGCTTTTTCACTCTCCTCTTTCACCTTCATCCAGAGGCTCTGAAGTTCCTCTTCATTTTCTGCCATTAGGTTCGTGTCATCTGCACATCGGAGGTCATTGATATTTCTACCCACAATCTTGATTCCAGTTTGTGCTTCACCCAGCCTGGCATTTCTCATGATGTGCTCTGCATATATGTTAAATAAACAAGGGGACAATATAAAGCCTTGACATACTCTTCCCAATTTGGAACCAGTCTGTTTTTCCATTTCTGTTTGTAACTGTTGCTTCTTGATCTGCATACAGATTTCTCAGGAGGTCTGGTATTCCCATCTCTTTAACAATTTCCCACAGTTTGTTGTGATACACACAGCCAAAGGCTTTAGCATAGTCAGTGAAGCAGAATTAGATATTTTTCTGGAATTGTCTTGCTTTTCCTATGATTCAACAGATATTGGCAATTTGATCTCTAGTTCTTCTGCCTTTTCTAAATCCAACTTGTACATCTGGAAGTTCTCAGTTCATGTACTGTTGACACCTAGCTTGAAGGATTTTGAGCATTATCTTGCTAGCATATGACATGAACACAATTGTGTGGTAGTTTGAACATTCTTTGGCATTGCCTTTCTTTGGGATTGGAATGAAAACTGACCTTTTCCAGTCTTGTGGGCAATGCTGCATTTTCCAAATTTGCTGGCATATTGACTGCAGCACCTTACAGCATCTTTCAGGATTTGAAATAACTGGCTGGAATTCCATTACCTCCACTAGCTTTGTTAGTAGTATTNATTCTTTGGCATTGCCTTTCTTTGGGATTGGAATGAAAACTGACCTTTTCCAGTCTTGTGGGCAATGCTGCATTTTCCAAATTTGCTGGCATATTGACTGCAGCACCTTACAGCATCTTTCAGGATTTGAAATAACTGGCTGGAATTCCATTACCTCCACTAGCTTTGTTAGTAGTATTGCTTCCTAAGAGCCACTTGATTTCACACTCCAGGATGTCTGGCTCTAGATGAGTGGTCACACCATTGTGGTTATTCAGGTCATTAAGACCTTTTTTGTAGAGTTACTCTGTGTATTCTTGCCACCTCTTCTTAATATCTTCGGCTTCTTTTAAGTTCATGCCATTTCTGTCTTTTATTGTGTCCATCTTTGCATGAAATATTCCCTTGATATCTCTAATTTTCTTGAAGAGATCTCTAGTCTGTCCCACTCTATTGTTTTCTTCTATTTCTTTGCATTGTTCACTTAAGACTTTCTTATCTCTCCTTTCTATTCTTTGGAACTGTGTATTCAGGTAGGTGTATCTTTCCCTTTCTCCTTTGCCTTTCACTTTCCTTCTTTACTCAGCTATTTGTAAGGCCTCCTCAGACAACCATTTTGCCTTATTGCATTTCTTTTTCTTAGGGATGGTTTGGTCACTGCCTCCTGTACAATGTTATGAACCTCCATCTGTGGTTCTTCAGGCACTTTTGTCTATCAGATCTAATCCCTTAAATCTATTTGTCACTTCCACTGTATAATCATAAGGGATTTGTTTTAGGTCATTCCTGAATGGCCTAGTGATTTTTCCCTACTTTTTTCAATTAAAGTCTGAATTTTGCAATAAGAAGCTCATGATCTGAGCCACAGTCAACTCCTGGTCTTGTTTTTGCTGACTGTAAAGAGCTTCTACATCTTTAGCTGCAAAGAATATAATCAGTCTGATCTTGGTATTGACCATCTGGTGATGTCCATGTAAAGAGTCTTCTCTTATGTTGCTAGAAGAGAATGTTTGCTATGATCAGTGCATTCTCTTGGCAAACTCTGTTAGCCTTTGCCCTGCTTCATTTTGTACTCCAAGGCCAAACTTGCCTGTTTCTCCAGATATCTCTTGACTTCCTACTTTTTGCATTTCAGTCCCCTATGATGAAAAGGACTTCTTTTTATTTATTTATTTATTTATTTTTGGTGTTAGTCCTATAAAGTCTTTTAGTCTTCATAGAACCGTTTAACTTCATCTTCTTCGGCTTTAGTGGTTGGGGCATAGACTTGAATCACTGTGATACTGAATGGTTTGCCTTGAAAACAAACCAGGTTCATTCTATCATTTTTTGAGATTGCACTCAAGCACTGCATTTCAAACTCTTTTGACCATGAGGGCTACTCCTTTTCTTCTAAAGGATTCTTGCATGGTAGTAGATATAGCAGTCATCTGAATTAAATTCACCCATTTCCATCATAGTTTTACTACACCAACATAGTGCAGCAATAAGTACCATTTTTAAACTCTTACTATATGTCAGGCCCTGGGACACCTGATCACATCTCTTTCTCTCTCTTAGTCGCTAAGTTGTGTCCAACTCTTGCGACCCCATGGACTGTAGCCTGCCAGTCTCCTCTGTCCACGGGATTCTCCAAGCAAGAATACTGGAGAGGGTTGCCATGTCCTTCTCCAGGGGATCTTCCTGACCCAGGAATCGAACCCAGGTCTCCTGCATTGCAAGCAGATTCTTTACCGACTGAGCTATGAGGGAAGCCCTGATCACATCGATTGTTTCATTTCATATTCATAACATCCTATGAAGTGTCTTCTGTCATTGTCTCATTTAGGGCAGGAACCAGGCAGGAAGAGGGAGGCATTTGCCCAAGGGTCACATGGCCAGTCAGTGGTAGAGATGAGATGTGAACTCAAGGAATCTAAATTAGAACCTTTTTCAGTAATTGATGCTTAATGAGTGCTCATTATCATTAGAATTACTCTATTTTCTGTGGATAACTTTTCTTATTCCTCACAATTAATATGAGTTAAATGCCACTAATACCTCCAGCTTAAGGGATGAAGAAATTAAGACTTAAAATGATTAAATAATCTGCCAATAATCACACAGTAACGTGACAGAACTTATATTTTCAAACACTAAGCTATACTAACATCCTGCATTCAAGAGAAAACAAATCTCTTTAAACACTTACCATCCAAAATGTACTGATACTTGGAATTATTCTCAAACAAGCCTTTATTATCATTCCTACTTGGGTCTTGAAAAAAACTGAGCTTCAGAGAAATTAAGTTCCCTGATTGGGGTCATGCAATACTAAATGGTAGAACCAAGTTCTCCACCCAGATGTGTCTGACTCTCAAGTTTAGATTCCTCACTGCCATCTGCCAGCATATTTCTTCATTCCGCAGACCTTGATCAAATGATTCTGCTACTTACTCACCCCACCTAAAACTGTAATCTATAATAATAACCACTGCTTACACAGTATTTTCTTTATCATGATGCTTTTTAGAAATATCTTCATTAATTCTAATAATGGTTTTTAAAAGTAGTTTATTATACTTATATTAGTTGTGGGAAAACTGCAACTCAGAGATACAAAGTAGTAGCTTTTAAATGGCAGAACCAAAAGCAAAGATATATTTGTAAAAAGAACCCTTTTCACTGCCACATTGCCTGATGGCTTTCATGGGGCCATAAAATACTATTGGCTTCCTTCACAAGTAGAGCATCAATAGAAGTCACTCTCTGTAAGATCTTTGCAGACCTTCTCAATATTCCAAACTACAGAATCAAGAGACTTCCCTGGTGGCTCAGCAGTGAAGAATCCACCTGTAATGCAGGGGACTCAGAGACACAGGTTCAATCCCTGGGTCAGGAAGATTCCCTGGAGGAGGAAATGGCAACTCATTCCAGTAATCTTGCCCAAAAAATCCCATAAACAGAGGATCTTAGTGGACTGTTGTACATGGTGCCACAGAAGAGTTGGACACACCTGAGTGTCTAACACTCAGCAATAGAATCATGAACCTTTAGAGCTTTGAGGGCTATTAGTTTACTTTCTAGTCCATGCATAGCTTCCCTCACATCATCCTGTATCTTATGGAGGTATCTTATCTGACTTACTTAGATCCCTTAACTTATAAGAAAATCTGTTTCATGGGCATTTGAGAGACAAAGGTTGCAGAAGCTAAGCTAAATGTGTCAGGGAAGCCCAAATGCCTCAAGAGGTAAAGAATCTGCCTGCAGTGCAGGAGATACAGGAGACAAGGGTTCGATTCCTGGGCTGGGAAGATATCTTGGAGAAGGAAATGGCAACCCACTCCAGTATTCTTGCCTGAAAAATTCCGTGGACAGAGGAGCCTGGCAGTCCATAGGGTCACAAAGAGTCAGATACAACTGAGCATGCATGTGCAAGACCTACCTACATTGGCCATCAAGGGAAAGTCTAGTCCATTGTCTAGTAGAAAAGACACATAGATAATTACAATTAGTATGGTGAATGAATTTATATATACATACATATATATTCTGGATTATTTTCCTGGCTCGAGAATCCCTGCCATAATTCCAAATGCCTAGAGGTTCTTCTCCTAGGAAGTTGGCCCTGCCAGGCACACTCATCATGTTCTTCTCACCCTATTATGTGTGTGTGTGTGTGTGTGTGTGTGTGTGTGTGTGTGTGTGTATGTGTGGTTGAAATATAATACAGAAAGACTATTTACTCTTCACAATTCACACCCAGATCATCTGCGATTTACCCAAACTCTATTTCAAAATATGTCTCAAATCGATCATATTCTTTCATCTCCATTCTGATTCCTTACCTGGATATCAAAAGGAGTCTTCTAACTGTGCTCCCTGAGTTTGCTCTCACCCCCTCTAATCTGTGCTCTCCAGACAGTGGAATGACCTACTGACAGAGATTAGACCATGGCACTGCTGGGTAACCTTTTAGTGATTTCCTTTTCACTACAGACAAAGTCTATACTTCTTACTACAACCAGCAAGACCATCTGCAGCTACTTCCAACCTCAGCTCCCTCCATCCCCCACCTTATCTGTAGGCTTCAGCCACACATTCTTATTTCAGTTCTCAAACACTCCAGGTTGTCCATTCTGCCCAGGGCACCTTCCCTCTGGTCTTGGGAATCTCCTTCTGAGTATCTTTTTGGACCTTATCTGATTTACTCAAGAGATTTTCCCAGATAATCCTAAACTGATGGTCTTCTCCCTCTCCTTCCGCAGTTAGTCTCTATTTCTACAACCTGTTCATTCTTCTACGTAGCTCATATCACAATTTGCAATTGGCTGGTAAAGAATCCACCTGCAATGAGGAAGACCTGGGTTTGATCCCTGGGTTGGGAAGATCCCCTGGAGAAGGGAAAGGCTACCCACTCGAGTATTCAGGTTGTCCATTCTGCCCAGGGCACCTTCCCTCTGGTCTTGGGAATCTCCTTCTGAGTATCTTTTTGGACCTTATCTGATTTACTCAAGAGATTTTCCCAGATAATCCTAAACTGATGGTCTTCTCCCTCTCCTTCCGCAGTTAGTCTCTATTTCTACAACCTGTTCATTCTTCTACGTAGCTCATATCACAATTTGCAATTGGCTGGTAAAGAATCCACCTGCAATGAGGAAGACCTGGGTTTGATCCCTGGGTTGGGAAGATCCCCTGGAGAAGGGAAAGGCTACCCACTCGAGTATTCTGGCCTGGAGAATTCCGTGGACTATATAGTCCATGGGGTCTCAAAAAGTCGGGCACGACTGAGTGAATTTCATTTCACTTCACTTCATGTATCTATTAGCTCACTCAACAGAAGCTAGTAAGGCCAAACACCATTCTAGGAAATGAATATATAATAGCAAACAAAACATATGAGGTCCCTGCTCTCATGGAACATGCATACTAGGAGGAAGAGGTTGACAATAAACAAAGAAGCATGTGAACATGCTAATTACTGAATCTATGATAGCCTGAGAATTAAAATAGGGTGTTATACCAAAGAGGGACTTGCTACATGGTCATAAAAGGCCTTTTGGAGGGGGGGGGGCATTTAAGTTGAGATTTGAATGGTTATCACTATGTAAACATTAGAGGGAAGGGTAGCCCAGACAGAGAGAACCGCTAGTACCAAGGCTGTAGGCTAAAATAAGCTTGCTATGTCAGAGTGTTTACAGAACAACAGTGACAACAGCAAGAATAGAAAGAGATCAAAGAAAAAGTAAAAGGAAAGAGGAGAAAAGTAAAGAAAGGCAAAATAAAAGCCATCGTACTCTAGCAGTGGCCAGGTAAGAGATCACGGATCAGTCAGATGGTAATAGAGACGTAGTTGGATGCCGTGTATGCTTCACAAATAAAAGATGACAGATCTCACTGATGAGGGGCAGAAAGTAAAGGAGGAACCAAGAATGACATCTGGATTTTAAGGTATTTATTTAGTTTCTTCCACTAGATTGTAAGCTTTGCAAGAACAGGAACCATATCAATTCTGTCTACCTGGCACATAACAGAAACATAATTGATGAATGGATATCTGTATGAACAAAACCATGAAAGAACGGGCAGAGGGGCATCAGGGCAGGTTTCGCAGAGGTGGGGATACCCATACGAGGTTCCAAAGAATAAGCTGAAATCTGTCAGGTTGGCAAGATGGGGAAGCATTTTGGAGGCTGACAGACAGCACCCACAAGAGGAGGCAGGAAACATACATGAACAGAACAGTGTCACTGAATTACTAGGTAAATTATCAGCTCGGTAATAGGGCCAGACTCCAGAGAGGCCAGATGGTGAATGCACTATTCTCTTCGTCATATTTTTATATAAAGACACATGATAGGAGCTCCAAAGAAGGGATGAAGGAGAAAAAAAATCTAAATCCAGAAATTCCAGCCCAAAGCCATACTGACCCCTGTAGAATGTAGAGAGCTGTCAGCAGCAGCCCTTGAGGAAAATCTAGGGTCCCATTGAAGTCTAACATCACCTCCCCAACATCCAAGACGTCCCTTGATTTTTGATGCACAGTTTCATGCTGTCTTAAGGGGAGACGCATTTTATCTAAAGGACACATTAGAAGAAAACAGCCTCGCGCATCCTCTGGGATGAACCCATAGAGGATCTGAGGCAAACCCAAGGACAGATGAGTCCCCAAAGCAAACCAGCCCATGTGTTCATTTAAATCATTCCATTCCAAGCTCAGCTCTTTGAGGGAGGGGATGTATTCCACACGGTGTGTTTCTTAGAAACAAGCACTTAATAGAATATAAATATTATTAAAGGCATATAGATCAAAGACACCCAGAGAGAAAAAAGACATTGAAAAAGAGGGGAGCAAGAGAAGGAGTGAGAAAGAGGATGAGAAAGAGACAAAGAGAAAATTAGACAAACATCAAACACGGAGTGAGAGTATGCGTGATTCTGTTTGTCAAAGGGAAAGAAGGTAGATGTTTTTGTTCTTTGTAGGTTAATATGTAAATGACATTCTGATTTATTAGCGGGCTCCAGCAGATGAGGTGATGATTAGCACATTTCCATATTTATAGAAAAGCAACACTAACTTTCCGGATTTATAGAAAATCAGCTCTTCACAAATAGCAAATTGTGCTATTATCGACATATGGCTTTCTATAAACAGAGCTGAGGTAATTATCCCTGGGACAATTCGTTGGTGGGCTCCTTTTGAATATTAACCACATTGGAAGCCCATTTCTGCCTCACAGATTTTAAAGCAGAGGGGGCTTGAGATACCGCAGGCAATTAATTAGTAATCCAGTACCAAAGACAGAGCCCAAATGAAAGGCTGTACCAGAACACATGGTGAAAAGACGCAGGTCCAGGGGTCTGACGCCAGTTTCCTGCAGCCCTGGGCCAAATATAGGGAAGTAATTAACTTCCCTAAGGAGCCTCAGCACTTCTGGGGCTAAAACTAGAATAACACCAACCTCCAAATGTTGTCAAGAATATTAAATAAGAATATATACAACAGCCCTGGAACTTAGTAAGTACTCAATAAATGTTAGCTCTTTGTTCTTCATGGTTTTGAGTGACTCTTAAAAAGATCCACTTGAATTAAGTTTTTCAAACTCTTTTTTTATACTGATCTATCCTGAATTATTTCATTGGTCATGACTCCGCACCTATATATGTCTTTAACCAAAAGAAGTTTCTGGAAGCAATAACTTATCCTCGTTGCCTACAAACGATTATGATATTTTCTCTTCTGTGTTGTTCAAAATGTTTGTGATCCATACCTTGATTTCAGGATCTACTATTGGTTTTCAGCCTACAGTTTGTTAAGTATTATGCCACAGGAAGGTAGGAACTGTATTTAGATTTGCTTGCCTTTGTATCCCTAGCACAAACCTGTAGAAGATACTGAATAGATATTTGAATTATAAAGAATGGATACAGAGATAGATGGACGAGTTTATGAATGGCCCTAGTTACGAATCTAAGTTAACACCCTGTTCAAACTCAATGTCTTGTTTTGCTTGCTCACTGTGTTGAGCGCTAAAGAGGTGGAAAAGTATCAGACACGATGCTTGCTTTCAAGGATCTTGCTGTCTAGATGAAAAGAGAAATAATGAATATTTGGAAAATTGCTTTAAAGACTAAACTGTGGAATTTATATGAATGTGTTGAAGGAAGGATTGAATTAACCAGCCTGAACTGGTGCAGTCAGAGAAACTTCTTGAAACTTGGAGGTTGAACTTGGCCTTGAAAAATGGATACACCTCTCACCCTTCTATTCATTCACTGGTTCTCAAACTATACTAAGCATCAAAATAAACTGGAGGGTGACTGTCGAAACACACTGCTGGACCCACTCCCAGAATTTCCCATTTAGCAGGTTTGGGATGAGAACCTGAGAATTTGCATTTTAACACATTCCCAGGTGATGCTGATGCTGTTGGTGGGAGTCCGCGTGTTTTAGAACCACTATTCTAGCAGTTTGGAGTGAGACCATGGAGACTGTTGATGTCTTGCTAAGGATTTTAGGTTTTAGTATTAGCCTTGCAGGATCTTAGGCAAGGAGGTGACATCCTAAGATCTGTGAGGCAGAAATATCCTTCTGGTAGCAGTGTTGAGAATGGATTGGAAGGGGTGAGTCTTCCTTTGAAGACCATTTAGGAGTTGCTGCAGTAGTAAGTGAAAGATATAAACCCAGCCTCCCATTGCAGAAGGGGATGCAGAAGAAAGGATGGAGGAGAGTTGCTCAGGAGAGAGAGCTGAAGGGTCTTAGAGATCTACGGGGATGGAGGAGAAGGAGGGTCTGGGATGACTCTAGGTTTCTGCCATCACTGACTTCTTGGATGGCCGTTCTACCCACCAAGAATCTACATTTAAAATGTCTTAACATTTTAAACAGCAAAACCCCAGAGACCCTTTATTATTAAAGAGATAACTATGGTGCCATAGAAAATGCATGACTTTGGACAGCCAGACAAGTCTGCATTCAAACTCTATTTGTGGTGCTTCCTAGCAAGCCATTTCACCCTGTTGAACCTCAAGTTTCTATAAATAATAATACTAATGCTACCTTAGAGAGTTGTCATGGAGACTAAGTGAGATCATGCGTGGCTGAGAGTCAGTGACTAGAAAACTGCTCACCACGTCTGGTATACGCGTTGAACGCCATGTGCGCCACGCACCCATTCTACTTACCAGCTGTTTCCATTTTTTCTCTGTTAAGCACCAGGATATACTCATAGACACCACCCATCGATCCAGACGTTATGTAATGGGTGCCATAGTCATTGATGAACTTGGCGTACATGCCATAATGGTATCGCTCTGGAAGCTCCATTAGTGACTGCTGCATACCTTCATCCAGCATGATGTTTTCCCTCCTCATCTTAAAATGAGCAGTCTGCACCTTTGTGAAAATTCTCATAAAGATGTATTTCTGCCAACAACAACGACCACCATTAAATGAGGGAAAAGAACACAGAGAGTATATATTTTACCACATGAGATCACGTAAAAGGTCAGCATTTAGTACCTGTGGATATATATACACCTGCATATAACTGTGGGAATTATATGTAAATGTATAGATATACTTATACATATATGTATATAAATATACATAAGGGGGGATTACTACACTTTGCAAGCATATATTAGGCACCAGTGTGTGCCTGGCTTCTCCTGTGCCTTCACCTCCTTCCTACTGTGCCGCCCAGGGCAGGTTCTCGTCAGCCCTCCCTGGGTTCATTATCACAGTGTGCTTCACTGTGCTCCTTGCGTCTACCCTGCCCTCAGCCCACTCTTACCTCCACATCTTTCTCTAATTAAAGCAGTATGCAACTTCCAACATAAGGATTAGGCATCCATTAAAAATTATACTTAGGAATATTTCGATGACATTGTGAAATGCCAATATCATTTAATTTATTGAACAAATACCTATCAGTGCCTGTCATCACATGCTTTCTGCTAGGTGCAAGGAACATGATCTTGAATGAGATCGTCCCTGCCCTCATAGAGCTTATATTTTAGTGGTAATCTTATACCATTCAGTAATCAAGAAATGCAGGATCTTGATATAATAATGAAAAAAAAAAAAGGGAAAAAAGGACAGGACCAGGGTGAGGCTGGATTGGTTTAAGAGGAAGTGGGTTATGCATGAGCTTTCCTTGCAGAGAATGAAACCCTTGTTCCAAAGTGATAGTGAAAGTTGAAGGAAACGACCTGGTTTTTGAAAAGTCCACATCACCCTGAGAGTTGTATCTCAGAACAGCACTTCCCTTCAGATCAATAGCTTATTTGTGCAAAGCTCCAAAATGTAATTTATATTTGTTAACAAAGTTAAATTTTATAACTGTTTTTTCATCATGTAAAATCATGGTTTGAGTCCTCTGTAAATCCCAAGTTCTGGTACAATGTTTTGAGGCTTTGGGGTAAATTTCTGATCAATTCAATGAATATTGCTCTGGCTCCTGGTTGCCTCTCTATCCTATCACTCCCTGTTTTCCCTTCCCACCTGGGCTTCAGACAGTGGAAGTCCTTTCAGTCCACATCTGTGTGAGGCAGTTTCTCATCTCTAGGCTTTTGCACATTCTCTTTCCCAGGCTGAGAATAGCCTTCTGTTAGCTTCTGCCTCACTTCATCCAGACAACTGGTACTAGTCTTTAGATATCAGTTAAGTCAGACTCCTTGACTTCCTCAAGGAAGCATTGCCTGATAATAGACAGGATAATAGGCAATTAGTAGTAAATGGTTGATGAAGAAGTGTTGATGAAGAAAGATTCATTGAGCAGGCCAGCCATCCAATCTATGGAAAAGCCTGGAAAAGCCAGGCTTGCTGTAGAATTCTTGCAAGTCTAGTTTAGAAGGCTTAGCTGTTTCTATTTAAGACATTACCATTCTAAGTATTTCCCTGTATGCTCCAGGTAACCATGAAAAGGGATGGGGAAATGATAAGAGTACTAGTCTTATCATGCAATGTTATTCCCTTTGTGATGATTCTGTATGTGAAAGTGTAATAAGAAAACAAACATGATTACCACTGATCAGACATTTCCAATTATACAAGCAAATGAAGGTTCAATTACTACTGTACTTTTTAATGCAGTTAAGGTAGTACGTGTTCGGCATAGATTATGGGATACTGTGCAACATGGGCATTATGTTTTAATACCTTCTCATTATACTTGCTTAACTTTTTTAAGAAGGAAGCATCTTGTGACATGGATACACCTGCAGTCACCATGAATGGGTTGCCTATAGAGCTCACACCAATGGTCAATCCCATTGACCCAGAATTGTCATTTTTTACTTCAGTGAGAAGATCAGTTGCATCATTATATGTCTCTGAAGAGATTTTAGTATCTGCCAGGGCCTGAAAGGAAACACATAATGTTAGCTTTGTACACATAAAGTTATATTCCAATTCATAGGTAATATTTAAATCTTTTCTCTGTAAATAACCAATGTTTCAGATTATTATAAATACTCCTTTAAAAAGGCTATTCCAAATTGATACTAAAATGCATAAAATTCAGCAGTGCTTAGTAATTAGTGGTACTACTAAAATATTGATTTAAACATACACACATGATTCTGATAAAATGTTATAATGTTCTGGGCATTTATTTTTTTCCAGAGGGCTTATCCTTCCTGTGTAGAAGATAGGAAGATAGATACCCTTCCTTCCTGCTTGACTCTGTAGTGGGAAAATACGGAAAGCCATATCTAGGTATGGACAAGAGGCAAAGGCAGGCAGGTGGTGACAGTTCTAAGTAGAGGTATGCTTAGGGACCACCCAAAAGTGTTTGGTTATTTCATTCCAGGATTGCATTTCTCAGCCAGCTTGACCTGAGGTCTGGTCATGTGCTCTGCTTGAGCCAAGGAAGTGAGGGTTAAGAGCCCATGGGTAGTTCACTCTGTAATCACAAGAGCATGTGTTGAGATGGAGGCTCCATTAGTTTGAGTCCTGAGTGTCTGTGATGATGAGAGTTTCCTTTCCATGTTCAGTTCAGTTCAGTCGCTCAGTCGTGTCCGACTCTTTGTGACCCCATGAATCGCAGCACGCCAGGCCTCCCTATCCATCACCATATCCCGGAGTTCACTCAGACTCACGTCAATCGAGTCCGTGATGCCATCCAGCCATCTCATCCTCGGTCGTCCCCTTCTCCTGCCCCCAATCCCTCCCAGCATCAGAGTCTTTTCCAATGAGTCAACTCTTCGCATGAGGTGGCCAAAGTACTGGAGTTTCAGCTTTAGCATCATTCCTTCCAAAGAAATCCCAGGGTTGATCTCCTTCAGAATGGACTGGTTGGATCTCCTTGCAGTCCAAGGGACTCTCAAGAGTCTTCTCCAACACCACAGTTCAAAAGCATCGATTCTTCGGCGCTCAGCTTTCTTCACAGTCCAACTTTCACATCCATACATGACCACAGGAAAAACCATAGCCTTGACTAGGCGGACCTTAGTCGGCAAAGTAATGTCTCTGCTTTTGAATATACTATCCAGGTTGGTCATAACTTTTCTTCCAAGGAGTAAGCGTCTTTTAATTTCATGGCTGCAGTCACCATCTGCAGTGATTTTGGAGCCCAAAAAAATAAAGTCTGACACTGTTTCCACTGTTTCCCCATCTATTTCCCATGAAGTGATGGGACCGGATGCCATGATCTTCGTTTTCTGAATGTTGAGCTTTAAGCCAACTTTTTCGCTCTCCTCCTTCACTTTCATCAAGAGGCTTTTTAGCTCCTCCTCACTTTCTGCCATAAGGGTGGTGTCATCAGCATATCTGAGGTTATTGATATTTCTCCCGGCAATCTTGATTCCAGCTTGTGTTTCTTCCAGTCCAGCGTTTCTCATGATGTACTCTGCATATAAGTTAAATAAGCAGGGAGACAATATACAGCCTTGACGTACTCCTTTTCCTATTTGGAACCAGTCTGTTGTTCCATGTCCAGTTCTAACTGTTGCTTCCTGACCTGCATACAGATTTCTCAAGAGGCAGGTTAGGTGGTCTGGTATTCCCATCTCTTTCAGAATTTTCCACAGTTTATTGTGATCCACACAGTCAAAGGCTTTGGCATAGTCAATAAAGCAGAAATAGATGTTTTTCTGGAACTCTCTTGCTTTTTCCATGATCCAGCGGATGTTGGCAATTTGATCTCTGGTTCCTCTGCCTGTTCTAAAACCAGCTTGAACATCAGGGAGTTCACGGTTCACATATTGCTGAAGCCTGGCTTGGAGAATTTTGAGCATTACTTTACTAGCGTGTGAGATGAGTGCAATTGTGCGGTAGTTTGAGCATTCTTTGGCATTGCCTTTCTTTGGAATTGGAATGAAAACTGACCTTTTCCAGTCCTGTGGCCACTGCTGAGTTTTCCAAATTTGCTGGCATATTGAGTGCAGCACTTTCACAGCATCATCTTCCAGGATTTGAAACAGCTCAACGGGAATTCCATCACCTCCACTAGCTTTGTTCTTAGTGATGCTTTCTAAGGCCCACTTGACTTCACATTCCAAGATGTCTGGCTCTAGATTAGTGATCACATCCTCATGATTATCTGGGTCGTGAAGATCTTTTCTGTACAGTTCTTCTGTGTATTCTTGCCACCTCTTCTTAATATCTTCTGCTTCTGTTAGGTCCATACCATTTCTATCCTTTATCGAGCCCATCTTTGCATGAAATGTTCCCTTGGTATCTCCAATTCTCTTGAAGAGATCTCTAGTCTTTCCCATTCTGTTGTTTTCCTCTATCTCTTTGCATTGATTGCTGAAGAAGGCTTTCTTATCTCTTCTTGCTATTCTTTGGAACTCTGCATTCAGATGCTTATATCTTTTCTTTTCTCCTTTGCTTTTCGCCTCTCTTCTTTTCAGTGCTATTTGTAAGGCTTCTCCAGACAGCCATTTTGCTTTTTTGCATTTCTTTTCCATGGGGATGGTCTTGATCCCTGTCTCCTGTACAATGTCACGAACCTCATTCCATAGTTCATCAGGAACTCTGTCTATCAGATCTAGGCCCTTAAATCTATTTCTCACTTCCACTGTATAATCATAAGGGATTTGATTTAGGTCATACCTGAATGGTCTAGCGGTTTTCCCTACTTTCTTCAATTTAAGTCTGAATTTGGAAATAAGGAGTTCATGATCTGAGCCACAGTCAGCTCCTGGTCTTGTTTTTGTGGACTGTATAGAGCTTCTCCATCTTTGGCTGCAAAGGATATAATCAATCTGATTTCGGTGTTAGGATGAATAAATAGAAGAAGAGGGGCGTTACTGTTTTAAAGCACTGAGACTGAAGACTCTTTTGTTGCCACAGTGTAGCCTAGTCTTTCTTGCCTGACACATAGGGCCTAGACCGTCCTCCGGTTAGGAAAATGGCACTGCCTATCTTCCGGCTTGGCTTACTTAGACCTGATGGCAGAGGTGGAAGTGGGCTGGGGAGAGCCAGTTTCTTTTTTTTTTTTTTTAATGTAACTATAGTTGATTTACAGCATTGTGTTAGTTTCTGGTATGTAGCTTCAGATTCATTTCCATTATAGTTTATTACACGACATTGACTATAATTCTCTGTGCTATACAGTAAATCCTCATTGTTTATTTTTTATGTAGTAGTTTGCATCTGTTACTCCCATACTCCTGATTTATCTCTCCCCTTCCCCTTTCCCCTTTGGTAGCCCTAAGTTTGTTTTATATGTATGTGAGTCTATTATTATTTTGTGCTTAAGTTGATTTGTATTAATTTCTTAGATTCCGCATATAAGTGATCGTATAATGTTTACCTTTACCTGGCTTATTTAGTGTGATAATGTCTAGGTCCAACCATGTTGTTGCAAATGGCATTGTCATTCTTTTTTTATGACTGAGTAATATTCTATTGTATATATGTACCACATCTTATTCATCCATTCCTCTGCTGATGGACATTTGCTTCCACATCTTAGCTATTGTGGACAGTGGGAACCAACTTCTTAAAACAGAATCCATAAGCCTAGCCTTATCCTCTGTCAATATTTTTCTTTTGAGAAACTTGAGGAGGGTTTGGCGAGGGCTGTGACTAGATAGTTGTTCAAGGTCCTGGCATCCTATCATCTCTTTCTATAGATAGGATGTAGATAGAATATATATGATACAGAGAGAATTTGCATCATCTAGTCTCTCTTCTAAATGCTGGATAGCCAGGCTTAGTTCAGATAGATCTGGATTTAAATCTTGTCTCTGCTACCTATTGGGCCTGACATTTATCCCTCTGAGTCTCTGGGATTTTTAATATCTAAAATGGGTCAGTGGTAATATCTGTCCCATTGTCTTGTAATGAGGATTCAGTGGGAGAATTTGTATGAAAGTAGGAGGGGACACTTAGTAAGCCTGCAGTGAGGTGTGCTATGTAGATGGCTCACCCACAGGGTGAGAGGTAGAGAAATGAATGGTTAGGAGCAGGCCCTGGAGCTGACTGTGAGCTCCATGGTGACCAGGAGACTGCAGAATTTTAAAGATGTGGAGAATCTTAGGGAACCTTAGCAGTTTTCAAGCACTTTTCAATAGCAGAACCTTTTCTTCCAACGAAATCATGCACAGAAAGCCAAGAGATAAAGGTCATCAGTGAAAACCTGCCCTTGGGGAAGCAGGGGCGCAGGTCTCAGGACCCCCAGCCACCTCCTGTCTTGCCCCCATTTTACATCTTAGGAACCTGAGCCTGGGAAGGGACAGTGAGCTGCTCAAAGTCTGATATACATCTGTTCTAATAGTGTCAAAATCTGGAAATAGGGCTTCTGACTAGCAGCCCAGGAAGTAGGGCCCCAGTCTATGTCACTGCTTTAGGACCAGAACCAAGATCTAGCAGAGGTGGTCCCATTTACAGTACAGTCCCATTTACAGAGGCTTCCTGGCCCTGACCTTGACTCTTCAGCCCTGAGCATGTGTGGGAGCAGGTGCGTTGGGAGCTTCAGCCACCAGCAAGCCCTGTAGGAAGTAAAATCTTCCAAAGCAAGTCATCCTATCTTCACCAATAGACTTCCCCTCCATGCCTCCTTGCCACAGTGGCCTGTGAGTACCCCGTTCAGACTTACTTCAAAGTGATATTTCAGGAAATTATAGGGTTTCCGGAAGTACTTATCATCATCTCCATAGTAGAGACGCTCACAGGCGGGGTCATACTGAAGCTCCCTCCATTCCCCATTGTATACAGTCTCACACTGGCCCCCGTAGTACCTGGCATCATACACATTCTGAGTTTCTTCCTGGGTCAGAATATTATACCTAAATTGAAAAGGAAAGCAGCTGCTAAGAGAGAGCACTGGAAAAGCAAAGAATAACACAAAATCTCCTCTGCACGTTGATGTAACTGGTAGGCTGAGCAGTGTTTCTCCAACTGAGTTATGTGAGGCACTAGGTTTCCTTGAAGTACCTAATGGGCCATTTTGGGTAAAGGTGGGAAACTGAGTGGGCTGGGCATGAGCCCCCACCTTCCCTTAAACCAGACCAGCCAGACAACGTCATTCAGCATCTAGGACAGGGCTCCCACATAGGAAGTGAAGTGAAGTGAAGTCGCTCAGTCGTGTCCGACTCTTTGCGACCCCATAGACTGTAGCCTACCGGGCTCCTCCCTCCATGGAATTCTCCAGCCAAGAGTACCTGGAGTGGGTTGCCATTTCCCTCCTAAATATTTGTTGAGTAAACTGAAGAAGAATATGCATGATTATCAAAATTCTGAGCCCAGGAACTAGACAGTCCAGACCTGTTTCCTGTCTCTCCCACATTTAGCTGTGTGATTGACCTTGGGCAGATCATTTAGATCTCTCTGTGTTTCAGTTTAGTCATTTGGTAAAAAAAAAATCAGCTAATACTACTGCCCCCGAAGAGTTAAGCATGAATTAAAACAAGTAAAGGAATCATAATAGTACTCATATGAAATATTAAAAAAAATTACTGTTGCTGGTTTTTGTTAATATTATTTCAGAAGAAGTTCTGCTGCTAAAAACTAACTTTGAAATATTAGTATAGTTCATAGTGGTAAGCTGATGATCTAATCCTCAGAAAGGCTGTAGTCTTCTAGGCAGCATGGAGAAACACAGTGTGAAGCAGGGAGTTGAGTCGCTAAGTCATGTCTGACTCTTTGAGACCCCATGGACTGTATTGCTCACCAGGCTCCTCCATGGGATTCTCCAGGCAAGAATGCTGGAGTAGGTTGCCATTTCCTTCTCCAGAAGTCAGGGAGACACCTGGTTAATTTCTGGCTCTGTCATTTACTAGCTGTGTGACTTTGTAGAAAGTTTCTACAAACTTCCTGAAGATCATTTTCCTCATTTGAAGAACAGAATAGTAAAAGTGTCACTTAGTGAAGTCTAAATGAGAGCATTAGGGTAAAACAGAAATACACTTGATAGTAATTCTTCTTTTCCCTTGGCCCAATACCTTTCCAGAAATATTTTCTGATACTTCCCTCTCTGAGGGTGTTTCACATCTATCTGCCTAAGTCCTCTGTTTTAGGTCATGGATGGTTTAACCATATTTAGGTAAAAATAATGTGAAACTGGTGAAAGGCAGCTTTACTTTCTTAAAAAGAGAAAGTTAACTGAATAAAAGCATGAAACTTGACTAAGAGTTCAAAGACCTTACAATCTAAGCCTCTTATGTTGTAGACAATAAAATGATTGCTTTTCTTTTCATCTCAAACTTCTGTTCAGCCTTTAAGACCCAACTCGAATGTTGTCTCCTCTGTATGACCTTTGATTATCCTGGACAGATAATTGTCCCTCCTCTGTGTTCCCATGGCATTTGGTGATTGCCTCTGGCATAGCATACCTCATGTTTATTTCCTTTGTGAAAAAGCACAGAGGCAAATTAGCAGGGGAAGGATTATGAATAAAACCTGCTTCAAAAGAATAAATGGATAATTGTAGAGCGCTTGGCGTATAGTAGAAATTCAATGTAAGTAAACTTCCTTCTTCTCTTCCTTTCTCCATCTCTTTCTTCCTATTAGTGGAAGTGATGTAATAATAGCTGTGATGAATTGAATACACATTTTACCAGACATTTAGTATACATTAGCTTTCAACCTCATAACAATTTTGCAAATGTGAAAATTGAAGCTCAGAAAAATTAAGTAACTTGCCTATAGTCAGAACTCGGATTTTTTTCCTAGATTTTTTGGACACTACAATCTAGGTTCTTACTCTTTACCCTGCAATTTCTATCTTTCCACCTATGGGACATGTTGCTGCCTATAGCTGATAAATACAGTCTCTCTAATGGACCAAAGAAAAACTCAAAAGAACCATAAGCTCCAAGATTGTACTGCAATCTCTAATCATAAGTAAAGCCTATGTATATTTGGAAAATCTGATTACAGAAGCTCTGGTGGAAATAAAAAGAGAGAAATTCCACTTTTCGGAAACTTCTTCTGCAGAAATATTCACACGTGTGTACAAAATTATATATATGAAAATGTTCATTGTAGCACTGTTTATGAAAGGGAAAAGGGGGAAATAATCTAATTATCTTTCAGTTCCATAGGAGATAATTTAATTATCATACAGTTACACTATAGAAGAATTGGGAAATTTGTTTTTTTTTTTTAATTTTTTTAACAAAGGTTCATATAGTAAATAATTTAGGCCTTGCAGGTTGTGTAGGTTTCTGCTGCAACTATTCAACTCTTCCACTGTAGGGCAAAAGCTGTGTTTTTTTTTTTTAATTTTTTTAACAAAGGTTCATATAGTAAATAATTTAGGCCTTGCAGGTTGTGTAGGTTTCTGCTGCAACTATTCAACTCTTCCACTGTAGGGCAAAAGCTGTGTTTCAATACAACTTTATTTAAAAACAGACTGCAGGCTGAATTTTGCACCTAGGCCGTGGTTTGCTGATCCTTGTTATGGAACACTACACTGTCGCTTAGAAAAAGACAGTAGATGATATGGTAGGAAATCTTCGAAATATTAAGTGAAAACAAGTTGTGGGCAGTATGTATAGTTTAATCATATTTATATAAAATGTACTTATGCCTATAATGCACAGTACATTTAATTGAATTCTTTCCATACAGTGTACGTTGGCAGTGCATTTTTATATTATTGGGAAGTCCCAACTTAACAGGGGTCAGCTCCAGGGAAGGAAGAGAGAGAGGGTAAGTGGGTGGGACAAGGTTAAGGACAGTGAAGGAAAAAGTTCAGTAAATAAAAAATAAAAACTGGGAAATGCCTAAATAAGAAAAAAATAAAATATCAGGAAAGGCCTCTAAGATCTTATAGATGAATGGAAAAACCACCATAATGTCAGCTGTTGGGAGTGGAGGTGGCCCCTTTCTGCTGTTTTCAGGGTTCAGTGTGAGCAAAGTACTCGACCTGCAAGTATTAACATATTTGGAATTCTCCTGACCGAATCACAAGAGATCAGGGTCATGGTCTGAGGTCTTTTTGTCATAAGAGGGTAGTCATTTTCCAAGTCAGCCCCTCAGTATTTCAGGCTCATACTCTGCGTCCCACAGTCACTTTCAAAAGCAAGACTTTGGTGGTAGAGCCTGAAATATGCCCTCCCCAATATTCAGATGTTGAAGTCCTGACTCCCCAGACCTCAGAATTTTACAGTATTTTGGTGATAGGATCCTTAACATGGCAACTAAGGTAGAATGAGCTTGTTAGGGAAGACCCTGATCCAATATGACTGGTGTCCTTACAAGCAGAGGAAGTTAGGGCACAGCCATGGGCAGAGGGAAGACACTGTGAGGACCCGGGAGAAGACAGCCATTCAGCAGTCACGGAGGGAGGCCTCAGGGAAAGCAATCCTACCTTCATCCCAGGTTTCTAGCCTCCTGAGAAGAAAGTTTCTATTGCTTTAAGCCACCTAGTTTGTGGCACTTTGTTATGGCAGTCCCAGAAAATTATTATTGGTCCAAAAGAAACAAATACTTGCTCATCTTTTCATGTGTGTGTGGCCACATGCACTTACTGGATTCTGCCCTATCTGGCAGGTGGGCTGTGATCTGAAGGTGATTAAAGCACAGTGAATGAGCGCTGCACGTCCCAGAACCCACACGTGACTGGGAGTGGGCTGCCACATGGCCCAGCTGCTGTGTGATGATTACTACCTCTCTCTGTCTCCTCATCTGTAAAGATCCAGCTGCTCCTATTGATTTGTTTCACTGCAATCAACACTCAGTGACAGACTGTTCTAGGAAAAGCTCTGATACAGAGGCTGAGGAGATGAAAAACATGAATCAGAGCAGCCTCTGCCCTCAAAGAGTTTATGTTCAAGTTAGGGGACAAGGCCCAAAGCAAGGACTAGCAATGCCATGTGTCACTACAAGCTCAGCCCTGTGCTGGGTGCTGGAGAAGCAGAGATGAAGAGGGATCCCTCCGCCTGGGAAACAGAAGTCTCTGCCCTGTTGGCTAAGTGCTGGGAGAGGAAGACACACAGGGATGCTAGGAGCAGTGGGAGGGGACTAAGTCAGCCTAAACTGCATTGAGAGGAGGGGAGGGGGTGTCAAAAAGACCAGCTAGAGGAGATGACGCCTGGGTGTCTTAACTGGGCTATCATAGCAAAACACACCCAATACAATACCCAAGTCTGGGCGACTCAAAGAATTTTGACAAATTTATGTTCTCTCAGCTCTGGAAGCTGGAAGTCTAGGAGAAAGGTACCATCAGGGTTGGTTTCTGCTAAGGCCTCTCTTCCTGGGTTGCAGATAGCCACCTTCTCACCATGTCCTCACATGGTGCCTTCTCTGTGCATGTGGTGAGAGAGAGCTCTCTGGTGTCTTTTCTTCCTCATATAGGTATACCAGTCCTATTGGATTAGGGCCCCACCCTTATGACCTCCTTTGACCATAATTACCTCTGTAAAGGCCCTATCTCTAAATATAATCACATAGGTGTTAGGGCTTCCACATATGAATTTTAGGGGGATGCAATTCAGTGTATAAAACTAGGTAAAAAGGTAACCAGATAGGAATATATGGAAGGATATTCCAGAAAGAAGGAACTAACTTTATGAAATCTCAGAAGAAAAGTGAGTATTGTGTGTGTGGGTTTGAACCTAAGCATAAGGTATACAATGAAGTAGAGTTAGAATCAAGGATGATTGGATCTCAACAGATTGAAAAAAATAAGAATGCATCCTGAGAGGTATCAGTCAGCGGTCGCAAAGTGCAGACTCAAGGTCCACTGTGTCTCACCTTAAAGTCCATTTCTTGCAGTGTGTTCCTATCAGCAACTGCAGTGCAAAACAGAGTATAAATAAGGCTACTGGAAAGTGCACTTACAGAAGAGTTATTTGGGGGAACACTGGGAGCCTTCGTAGAAAATGTAGCTTCATAAATGGGCCTTGGAAATGGAATCGGGGCAAGAGGAATGAGCAGTGGAGTGGAAAAGGGTGAGATAAGGATATGCGGACAGAGACACAGAGGGGAAAACAGGAGCTATGTCATGTAGACAGGACTGAGCAAGTCACCTGTTATGGACTGAATTTTGTGCCCCCCCCAAGTTTACATGCTAAGACTCTAACCCCCCATGTGGTGGTATATGGAGGGAGACCTTTGGGAGGTGCTTTGGTCATCAGGGTGGACCCCTCATGAAGGGAGCTACTGCTCTTACAGAGGAAACCCACAGGGCACCCTGATCCCTTCCACCATGGGAGGACACAGCAAGAAGACTGCTAACTGAAAGAACACCCTCACCTGAGCAGGCTGGCACCCTGATCTCAGACTTCCAGCCGCAGAAGTCTGAGAAATAAATTTCTGTTGTTTATGGGCCACCCAGTGTGTGGTATCTTGTTAGAGCAGCCTGAATGAACTAAGACGCTAGAGGGACAGTGGCCTCTCAGGATGCACTCTAGAGGAATTCCTCGCAAAGACCCTCTTGTTTCCCTGAAACCAACACTCATGACTGATGAGAGATCATGCCCGAGACTCACAGAGCCAGCGGGCAGTGCCTCACCCCAAGGCCGCCCTCTCTGATCCTGGAATTGGGTCATACTGGCTGCAGTCATTTTCCGAAATCCTGATGTCTTCACAGTCGTCCTCATCAGAGCCATCCAGGCAGTCCTTGTCTCCATTACACACCAGGTGGCGTTTCAGGCAGCGACCTGAGCAAGGAGAGGCAGTGTATGCTTCTAGAGCCTCCAGGACTCCTCCCCCTCCCTCATGACCCGAATCAGTTCAGTTCAGTTCAGTCACTCAGTCGTGTCTGACTCTTTGCGACCCCATGGACTGCAGCACTCCAGGCCTCCCTGCCCATCACCAACTCCCTAAGATTACTCAAACTCCTGTCCATCGAGTCAGTGATGCCATCCAACCATCTCATCCTCTGTCATCCCCTTCTCCTCCCACCTTCAATCTTTCCCAGGGTCTTTTCAAAGTCAGCTCTTCTCATCAGGTGGCCAAAGTATTGGAGTTTCAGCTTCAACATCAGTCCTTCCAATTAATATTCAGGGCTGATTTCCTTTAGGATTGACTGGTTGGATCTCCTTGCAGTCCAAGGGACTCTCAAGAGTCTTCTCCAACACCATAGTTCAAAAGCATCAATTCCTTGGTGCTCAGCTTTCTTTATAGTCCAACTCTGACATCCATACACGACCACTGGATCTGTTCCATCTCTGAAACAGCCCTTCAGTCCTCAATGCTGTCCCAAATCCTCCTTTAATCCTCACTGCCTCCACCCTCCTCCCAGCCTTACTGTCTCCCACCTGCAGGCCCTCAGCTCAGACCCCGCCCCAGGCTCCTCCTCTCTATTCAGTCTCCACATCACAGCCCCAGGGGTCTAAAATGCTCTGCACCCTCCAGAGTCTCCCCATTCCTCTGTCTCCAAATGCCACCATCTGGTCCCCAGTTAAAAACCTGGCCCATCCCCTGCCTCTCTTCCCAAAGCACTTATTCTGGGCTGATTGCAAGTCCCTAAACCTTTGTGCTTTTGCACATTTTGTCTCTTAGCAAACTTGTTCGTTTTCTAAGTCTCAGTTCAAGTACCATGTTGAATCCTGCCCTGACTCTCCAAAGCAGATTTAGGCACCCCCTGCCAGAGAATCTGTACATTGGACTCTATACATACACTCATTACACTGGTTACCACAGGATATTGTCACTGATGACTTATTGGTCTGTCTCCCAAAGAGTCTAGGAGTACTGAGGATCAAGCACATGATTTTTTTTTTTAATCTCTGCATCACCAGCAGGTAGCACATTACCTGGTCATCATATGCACTCAATTAATATTTATTCAACGAATGGATGGATTGTGAATTGTACCTTTTTAAAATCAACATATGTTCCCCAAAACTTGCATCAAGTTTACTTGGATTGCTGGCTTGGCTTCAAATTCAGGTTTCTAGGTCCCATCCAAAGCTTCCAGAATGATAACTTCCAGGGCTCTGGAGTTCTGCATTCTAACAAGCTCCTGGAGAACTGTTTTATACATTAAGTTTGACAGGCACAGCTGTTATCTTGCTGAGATGCTACTCACCTGTCTCCTTACACTGGAAATCCTGTCCACACTGTGCTTGACTCAGACAAGCTGTGGGACTGTGACAGCTGGCTTGGTCCCAGACATTCCCACTGCAGATGGTTCCCCCAAACTTGTTTGGCTGCAAGAGGCTCCGGTATCTGTACTAAATCAGATTTGGAAACAGACATATTCATTGTCTTATCAATCAACTGAGATTGGTGCGGGCAGGTCTCAGCTCAACATAAGGAATGACTGTCTTAGTGATTGAGAGCTCCCTGCAAAGCTGTCTTTTGAGGGGATGAGTAATCATAAATGGTGATGTTCAACCAGAGATTGTCATCAGCTGGAATATTGAATTAGGGCCTCCAAACATCAAATGAGAAGTTTGGACTAGTTATTTGTAAGGTCTTCCTCCTTGTCAGGAAGGACCTCCATCTTGTCTTTCTGAAAGTACCAGTTAGTACCTATTCATCTTTCAAGACTCACGGTTTACCTTCTTGGGAAAAAAACTTTTATGACTCGGTTATATATTCTCAGTTCCCTATGAACCCTCTCTCCTAGCACTTGTCATACAAGGTTTCATTGTCTGCTTCTTGCTTTGCCTATCTCCTTACTTTAGGAACAGTTTTCATATGGGGTCAGGGCTGCCAAAGGGAGGACCTACTCTTTACTTCTATTACTTCCTTTGCTTTTTGCTGTCTTATTTGGCTTCATATACTTAGCATTTGATCTATGATGCATTGCATGGTAGACACTTTTAGGAGATGTTTATTGCTTCTCCTTTGTAAAATTTTTTCTGCTCATGGCATTCCTCTTTCCTTGTGACATATCTCATTGATTCAGGTAGGGGTGATGTCACCCCCTTAGTCACAGGGTTGTGTGGATATGAATGAGGCAGGGAAACCAGGGCCCCATATCTGCCAAGTCACAATGATTGGCTCATGGCTCAGCCTTATGGCAATCATAGTCCTCTCTGGAAATGTTTTCTCAGAACTTCTGGAAAAGACAGTTCATTTTTAGCTGAAGTTGCCTGGTATTAAGTGATTGTACCTATGAGGTAGGTACGAGGTTGCCTGCGAGGTAGAAAGAGCCCATACAAGAGGCTGAGAGACAAAGAGAGCACTGAAGACACCATCTGAGCCTCTGTGTCCAGCTTTGACTGCAGACGAATAAATACTTACTGAAGGAAGGACTTCTCCCAGCTGCCGCCCCAGGCCTCGGGCTCAGGGTGGCTTCTCCCGGCTGCCCCTGGCCTCGGACGTGGGGTGTCTCTTCCTGGCCGCCCCTGACCTCAGACGCGGGGTGTCTCCTCCCGGCCGCCACTGACCTCGGATGACGGGCAGCTCCTCCCGGCCGCCACTGACCTCAGACACAGGGTAGCTCCTCTCGGCCGTTCCTGCGCCATCGCAGCCTGGCACTCTAGGTTGCTGCCCCCGACCTCGGACGTAGGGTAGCTCCTCTCGCCCGCGCTTAGTGCGCCGGCCCGGCTCTCGAGGCCACGGCCGGCGGCCGGGAAGAGCAACCCGAGGAGCAGGGGCTGTCAGGAGCTGTCCCACGTTGAAGGTCAGGAACTGCGGCGGTAAGGAGATACCCCTCGTCCAAGGTAAGGAGCAGCCGTGAAGAGACAACCCACGCCCAAGGTAAGAGAAACCCAAGTACGATGGTAGGTGTTGCAAGAGAGCATCAGAGGGCAGACACACTGAAACCATACTCACAGAAAACTAGTCAATCTAATCACACTAGGACCAGGGCCCTGTCTTACTCAATGAAACCAAGCCATGCCTGCAGGGCAACTCAAGGCGGGCGGGTCATGGTGAAGAGGTCTGACAGAACGTGGTCCACTGGAGAAGGGAATGGCAAGCCACTTCAGTATTCTTGCCTTGAGAACCCCGTGAACAGTATGAAAAGGCAAAATGATAGGATATCAAAAGAGAATCTCCCCAGGTCGTTAGGTGCCCAATATGCTACTGGAGATCAGTGGAGAAATAACTCCAGAAAGAATGAAGGGATGGAGCCAAAGCAAAAACAATACCCAGTTGTGCATGTGACTGGTGATAGAAGCAAGATCCGATGCTGTAAAGAACAATATTGCATAGGAACCTGGAATGTCAGGTCCATGAATCAAGGCAAATTGGAAGTGGTCAAACAAGAGATGGCAAGGGTGAACGTCGACATTCTAGGAATCAGCGAACTAAAATGGACTGGAATGGGTGAATTTAACTCAGATGACCATTATATCTACTACTGCGGGCAGGAATCCCTCAGAAGAAATGGAGTAGCCATCATGGTCAACAAAAGAGTCCGAAATGCAGTACTTGGATGCAATCTCAAAAACGACAGAATGATCTCTGTTCGTTTCCAAGGCAAACCATTCAATATCACAGTTATCCAAGTCTATGCCCCAACCAGTAATGCTGAAGAAGCTGAAGTTGAACGGTTTTATGAAGACCTACAAGACCTTGTAGAACTAACACCCAAAAAAGATGTCCTTTTCATTATAGGGGACTGGAATGCTAAAGTAGGAAGTCAAGAAACACCTGGAGTAACAGGCAAATTTGGCCTTGGAATGCGGAATGAAGCAGGGCAAAGACTAATAGAGTTTTGCCAAGAAAATGCACTGGTCATAGCAAACACCCTCTTCCAGCAACACAAGAGAAGACTCTACACATGGACATCACCAGATGGTCAACACCGAAATCAGATTGATTATATTCTTTGCAGCCAAAGATGGAGAAGCTCTATACAGTCAACAAAAACAAGACCAGGAGCTGACTGTGGCTCAGATCATGAACTCCTTATTTCCAAATTCAGACTTAAATTGAAGAAAGTAGGGAAAACCGCTAGACCATTCAGGTATGACCTAAATCAAATCCCTTATGATTATACAGTGGAAGTGAGAAATAGATTTAAGGGCCTAGATCTGATAGACAGAGTTCCTGATGAACTATGGAATGAGGTTCGTGACATTGTACAGGAGACAGGGATCAAGACCATCCCCATGGAAAAGAAATGCAAAAAAGCAAAATGGCTGTCTGGAGAAGCCTTACAAATAGCACTGAAAAGAAGAGAGGCGAAAAGCAAAGGAGAAAAGAAAAGATATAAGCATCTGAATGCAGAGTTCCAAAGAATAGCAAGAAGAGATAAGAAAGCCTTCTTCAGCAATCAATGCAAAGAGATAGAGGAAAACAACAGAATGGGAAAGACTAGAGATCTCTTCAAGAGAATTGGAGATACCAAGGGAACATTTCATGCAAAGATGGGCTCGATAAAGGATAGAAATGGTATGGACCTAACAGAAGCAGAAGATATTAAGAAGAGGTGGCAAGAATACACAGAAGAACTGTACAGAAAAGATCTTCACGACCCAGATAATCATGAGGATGTGATCACTAATCTAGAGCCAGACATCTTGGAATGTGAAGTCAAGTGGGCCTTAGAAAGCATCACTAAGAACAAAGCTAGTGGAGGTGATGGAATTCCAGTTGAGCTGTTTCAAATCCTGGAAGATGATGCTGTGAAAGTGCTGCACTCAATATGCCAGCAAATTTGGAAAACTCAGCAGTGGCCACAGGACTGGAAAAGGTCAGTTTTCATTCCAATTCCAAAGAAAGGCAATGCCAAAGAATGCTCAAACTACCGCACAATTGCACTCATCTCACACGCTAGTAAAGTAATGCTCAAAATTCTCCAAGCCAGGCTTCAGCAATATGTGAACCGTGAACTCCCTGATGTTCAAGCTGGTTTTAGAACAGGCAGAGGAACCAGAGATCAAATTGCCAACATCCGCTGGATCATGGAAAAAGCAAGAGAGTTCCAGAAAAACATCTATTTCTGCTTTATTGACTATGCCAAAGCCTTTGACTGTGTGGATCACAATAAACTGTGGAAAATTCTGAAAGAGATGGGAATACCAGACCACCTAACCTGCCTCTTGAGAAATCTGTATGCAGGTCAGGAAGCAACAGTTAGAACTGGACATGGAACAACAGACTGGTTCCAAATAGGAAAAGGAGTACGTCAAGGCTGTATATTGTCTCCCTGCTTATTTAACTTATATGCAGAGTACATCATGAGAAACGCTGGACTGGAAGAAACACAAGCTGGAATCAAGATTGCCGGGAGAAATATCAATAACCTCAGATATGCTGATGACACCACCCTTATGGCAGAAAGTGAGGAGGAGCTAAAAAGCCTCTTGATGAAAGTGAAGGAGGAGAGCGAAAAAGTTGGCTTAAAGCTCAACATTCAGAAAACGAAGATCATGGCATCCGGTCCCATCACTTCATGGGAAATAGATGGGGAAACAGTGGAAACAGTGTCAGACTTTATTTTTTTGGGCTCCAAAATCACTGCAGATGGTGACTGCAGCCATGAAATTAAAAGACGCTTACTCCTTGGAAGAAAAGTTATGACCAACCTGGATAGTATATTCAAAAGCAGAGACATTACTTTGCCGACTAAGGTCCGCCTAGTCAAGGCTATGGTTTTTCCTGTGGTCATGTATGGATGTGAAAGTTGGACTGTGAAGAAAGCTGAGCGCTGAAGAATCGATGCTTTTGCACTGTGGTGTTGGAGAAGACTCTTGAGAGTCCCTTGGACTGCAAGGAGATCCAACCAGTCCATTCTGAAGGAGATCAACCCTGGGATTTCTTTGGAAGGAATGATGCTAAAGCTGAAACTCCAGTACTTTGGCCACCTGATGCGAAGAGTTGACTCATTGGAAAAGACTCTGATGCTGGGAGGGATTGGGGGCAGGAGGAGAAGGGGACGACCGAGGATGAGATGGCTGGATGGCATCATGGACTCGATGGACGTGAGTCTGGGTGAACTCCGGGAGATGGTGATGGACAGGGAGGCCTGGTGTGCTGCGATTCATGGGGTCGCAGAGAGTCGGACAGGACTGAGCGACTGAACTGAACTGAAGGAAGGACAGAAAGAATAAAATGCATACCAATCTTGGGCTTGATGTTTTTATGTTACTGTTTTCTATAGGGTGTACAGTATGAGGTACTAGTGTATAAGGAGGAAGCTGAACAGTAAGATATTCCAAGAAACTGAAGTTCCATCCCTGTCTTTGAGAAGCTGAGAGTCTAGTTGATGAGATGAAAAAATATAACAACACAGAACATGGGGGTATAGAGAGCCTCATACAGAGTGTCAGCACCATATTTTCTGCTGCCTCTTATATTGGCTCAGCCCACAGGCCCTGCCTTCAAGACTGCAAGTAAGTACATAGGAAGGCAATGACTTGAAAAGCAAGAGAATTGAGTTCCTGACTTGAATCTACCTCTGACTCACTGTGTACAGTATCAGTGCCTGGTACTTTCTGCCTCAGTTTCCAAATCTGTAAAAAGGGGTGGCTGACCTAGTTGACTTCACCAATTATAACTACTAATGATTCATCCACCTGTGTCCTATCAATTATAACTACTAATGATTCCTCCACCTGTGTCCTATTGTTGGAAGAGCACAGGCAGGAAATTAGCCCCAAATTAGACCCACTTGGGTTCAAACCCCAGATTCACTTACCAACTGCCCATGAGCAAGCCACTTATCTTTTCTGAGCATCTGTTGTCTAATATGTAAAGTGGTTGTGATGATACCTTAGCTCAAAAGGGTTTTGTGAGAGCTGAGCAAGAGGTCTGAGACCATGTAGCCTAGTGCCTGGCATATCATTGGTGCTTAATAAGCAGAAATGTTTTCTACATCATTACCGTTATCAATGTAGCCTTTTCCAGATGCTTCCAGAGATGAGTGCAAAGCAATATGACTTCCCCTCTCTTTCCTCTGGCTCACTTCTGCCTACATGACTGCTCCCTAGCAAAGAGGCTGTTGTAGCAAAAAGAAGTGAGGCTCCAACCAGTCCATCTGCCTTTCGTGCCTGTCACTTAATAACAGCAATGGCAGATCTGTAAACTTGGCGGGAAGAGATTATAATTAATGGTCAATGTGGGAATATGAAGATACTTTCAGTGTCTACCCACGTTCTTGTTCTATAATGCAGTAAATACAAGAGAGCTTGTCATACCAATATAGAGCCCGTTCTCATCTCTTTCTTGCCCTTAAAAAACATTCATCAGTTATGAGACCTGCAGTTCCCTATGTGCTGCTGCTGATGATGCTGGCTACCAGTTATTGAGTGCTTACTATTGGCTAAACACTTTACATTCTCTTAAAAAATATTAGTATTTATTTATTTGGCTGTGCCTGGTCTCAGTAGCAGCATATGGGATCTTTAGTTGAGGCATGCAAGCTCTCAGTTTGTGGCATGTGGGATCCAGTTTCCTGTGTGCATGCGTGAGGGCTAAGTCACTTTAGTCATGACTGACTCTTTGCGGCCCTGTGGACTGTAGCCCACCAGGCTTCTCTGTCCATAGGATTCTCCAGGCAAGAATACGGGAGTGGTTGTCATGCCTTCTCCAGAGGATCTTCCCCACCCAGGGATTGAACCTATGTCTCTATGTCTCCTGCAATGGCAGGCAGGTTCTAGCACCACCTGGGAAGCCCTCTCGTTCCCTGACCAGGAATCAAACCTGGGTCCCGTGCACTGGGAGTGTGGAATCTGAGCCACTGGACCACCACGAAAGTCCCTCGACCTTGTTCATCTCACTTAATTCTCACAAGTCTAGGAGGTTACATTCTATTAATGATCCCATCTTAAACTAGGTTAGAATTCCAGTTCTGCAACTCACAGTGTATATGTCACTGGATAAATTCCTTAATTCCTCTGCCCCTCGGTATTCTCATCCATAACATGAGAGAGATCTGAGAGTGTTCTGAAGATTAGTGATCACACAGGTAAAGACATCAGCTCTCTGTTCCATTCTGGTGTGTGCCCAGTAATAAGAGCTGTCAACTTTGTCATCATCCTTGTAGCTGTTGGACTACTCTGAAACAATTATGACTGAGAAGGTATTGGATTAGGTAACCACTAATATCACTACTCTCCATATAGCTCCAGGAGAGGCAAACAGTTCAGATTCATGGGCATTTTGGAATCAGACTGGCCAGATTTTAAATTGAGGCTCTGCTGCATTCTTAATGGACAACCTAAGCAAAGGGTAGGACGGTGTCTATCTGTCTATCACACACTACTGGCTGCCAAAGTCAAATAAGAAGATGATTTATTTAAAACACTAGCACAGCCCTTGGTCTACAGAAATTATTTAATAAATGGCCACTATTATTGTCATTAACATCCTTCCTGTGGTCTCTATACTTGGAATGATGGTGCAGCCACCAGGTTCATTCCCACCCACTCCCTAGTTTCTAGGTTGTTATCAAATAATAAAGACATTGTATTGCAGACAGGTTGATACTCCCCCGGGACTTCTTGGTGCCATTGCACATGGTTGGTATCATTAAGACTTAATTTTATTTTCTACCTAGTAGACAATGTTTCTTTTCAGAAATGCACATCTTTGGGAGATTTTGAGAGAAAGAAATATATTAATAAAAAGAAACTCAGATGGCCTTTCAATAAAATAGTTAACACAATCATTTTAAGAATTACCTTAAAGACACGACTTTTTGAATCACTAAGAAAGTAATCAATGCTGATGTAAACTGTAAGTCATTCACCTGTGCTATCTGCTATCTAAACTGTAACACAAGAGAAAAATGTAGCTTTAGGATGTTATTTCAATGTATAATAGGTTGAATAATGGCCACTCAAAGAAATCAAGTCCTAATCCTTGAAAGTAGTAAATGTTACCTTATGTGGGGAAAGGACTTTTGCAGACATCATTAATTTGGAGAAATTACTCTGGATTATCCAGGCGGACTCTGAATGCCATCACAGTGTCCTTGTAAGAGGAAGGCAGAGGGGGATTTCACTTATACACGTAAGGGAAACGCACAGAGGGGAGGGAGTGATACAGACAGAGGAGCAGAGATTGGAGCGAGCAGCCCCCAGAAACTGGAAGAAGCAAAGAACAGCTTCTCCTCTGGAGCTTCCAGAGAGAGCCTGACTCTACTGACACCTCGACTGCAGACTTCTGGCCTCCAGAACTATGTGAGAATACATTTCTGCTGTTCTAAGCCAGTTTGCGGCATTTATCACAGCAGATTCAGAAAATTAATCCAGAATGTCCAGGGAAGGCAATGGCACCCCACCCCAATACTCTTGCTTGGAAAATCCAATGGACGGAGTAGCCTGGTGGGCTGCAGTCCATGGGGTCGCTAACAGTCAGACAGACTGAGCGACTTCACTTTCACTTTTCTCTTTCATGCATTGGAGAAGGAAATGGCAACCCACTCCAGTATTCTTGCCTGGAGAATCCCAGGGATGGGGGAGCCTGGTGGGCTGCCGTCTATGGGGTCACACAGAGTCGGACATGACTGAAGTGACTTAGCAAGCAATCCAGAATGTCAAAGCAGAATGAGAATTGGGGGACAGATATTTTTAAAATGAATGCCTAAAAATTATTTGGCATATCCCAGAGGTGGGAGAGGCAAGATCACAAATTTTAGACTTCAGAGTTGAATAAAGTAGGTCCAAATGGTGTTTCCACCACTGTCATCAGATCTTCCCAGAGCACTTTCCTGTCTCACTGAGGAGGGGGCTGGAGGCAGGAGAACCATCTGCAGAGTCTGTAAGAGGTCAAATGAGAAAAGAGCAGGGCTTGATTCGAGGCAGAGGGAGTAGGGGTAGAGAGGAGGACACAGAAAGGAAGTAAAACCGCTCACATTTATTGAACACTTGCTATGTGCCCTGGTGACTCAGCCAGGAGAGAATCCTTCTGCAATGTGGGAGACCTGGGTTCAATCCCTCGGTTGGGAAGATCCTCTGGAGAAGAGAACAGCTACCCACTCCAGTATTCTGGTCTGGAGAATTCCATGGACTGTATAGTCCTTGGGGTCACAAAGAGTCAGACACAACTGAGCGACTTTCACTTCCACTGTGTGCCAGATGCCAGGAAAAGCGCTTTTGTATGCATTATTCATTTGATGTTCTCAAAAACTCTATGATGTACATACTGTTCCTACTTTCACTTATAGATTAGGAATCAGAGGCACAGAGAAGGTAAAAGATATGTCCAAAGTAACACAGCAAATAAGGTGCAAACCAGAATCTAAGCTGTTCAATCAAAGCTGAAACACAGGCTTGACAGCAACAGGCTAGTAGATAAGGCTGAGGCAGAGGTGTACCACGTAAGGGGCTGTACCAACCCCTGTATCCAGTGAAGGTGTGTGTTATCTGCAGAGATTTTAAAATACTAAGAAAACAGAATAGAAGTTAGTCTTTTTACTATCATGATAGGCCAGTGATTCTGAACAAAGACAGAGCTGTAATACTTCTCCCTGCCAGAGCAGAGTGCACCCAACATCCCCCTTATGCTACTGAGTTTAGCAATCATTTTGGACGAGTTAAAACCACTTATGTGGGCAAGATAGATATACATCTGTTCATTGGACATGTCAGCCTTTTTCAGCGCACGAAAGTGAAATCCTCAGAAACACCCTGTGTGGCCTGCTTTGGTTTATCTCAGTTTTCCATAGGTCATGGACAGCTTGGCAATTTGTTCCCAAGTCATTGGTCCCTCCAGATGACTCTCATGAGAGGGCAGTAGGCTGGCCAAGACCCAGAGGGGCCAGTGGGGATCAGTGTGCCCATGTCTGGAAGGCTACTTTTTTCCATCTAAGCCTTAACATACATGTCTGTGTAGCCTCATCCAAATGCCTTACAGACAAAATCAGAAGAAGCAGAAATATGTTCCACCGTCATGTGTGTATGGCTTCTGATTACCTATTTCTAGAACCATTTTCTCCCCAGACTTCTAGATTTACAGTGCCAACTGCTTATCCCCATTTGGATGCATACTACACAATTCAAATGCTAAATGCTCCAGGATTGGTTATTAATGTCTCACCTTTTTGTCCTGGCATGGAAAGCAGTCTGTCCACTCTGCCCAGTTGTCCAGCTGGCAGGAGACAGCTGTCGGGGTGAAACTCTCAACAGCTCGACTGACTCTCCTAAAGAGACGGAGGACCTCAATTCAGTTTTTAATTTTTTGTCATGATCATTTTAATTTTGGTAATTATAAATGTGAAAAGATGTTTTAATATGATGGCACCTTAATAATATGTAAACAGATGCTGAATTTTTCCCCAGCTTTATTGAGGCATAATTGATAAAAAATTGTGTGGTATATTTATGATGACAGGTGTGATAGTTTGATATACATATACATTGTGAAACATATACCTCACCTCCCATAGTTACCTTTTTTCCTTTTTTGGTGTGCTGAGACATTTCAGACTGTCTTAGCAAATTCCAAGTGTACACTATGCTATTACTAACTCTAGTCACCATGCTGCACACTAGAAACCCAGAACTTTTCATCCTGGGAATTGAGAGAGTCAATTCCCAGGCAGGCTGATAAGAAGTCCGGGGTCCCTGAGGAGGAGAAAGTGGTCTGGGGCTCTCGAAGTGGAGATAGGGGTCTGGAATTCTCAAGGAGGAGGAAGGGGCAAACATCTTTGTTTTTTCCTCTCTACATTCCTTAGTCTTAGTCACATAGTTTTTTTCTGATGATTACACATCAAACAACTCAGTTTAAACTCTGTACTAAGGATTATATAACAACAGTGTATTCTGCTTGAGGATAGTTTCTCCTTTCTGAAAACCTTCTGGCTAATCCTGTTATCTTAAAATGTAAATTATGGGAGTGGGTCTAGCAAGATCTTTACAACCTTGGGACTTTCTTTTGATTTATTGTAATAACTAATTTAAAATGTATATAACTCCCTGGCTTAGACTAGCGACGGGGGCACTCTCTGCCCCCCTTCTGATGTCTGTGTCAGGAGCTTTTGCTGTTCCTTTTTCACTTTAATAAAACTCTGCTACACAAACGCTCTTGAGTGATCAAGCCTGGTCCCTTATCCCAAAGCTAAATCTTCTTCGGAGATCATGAATCCGACATCATTCACCATAAGCTATCACTATGACAGAAAGTTTATATCCTGTGACCAAGCTCTGCCCATGTGGTTCTCGCCCCAAGCCCCTCTATTCTATCTCTGGTTCTATGAGTTAGACTTTTCTTTTAGATTCCCACATATACCTGAGATCGTGCAGTATTGCCTTCTTTCTGCCTGGCTTATTTCACTTAGCATAATGTACTCCAGGTTCATTTATGTTGTCACAAATGGCAGAATTTTCCCCTTTTTTATGGCTGAACAGATGCTTAATTTTTTTTTTTTTAATTTGTACAGGTTGCCCATTGATTTGGGCATCTGGGTACTTGTAGCCACAGAATATGAAACAATATCACAATATATATTCCCTTAACCTTCAAATTATCCGGAAGTAGGAGTGGGGACAGAGCAAGGAAATGAGAGGAACATCCACAAAGTCACAGCTTTTACTTGGAACCCTGGGCTGCAGGAGTATTTCCCGTAGTTGATTAATTCTATCATCCTTCTTAAAAATTGCATGTGCTGTTTTTAAAACAAAAGATATATGGCCTATTGCTCTTTTTATCCCAATATTTTATTATGGCAAAATATACATAACATAAAACTTATACTTTACCATATTCATCTTTGAGTGTATAGTTCAGTGGCATTGAGTACATTCATATTGTTGTACAACCATCACCAGCTTCCATCCTCAGAAGTCTTTTCATTTCCATGCAACAATTTTTAGATGTAAAATTTAAGCAAATAAAAAAAAATAACTGTGCATGTTTTCCCTTCAGTCAATCACAGTTTTAAGAAATAAAGAATAAAAATATATTGTGCCTCTACCATATACAAGGATGATGCTGCAGTGCTTCAAAACTCAGTCTGATTATGCCATGAGCTGGTCCTCATAATGAATGATGCCCTCCTAGGCTGCAACCCCAGACAGGAAGCCCTAGGATCCTCAGGAAAGTGATGTTCACATTTATCATTGGTTCTCAAACTTTGGTCCTAGGAACGCTTTATACACTAACATATTATGAGGACCCTGAAGAGCTTTTATTTAAGGGGACTAGACCGATTGATAGTCACAGAATTAAAAATCAAAACTGAGAAATTTTGAAGTGTTTATTTTCCCATTTAAAATCACTGTGAAATTGTTACGTGTTACCATGTATATTTATTTAAAAATCCATTTCTAAGAAAAATAATTATTGAAAAGTGTTATGTTTTATGTTTTTGCAAATCTCTTTGATGCCTGGTTTATAAGAAGCAGCTAGACTCTCACCTCTGCTTCTTCATTGAATATGTTGCTTTATGTTGCTTTAATTGAAATCTATAAAGAAACTCCAGCATCATACAGTTATGTAGCTGAAAAAGTAGTTGAGGAGTGTTTTAATAGTCTTCTCAGATAATTGTGGATGTTCTTTGATGTTACGCCAACACTTTAAAAGCAGTAATTTCTCAAATGTTAGTTGTGATCTGAAAGCCCATCTGTGAATTTTTAACTTCTCTGTTACATTAAAACTCACTGGTCTGCGCACGCCTTAAGTGGGCCCAGTACCCGTGCATGGGCTTTCCTGGGGGCTCAGTGGTGAAGCAGTCACCTGCCAGTGCAGGAAATACGTGCTCAGTCCCTGGGTGGGGAAGACCCACCCCAGTGTTCTTGCCTGGGAAATCCCGTGGACAGGGGACCCTGGTGGGCTATCATCCCTGGGGTCTCAAAAGAGTCGGACATGACTTAGCAAGTAAACAACAACATCCATACATAATTTTTATAACAGCAAACACTGGAAACAGAAAATAATGGCTCCCAGAATGAATGTATCTGAAAAATATTCACATATTTCAATATAAAATATTTTAAAGTCAAATTTATTGATATTAACAGTGATCTCAAGCTCATAGTAGTGAATATGTTATCCAAAATTTTAGTTTCCATTTGAAAGCCCAAATTTTGTCATTGGTAACAAGTAATGCTATCTGTTTTCCTGGAAGTAATAGGCCCTCTGCTCATTTTTGAGACAATGTCTACCAACTATCTTAGCCTGAATAACAGTAGTTTGTCTAGCAGTCATTTTGTCAAGTAAAAACAATGTTCTAGGAAAAAGACATCAACATTGACTTAAACAGTTGCTTTTTCTCAAGACAGTCATCATACTCAGGTACAGTAGAAGTTCTATATGCATTCTTTTCATTTGGCCAAAAATAATATTTAAATAACATGTTTTCAAAGATTGTGTTTTAATAAAATTAACAATTTTAACTGTTTTAAGGAATCTTCTAAGTGAAACAACTTCTTTCCTGTAAGTTTGACATCACTGCCTTGATTTGTGTCAAGGCCACAGTAGCTTTATTCAACATTAATTTTATACCATCAGAGCAAACATAAACACAGTGAAAAGAGAAAATAATATCTTAGTATTATTGTGAAATTGTTTTGAATTCCCAGATACTGCCTTCATAAGATCTTGGGACTGCCTTCAGCCTGCAGACCACACTTTGAGAAACTCTGATTTATAAAATGATGTTAGTATAGAACACCAGCTCTATCATCCCCTCAAAGAAAACTTTAGTGTTCAGCTTATCATCTTCCTCTCCACTGCAGTTCCTCTCATCACCCTGGGAGACCTCAGCATCACTATATACGAACCACTCAACGCTCTCCGCTCTCAGTTGTTCCTTTTCTTCTTCTTGAGTAACTCTTTTCTTTGTTCCATTATCTTCCATGATTTCATCCTGGACGTTTGCTCTGTGAAACAGCTTCCCTTCCAAATGACTAATTCATGGGTCACCTATGAAGTGCCTCTTTTCCTTCTATTTCTATATACTCAAGGATTCCCGCAAACTTTTCTTGGACCTCGTTGGGGCCTCCATTGACTCGGAAGCTTTCTCTCTAGCAATAAGACCTCCCCTGTTTTCATTTTCCTTCACAATCAGTTTTTATTTAATGACCCATCATTTTAAAATTGTAATTATGTTCCAAGTTCCTGGACCCCACTCTTCTGTTGATCACACCTACCAATGAAACCCAGTCTTGAAAGAATCCAAGTATCTTTCTCCTGGTTAATTCCTAGGTGTCTTCAGCCTCATCATAAACATCGGTTCCTTAGGAAAACATTCCTCAATACTCTGACTGATGAGGTATCTCTCTTCACCTGATTTGGTCAATCTCTGCACATTTTTGTCTCAAAAGTTAGCACACTTATAATATTTGTATAATTTCTGCCATCTCCACCAGATCATAAGCTGTATGAATGTGGGTACTTGTACTGTTCATGTGCTTGCTACTGAACTCCCAGCACTTATCATGGTGCCAGACCCAGGAAAGGTGCTCAGTAAATGTTTAGGAAAGTAAAGAAAACAAGAAAGGGAGAAAGAGAGAAGGAGAGGGAAGGAGAGGAGAAGGAAGGGAGGGAGGAAAGGAGGGAGAACTAAAGGGGATGGAAAGAATGAAACCAGTTTATGGAAAATAGAAGGATATTGTTTAAAATTTATTTGAACTTAATTTCCAGTTAGAATCTAATTAAATAATCCTGGTGTCTAGACATTCAGATGGCTCAAGGTTTGGTCTATATGTTATTTTTCTAATAGATTGTCCTAATATTAAACATTTGAAGCATAGAAACACAGAGAAAAGCAAGGATTCTAATCAACAAAAGATGGGAGAGAAGTTACAAGGGCAGAGGTTTGGGAGCAGAAAATGACTACAGCGTTAGTTCTGCGTCTCACTGTAGAACTGTCAAGATAATGTCATTGTAAGCCCACAGAGACTGCATTATGATGTCAAAATGGAAGGAAACAGTATTAATGGATGGAAGCAAAAGTTTAGACAGAGCACTGGTGTGTTGCTGTGGTTTTAAAAGCCTTGTGACATGATGTCTAGACAGAGGCACACACAGTCATGCTATCACTGAAGCAAGGCTACAGAAGGTACACAAGGACCATTCATTAAGTCATTACAGGGCTCCATCCTTTTAGCCAATATCAATATGACTGGTGTTTTCTGTTATCATGCCAATGAATTTTTTAATGTCGTTTTTTTTTTTTATAGATTTTGAAAGTCATGCATTCTCCTTAAGAGAACATAGAGAAGATTATAAAAGAAAAAAATTATCCCAACTTTCCACCACCATTAATTCTGTTTCCTTCCCTTCTTTATTTCCATAAAAGAGTTGAGGTCATACTGTTACATTTTTATATGTTTATCTTTCCATTTAATATTATCAGAGAAATATAAATTTTTATGATGACTGCACATTGTTCCATTCCACTAACATTAAACAGTTAGAGTATTGAGCACCCAGTTTTCCTGTATTCTAAGTTATTTACTGAAGATACATCCTGTAGAATAAGATGGCTAAATTGAAGGATAGAAATGTTTTTAAAGTTTATGACATATATAGCCAAATGGCTTTCCAAAAGAACTGTATCAATTTTTCAATTACTTAAGGGACATTTTTTTCCTGTTTATTTTACTTTACAATATTGTATTGGTTTTGCCATGCATTGACTTGAATCTGCCATGGGTGTACATGTGTTCCCTCTCCTGAACCCCCCTCCCACCTGTGTCCCCATCCCATCCCTCTGGGTTATCCCAGTGCACCAGCCCCGAGCACCCTGTCTCATGCATCGAACCTGCACTTGCAATTCGTTTCATATATGATAATTTACATGTTTCAATGCCATTCTCCCATATCATCCCACCCTCGCCCCCTCCCACAGAGTCCAAAAGACTGTTCTATATATCTGTGTCTCTTTTGCTGTCTCACATACAGGGTTATCATTACCATCTTTCTGAATTCCATATATATGCATTAGTATACTGTATTGGTGTTTTTCTTTCTGGCTTACTTCACTAATAAATCTGTGGCCTAGTAAATCTTGGCAAATAGTTTGAAAGCATCTCCAAGCTACTGAAAATTGACTCCAACAGTAGGATCCTGGAGTCTTTGATACTAGTCTTTAGTTGACATCTACCATGTTGTGCCACTCTGAGCAGAACCCAGAGAGGCTTTTAAGTTTTTCATCTGTAGAACCAACACAAGGAAACATAGTGGTCTGTGCAGGGTTCCTTCCACTCTGCACAGTGTGCTCTGTGGAGTACTGCTTCCTGAATTATGCACTAGAGGTGGAAAAGGAAAAGAAGCAAAGTTACCTGGTCAAATAGATTTGGATAAATTGCATACAACATACTGCTCTTGGAGATGTAAATGTCCAGTAATACTTTAAAGGCACTGAGAAGTTCTGCATTTTAATTTACTTAATCCAGCAGTTATCCAATTTTTGACTATAGGTCATTTTTTTATTTCATGTAATAAGACCATACAGCACAGTTGAAGAAACACTGATGTAACAGAAAGGGGTTTAGAGTATACCAAAGATGTATATAATCCAGATTCTGCTATTTAAAGCTGAAAATCAGAGATGGTAAAAACTTGTGAGACTGTTTTGAATATGGGAATAAGATTACATATGCAAAGCCCCAAGCATCAGCCTGACATACATGCTAATTTCTTCTCTATAACCTTCTCAACCCCAGACATGCTCATCAAACCTTTTCATCTTCATCAAAAACATATTGAATGCCCACTCTGTGGAGTGCCAGAGACTAGTGGTATGCTTCCCACCTGCCTTTTTAGATAGGGTGACATATTGGGCAAAAGGCCTAAAACCTGGAATTGAATGTGGCCATCTTAGCAATGTAGATTACAGAATAATTAATTAGCTACCCATCCCAGGTGAGAAGATCAGAAAGCCCAACCCCGATTACTTTCAGTGGGTCATCCTAATAAATTGGCTATGCTTATATTCAAGGCTCTTCACTTTCAAAGCCTCTTGATGAAAGTAAAAGAGGAGAGTGAAAAAGTTGGCTTAAAGCTCAACATTCAGAAAACGAAGATCATGGCATCTGGTCCCATCACTTCATGGGAAATAGATGGGGAAACTGGAAACAGTGTCAGACTTTCTTTCTGGGGGCTCCAAATTCACTGCAGATGCTGACTGCAGCCATGAAATTCAAGGACGTTTACTCCTTGGAAGACAAGTTATGATCAACCTAGATAGCATATTCAAAAGCAGAGACATTACTTTGCCAACTAAGGTCCGTCTAGTCAAGGCTATGGTTTTTCCTGTGGTCATGTATGGATGTGAGAGTTGGACTGTGAAGAAGGCTGAGGACCGAAGAATTGATGCTTTTGAACTGTGGTGTTGGAGAAGACTCTTGAGAGTCCCTTGGACTGCAAGGAGATCCAACCAGTCCATTCTGAAGGAGATCAGTCCTAGGTGTTCATTGGAAGGACTGATGCTAAAGCTGAAACTCCAGTACTTTGGCCACCTCATGCGAAGAGTTGACTCATTGGAAAAGACTCTGATGCTGGGAGGGATTGGGGGCAGGAGGAGAAGGGGACGACAGAAGATGAGATGGCTGGATGGCATCACGGACTCTACGGGCATAAGTCTGAGTGAACTCTGGGAGATAGTGATGGACAGGGAGGCCTGGCGTGCTGCGGTTCATGGGGTCACAAAGAGTCAGACACGACTGAGCGACTGAACTGAACTGAACTGATATTCAAGGCTGATTGTCACTAATTATACAACCTTGAGCCACTCCCATTCAGGTGCGTGGAAATTTACCTCATGAAACAAGTACTGGAAACTGGACTTTGAAAGTGCTGAGCCTCCAGTGGCGCCCATGTTGCCGACGTCAGTGGGGAGCTCTCTGGCTTGGTCTTAATTGCCGTCTGTTAACCAGCATTTCCTTCTTGAACTGGTTCTTCTCTTGGACTCCTTCAGCACCAAACTTCCCTGCTCCCCTCTTACCGCTGTGGCCAGTCCTCTTTGATGTCTCTGGAAACTAGAATCCTTCAGGGTACAGTCTTGCTTTTTTGCTTTTCTCATTTTTGAGAAAGTGGGATCCATTTCCTGGGCTTCTCAAACCATCTGTGGTAATGCCTCTAGATTGAGACCTTCAAGCTTGGAAATCTTGTCTTATTTATCCAATTGTCCCATTTTATATCTCCACTAGTGCCTCTCAGGCATGGTGAACTTAATGGCTCCACGTTTAAACCCTTAATTTTCTTCTTTTAACCTGTTCCTCTCTCAGTTTTGCCCACGTCAGTAACTGGAACGACCCTAACACATGCTTGCTCAAGCCAGGTACCTAGCTGCTGCTGCTGCTGCTGAGTTGCTTCAGTCGTGTCCGACTCTGTGCGACCCAACAGATGGCAGCCCACCAAGTCCCCCGTCCCTGGGATTCTCCAGGCAAGAACACTGGAGTGGGTTGCCATTTCCTTCTCCAATGCATGAAAGTGAAAACTGACAGTGAGGTCGCTCAGTCGTGTCCGACCATTAGCGACTCCATGGACTGCAGCCCACCAGGCTCCTCCGTCCATGGGGTTTTCCAGGCGAGAGTACTGCATTGGTTTGCCAGTACCTAGCAGTGGCCTTTAATTCCTTCCATCCCCTCACACCCATATCCAGTCCTTTGGAAATTTCTGTCAATTTTGCTTTCAAGATGTATCTCATATATCTTCCCCTCTGCCTATCTAGACTGCCTCATCCTAATTTTAGACGTTATTATCTCTCACCCAGATCATTGCTTGGCCTCCCATGGTCTGAGATGGTCCACTCAATTTTCTCCAATCTTTGCTCTGCACAAACACATTTTAAAATGAGAAATCAGATAATACCCGCCCTGTAGAAGACATTGTGATTTGTTTGTTTTTCACTACACATAAACTAAAATCCAAATTCCTCATGAAGGTGCCAAAGGATCTCTGTGATCTGGCCCCTGACCTCCTTTCTGACATCTTCTCAGGACACAATCCCCTGATCGCATGCTGTCCCAGTCCTGCAGGTCCTTGAACCTGACAAACCATTTCCCCTGGGGTCCCTAGCGTGTGCTGAGTTCTCCACTCTCCCTGCTCTTCACATGGTTTCTCCCTCCTCACCATCCTTCATCTCTCAGCTAAAATTTTAACCACCTCCACAGAGAACCCCCCACTTGCCTATTTTTAGATTGCTCTAGAGAAGGTAACAGGCAGGAAGGCCAGGGGTCTGCAAATGGAGGAAATAGGCTGCAAGTGTTAGACACTTTTTTATCTCTCTCTTAAGTGGCAGAAGGAAAGAAGCTACACGTGTTAGATTTTTTTCCCCTTCTCTATACAAATTTTAAAAGGTGTCTTTTAAAATTCTATGTTGCCATAACACATACCTGATTCCACCTGAACTTAACTTTTCTCAAACATTGAGCTAACCAATGCGTTTTTCTTATGGAAATGTTTTTCTTAAGCTATGTTAATGAGCTATGTATTTACCCTAAATTCTGTCTTTAAGTTGATTCCACCTAAGACTCAGAATCCATTTCACAAACCAGTATGTTTTACTCATATAGTTGTTCTCTTAATCTATGTTAATGAAACCATACATTTGCTTGGAAATCTACCTTTCTTCAAGATTCATGTCAATCATTTTATGGCCTGGGATGACTCACCTTGTGCCAATATTATCTCAAAATGCATGTTGTGGGTGAGGGGTCTGGTGCCACTACCATATGCATGATACTCTTTCTTCCACATGGAGTAGTCGCACCCCATCCATCTGCCCAGACTGTCCCAGTTCAGTTAGGTCTCATTTCCTCCAGATGGTTTTCTGTGTCCCACCGTGCATATTAAGTCTCATCAGTCATGTCTGACTCTTTGCCACTCTGTGAACTGTAGCCCACCAGCCTCCTCTGTCCATGGGGATTCTCTAGGCAAGAATACTGAAGTGAGTTTTCTTGCCCTCTTCCAGGGGATCTTCCCAACCCAGGGATCAAACTTGCGTCTCCTGTCGCTCCTGCAGTGTTGGGGACGCTTTATAGCTGAGCCACCAGAAAAGCCCACCTACCCTCTGCTAACATAATCCCACATGTGTAGAACCTCCCACACTTTATGTCCACCCCTATACTGCAAATTCTGCAACGTAGGGGAGCATGACTCTACTGATCACTGTGGTCCCCTAGTGCTGAGCACAGTACCCGGCATACAGTGGGAATTCAATACAAACTTTTGTATGAATATACCATCTCATTCAATCTTATATAATTTAAATTTTATCAGACTCCTGTGGAATATTATATCTATTTTATAGATAAGTAAAACAGATTCAGAGGAAGGTGAAATAATGTGCTTAAAGTTATAATATATTGATAGTAAGTGGTGAAGCAAGAATTCACACCAAGACTTTTTCTGACTCCTTTGAACGAAAATGAATGAATGAATAAATGAACAAACGAATTTTTTAAAAAGTATCTACTGTATTCCAGGTACACATAGAATTCCACACTGAACTATACATATTTAGAAGACATTCTAATCTATACTTGAATAAATTCCATACTGGAAAATATTCCAACATATATTCCAATATGTTTTGGAAGATTTTTAGAAAACATTTCAATTTATACTGTGAAGGATTGCTGACAAAAGGGAAATAAAGTAATAAAAGTAGTTTTCTAAAAGCTTACCATGTGCCAGCTTCTATGATCAGTGCTTTATGTGAACTCTTTTAACTCTTGACAAGCACTCATGAAATATGTATTATCTCTATAGATGAGAAAGTTAGCCTTGAAGGGTTTAAGCAACTTACCCAAGTTCCATAGCCACTAAGAGGTGAAGCCAGGATTTAAAACCTGGTTGATTGCACATCAAAGCCCACACCCAATGCTGCTTGAAGTACAGCTAGAGATTAGTTACCCCGAAAGAAAAAAAGTGTCCATAGTAATGAGACTCATTTTGAGTCACATCAACTACTGCATTGTTTATATTAGCTGAAATTTCATGTAGCCTGAATACATATTGATTTCCAGTCATCTGGACAACTACAGAAAATATTCACATGGCCCTGGCCCAGGATACTTTGGTGAATACTCTGATGCCCATGAAATAAAATAAAAAAGAGGAGAGTGATTTAAATTTCATTAGGCTCCACTGCCTATTTCATCTGTTTAGAGAAACAAACAGACCCATGTAATTATTCTGTATGTTTGAGATCTTCACTTGTATTTCTTTAACCCCCCCGCCCCCAAGGGACTTATGTTCATTCTTCATCAGTGGAAATGTTGGATTGGAAGTGGTATAAAAGCCTTTGGGTATCTTAATTCCAAATTAAAATTTTCTTTTTACTTTTTAAAAAATTTGGTTTATAATATTGTGTTAGTTTCTGATATATAGCAAATTAAGTCAGTTATACACATACATCTATCCACTCTTTTTTAGATTCTTTTCTCAATAGGTCATTACAGAGTATTGAGTAGATTTCCCTGCGCTATACTACAGATCTGTATTAGCTATCTATTGTATATACAGTAGTGCGTATATGTCAATCCCAATCTTTCAGTTTATCCTCCCCCACTTATCCTCTCTGGTAATTGTTAAGTGTGTTTTCTTACATCTGTGACTCTATTTCTGTTTTGTAAATAAGTTCATTTGTGCTTTTTGTTTTAAATTTGGGTATTATTGCTTTACCATATTGTAACAGTTTCTGCTATACAACAAAGTGAATCAGCTATATGTATATATATTCCCTCCTTCTTGGATCCGCCTCCCACCCACACCCCATCTCACCCATCTAGGTAAGTGGTATAATGTGATGTTTATATTTCTCTGTCTGGTTTATTTCACTCAGTATAACCATCTCTAGGTCCATCCGTGTTGCTGCAGATGCCATTATTTCATTCTTTTTATGTCTGAGCAATGTTCCATTGTATAAATGTACCACGTCTTTGGCCATTCCTCTGTCGATGGACATTTAGATTGCTTCCACGTCCTAGGTGTTGTAAACAGTGCTTATCAAAATGGGTGCTCAGTTTTGGAAAGATTTTTTTTCTGATGGGTGAAGTGAAGTGAAGTCACTCAGTCTTGTCCAACTCTTTGTGACCCCATGGACGGTAGCCTACCAGGCTCCTCTATCCATGGGATTTTCCAGGCAATAGTACTGGAGTGGGGTGCCATTTCCTTCTCCAGGGGATCTTCCCAACCCAGGGATTGAACCTGGGTCTCCCGCATTGTAGGCAGACACTTTACCATCTGAGCCCCCAGGGAAGTCCCCGTAATAATACCGATCTAGGAGTTAGAAGGCCTGACTGTGCCACTAGGAAGCTGTGTGACCTACATATGAAATTGCTTTGTTTCCTCTCTGGTCCTCAGTTGCTGGGGATAATAATTACAACAATCTCAGAGGAAAATAATAAGGATTGAATTTGTCAATACTCATAAAATGCCTAGAAAAAACAGTCTGGTTGTTATGTAATATTCCACTTCTCTTTCTGGGACTCGGTTTCCTTATCTGTAACATGAGTGGATTCAGTTTGATGTCAAAGTCCTTCCTAATTCTAAAGACCCATGAAATAAAAGTGATGGACGTCACAAACAATGATTTTAAGAGAGTTATTTTAAGTATATTAAAGGGAATCATAAACATTATGAGAGGTGAAAGATGTCAAAAAAGTACCAAATGAAACTTTTAAAGCTGAAAAATTATAATAACCAAAATGAAAGATTCATTGAATGGGCTAAAAAAAAAAAAGATTAAATATTGCAGAAGAAAAGATCAGTAAACTTGAAGTTATGATAGTATTTCCAAAATGAAACAGAGAAAAAATACTGCCAAAAACCATTTTTTAAAAAAGAAGAGAGCCTCAGGGCCCTGTAAGGTAATATGAAGTAGCAGACTATATCTACAATCAGAAGGAGAGGAGAGGGTATGGGGCAAAAAACATATTTGAATTAATAAAAGCAAATTTCCCCCCAAATTTGATGTGAACTATAAATCCACAGACTCACACCAAGGCACATCATAATCAAACTGCTGGAAATCAATGATAAAATATCTGAGTCCGTTTTTTTAAACAGTTTGACACATAAAGAATAGCAAAGTAGACTTTTCCTCAAAGACTATACAAGCCAAAGATAATGGAATGATATCTTCAAAGTCATGTGGAAGGGAAAAACGAAACTTTTCATGTAGAATTTCATATTCATCAAAGATATCCTTCAAAAAAGGCAAAATAAAGAGCTCTTCTGATGAGTAAAAACGGATCATTCTCTCACCAAAATTCATTCTGACCATAAGAAAGGTCAAAAGAAGTTTTCAGGGAAAATAATAATGGTATTAGAAGTGATATGATATTATTTGAAGGTAGGCTGTGATAAGTTAATGATGAATGTTGCAAAGATTAGAGTAACAGCCAAAATAAATAAATAAAATAGAATCACTAATAAGTGATTTGGAATTAGAAAAAAAAAATCCAAAAGAAGACAAAAAAGGAGAAAAACAGAAACAAAGAACAGATGGGACAAGTAGAAAACAAATAGAAAATTGGTAAACCCAAACCCATGGGTATCAGTAATTACATCTTATATAAGTGGTATGAATTCTATGATTAAAAGACAGAGATTGTTAGACTAGATAATAAAGTAAGACCCGCCTATATGTTATCTCCATGAGTCATGCTGCAAAATATAAAGAGTCAGATAAGTTAAAACAAAATATTGGGGGAAAAGTCACCATGCACAACCCAGGGATAGGAAAGCTTTCTGTAATGATAAAGGGGCAAATCATGTATAAACCTGTATATAGACAGATAATAAGAGAGCTTCAAAACACATAAGGCAAACAACTAGAAGGAGAAACAGATAAATGCAAAATATAGTTGAGGATTGCAGCATCTTTCCCTCAGTAATTGTTACACAAAGAGGTGAAACTTGAGCAGCTTTAACACCCACTTAATGACTTAAAGCTGCCCCCAACAGCAGAGGAGAGCGCGCTCTGAGTGCCTGTGAAACGTTCACTAAGAGCATATTCTTTGTCGTAAAACAAATCTCAATAAATTAAAAGGGTGGAAAAAATCTTTTAACTTTTTAAAGCAACACACATGCTGAAATGTATTTTTTGTATAAAACACATACAAGAGAGTCATGATTTTCGAGCTGAATATTATAATGTCTTTTCATCAACATTATCTTAAAATATTTTTTCTCAAGCAATTCCATTTTTCTAAGAATTTATAGTAATGGTGTAATAACACACAGGCAGTATAGTTTATAATAATGGTAAATATAAGCTTATAAAAGTAAATGTATGCCATTAAAAATGTAAATATATACCATCTGTTTTCAATGTTAGTGTTTATATAAGATTTTATTTGAGAAAAATAGTTATTTATTTTGCCATTGTTAAATTTTCTTAAAGTTTGAAATCACAGACTAATCCAAAAGATGCATACTAACTGGCACATTACAAATTTATTCTCATTTTTATCAACCATTGGAGAGAAGAAAATACCCCCCCAAAATAACAATAACAGTCACATAGCACCACTGGTAACAGCTGTCATTGAATGCTTATTAAGTACCAAGTGTCATTTTAAGTACTTTTATGGACTTAATTGTTCCTGTTACTTGCCTCCCACTTTACAGCCCAGAAAATGTAAATAACTTGCCTAAGATCACACAAATAGTACATGCTGGTGCCAGAATTTGAACCCAGTCAAGTTATTTCACCATGTAATTTTGCATTTGCAAAGCCAGGGTCAGACAGTCTGGCATTAGACACAAGACCTTGTGATTTCCTACTTCAGCACTTTGCAACATATTTAATTGGTTCTCTTTTGCCTTGACTTCAAATTTGCCTCTTCACTGGTCTGTCTTATTTGATAAGTTCATCAAACATCAAGACTCTTTGTTCATTTTCAAAAAGGATTACAATGAGAAGCTTTTATAATTAAGGTATCTCAGCAGAGATTTCCTTTACCACAGTTCTCTGGCCTTTTATCTTCTAATTATTAGAGATGAATTCTCTGATTTTTCAAAATGGTATTTGCTCGAAATACAAGTTGCAAATTAACCACTTGTAAAAATGCCTTTCCGCCTTCTGAACTGCTGTTAAAGGAAATCTCTCGCTTAGCATTTAAAAGCAATAATGATTCAAACTTGAATCATCCAACAAGAATTTTAATACAATTGCTCTACTTGAAATTGTCAATGTTTAGGAGACAGGGACTCCTTTAAAACTATCCCACAGGCAAAATAAGAGGCTATTTAAGCACTACAAAATACTTGATGTTAAGATTAAAAAAAAAAAACCAACACACACACATGAAGCCAGTTTGGGATATTCAAGAAAAAGGAATGCATAAAATGCAGTGTACATAGATAAATATCTCTTCCATTCCTTCCTCCATAGCAAAAGATTGACTTTCTGGAATGAAATGACTCTATCTTTACAGTCTCTTGTGTTTCCCAAGATAATTTTATATACTTTATCTAACTTTATCCTCCCCCAAACACTATGACATGTGTATTCTTTAATTCACAAATGGACAAGCAGAGGTTAAATTGCCCAATATCATTAAAGAGAATTATCATTTATTAAGCTGAATATATTTTATATCCAGGATCTTATTTCATGTCCATTAAGGCTATCCAGGTGGTGCTCATGGTAGAACCAACCTGGCAATGCAGGAGACAGAAGAGATTCAGGTTCGACCCCTGGGTTGGGAAGACCCCCTGGAGAAGGAAATGGCAACCCACACCAGTATTCTTGCCTGGAGAATTCCATGGACAGTAGAGTTTGGTGGGCTACAGTCCATAGGGTCGCAAAGACTCAGACACTACTGAAGCAACTTAGCACAGAACAACTGTGCTAAGCAACTCTTACAGAAGAGGTATCATCATTTTCATTTGATCAATCGAGAAACAAATGAAAGGAGATTAGGCGATTTAGTCCAGATGACCCAGCTCCTAAGTCTTGGATTTGCACACAGGCCTATCTGACACCAAGTGAATGCTCTTTTTACTGACCTGGAGTCCTTCACGGAATTAGTTACAGCGTGGAAAAAAGTCATGTTCCATCCTATAACAGCCTGTTGCAAAAATGACAGCAGCTCATTTCCCGGCTAAGTAACCCTTTAAACTGCAAACTTTGCAGAAGCTTTTAGCCAACTCACCAGTTCACCTTCTCCTGTATGGTTACCCAAGGCTGACAAGTCATCAAAAATAAGAGGAAAAAAGCAGCAGCAAACATCTCATCCAGGAGTTACCAACCTGTATTACCTAGAGAGCAATAAAACTACTCAGGGAGTTGGAAAAGACATCTACAGTCTGGGCTCTATCTAATGTTTGAAACTAAAGAAAAAAGAAAAAAACTTACTTGATTCTCATTCAAATATGGTTAATTACTTACTAGGGTATTGATTAGCTAAATGCCCTAAAATCCTATACACCAAAGGCCACTGACCCTCAGATCTTTGGAAAAACAATATACATATGGTTGAGGAAAGGAGGATATTTATAATAACCAATATCAGCCGAGCAGAGGGATCTTATTTTCAGAATGAAGCAAAAACCAAACCAAGATGTAGCTCCAGAATTGATGATCTTTTCAAGTAGCTGCTGGAATTTCTGAGGTCAGATCAATTTGTTTTGTAAGACTGAAATAAGGCTAATACTGGCGTTTCAACTCAGACATAGACAGCCAGCAAAAGACAGGATATGCTACCAGTTACATGGGGAAGTTCTCCAATGTGTTGCCAAATATCTGGGGTCTGAGAAATGTGGATAACTGAATGGGCTTGCCACCTCTCATCCAAACATTGGGTATCATTACCATCTTGTTTTTATTTTTTACCTTTTTAAAAAAAATATTGGAGTATAGCCAGTTAATAATGTTGTGATAGTTTCAGGTAGACAGCAAAGGGATTCAGCCATATATATACATGTATCCATTCTTTCCCAAACTCCCCTCCCATACAGGCTGCCACGTAACACTGAGCAGAGTTCCCCTTGCTATACAGTAGGTCCTTGTTGGTTATCCATTTTACATAAAGCAGTGTGTACATATTCATCCCAAACTCTCTAATTCTCCCTTCTCCCCATTCTTCCCCCTTGCAACCATAAATTTATTCTCTAAGTCTGTGAGTCTGTTTCTGTTTTGTAAATAAGTTTAGTTGAATCATTTCTCTTTTAGGGTCCACATATAAGAGTCATACAATATTTCTAGCATATTTGTGTCTTCAAGGAACCAGATGCCTTAAATGGATATCTCCAGAAGCATCCTCTAGAATTTTAACAACCACACACTGGACTGATGACGCCATGTCTACATACCTTCTCTTACTCATCCAGACATAGTCATAAATCAATTACATAGAGATGGTTAGATAGAAAGATAATAATTGAACCTGTGTCAGGCATTTCATTTGTCTTATTTTACTTAATCCTCACACTAAGTTTATAAGATGGAAATGATTCATTGTATTTTACAGTTGAAGAAATGAAGATCCAGAGAAGTTAAGCTGCTCAGGAATAGACAACTGTCTTGATATCCTCAGCAATCATTAGATTCTATCATTAGCAGGATTGGCCAGTACTCTCATTATTCATCACAAAATTATTTTTTTTAATTGTACTGAATAACTTGCATGCCTAAGAAATCTGTTCCTGGTTTAATTGTGGAGATTTAAATAAGGTCCTCAGTTGTTATCATCTCTGTTTCTTCAGAGATTAAGGTGCAGTTTGACAGAGGTGAATACCAATTATTCCAGGCCCTAGAAACCGCGCCCCTCCCCCACCTGCCCCATCTCTGATTTCTGTGTCTCTCTTCCTCCCTGTCTTTGTTTTGACTCCTGGGTCCTCTTGGCTGTAATTTTACAATCCTTCTGACCCATTTGGAAAACTCTGTTCTTTTACTTTTTCCTCAAGTAATCTAGCCATGACTAATACCTCATAATGCTTTTACTGACATGTGGATGTGATGGGAGGTGTTACATCTGGACACCATAGGGGCAGCTCTGGGAGGCACACCTGGAACCCACTTCTTTCCACCAACTCCCTAGGTGCCTCTGTCTTCCCTCCAGGTCCATCCAAAGCCCAGAGTCTGAACCAGGTCATCAGCCCCCTAGGCATGTGGCTCAGATTTTCCTTCCGCACTTCTGCAGCGATTCTCATGGGGAGCAGACCTCTCCCTACAACAGGGGTCTCAGTGGCAATGACTTTGCCTCTCGGGGAATATTTGGAAATTTCCAGGGACTTTTATGGTTGTCACAACTTTGGAGGTTGTGTGGCTGGCATCTAGTGGGTGCCAAACATCCTACAGTGCAGAGGGCAGGTCCCCCAGCAAAGAATTCTCCAGCCCCAGATGTCAATAGTGCCAAGGTTGGGAAACACCACCAAAAGAGTGGTCTGCCCTTCCCTGACCCCTGGAATCCTGGTGAATTAAGTTTCTTCTTTTTGCATGCAGATAATATTGTCTTGTTTGTTAGATCAGTTCCTTCTTGGCATTTCCCTGTGTAAGTCCCCTCAACCAGGACTTCAGTGGCACTCAGGATTCCTCCTTAACTTCATTCAGGTAACCTCTCTCACCTTCCACATCTCCAACTTGCTTCCTTAAATCCTATAATATTTTCCCTCCAAGCTTCTCTCTTTCACTTTCCCTTTGATCCATTTCAGGGCCTTGGCTCTCTCCTAAACTTGTCTAGTAGACTCCTAGGGTGCCTCTGTTTCACCTCACTCCAATCCTCCCTATGCATTACAGCCAGATTCACCTTCAGGAAAGCTGGATCTGAAAACATCACTCTCCTGCTCAAAGACTTTCTGTGGATCCTCCATTTTCTGTGAGGTTAGAAGTCCGAATTCCTCCATAAGAGCCCAATCCATCTTTGCAACCTTATCAGCCACAACCCTCTAATTATCCTGCACAATATGGTCTAAGTTCCCCTTACCTTTCTCACACTTTCTCATTGCCGTGATCATGCTCATGCTGGATCTGGACGACTTTTATCCATTATCTGCTTCTCTTCAGCCAAGTGTTTTCTCAAATAGCAGGTCCATCATAGAGCCTTGGTTGATGGCCCCATCTGGAAGGTGTCTCCTTGTTATCTTTGAACCTTACAAATACATCACCAGCACTTTTTAATTTTGCCATATGTTAAGTTCTTCCAACAGAGTGCTGTATGTCTTGAGAATGGAGGTTTCTCGAGGGTGAATTCTGTCTGATTCTCCGTTGTTGTCACCCTTATCATTGACCACTGACTCTTTCCTGAGAAATACTGAGTGATTGACCAAAGGACTAAAAATACTTTAAATTTCTTGGTAGTTTCAGATATATTTTCTCATTTAATCCTCAATATAATGTTGCAGATAAATGTCATTACTCTGAAGAGAATCCTGAGAGTCAACGATACAGTGATTAAGGTAGAAAACAGAACTAAGAGATACAGAGTACCACTTTTTGTGTTTTTCATAAATCTCCTTTAATGTATTTAATCTTTACATGATCTTGCAAGACCAGTAATAACAGTGTTGTTTTGCAAATGAGGATACTGAATTTCAGAGTAGTTAAGTACTTTGCCTGCAGTTGCACAGCTGGTGAGTCTCAGAGTCATGGGTTTATTTGTCCAGCTTTAAAAACTCAGATTGTTTTTGGTCTGGTCACACAATGACTAAAGCAATGCATCAGGGCTAACACCTGGGTCTTCTAGCTCCAAGTCCAGTTCTCTGTTTATTATGCCTTAGCTCAGAGAATGAATACCATTTTCAAAGGCAAAAAAGCAAAATAAATTGAATGGAGAGAGGCTCACAGGATAGTCTCAAGAGAGAAGCTAAATCAGATGGGATCATTCCCTGCCTCTGTGACTAAGTGTATGAGTGCAAGCGTGTGTGTGTTGGAATGGGGGGAGGGCACTCATCTGTTTTCAGCCAAAATCTTCTAAGATGAATGGGAAATGCCAAAAAATTGTTAACTTTGCATATGCGGATTTCACCTTAATTGTAGCATTCTGTTATCAGACATAGATAGTTATAAAGTATCATGCAGAGCAGACAGCAAGATGGCAGTTCATTTTGAAAACACATAACTTGTCTCGGGGAAATACTTTCCACCATCTAAATCAGCTTGTGAATTATGGCCTCAGAGTGGAATATGTCCTGTGTCAGCCCAGACTCTCACTGCAGGGTGACAGCCAGGCCTGTGCTCTTTGAAAAGCTGCAGAAGCCCTAGGCCCATTCCCCTGTGCTGGGCCTGCAGGGTGCTCAATGCAGACACATCAAAGTTCTGCAAAATGAATGCAAATAGAAGCAATTTGCTAGAATGGAAAGAGTGCAGCTGTAGGTCAGAAGACAACATTAACCCGTAATTGTTTCCTAACCTCAGTTTCCTTGTCTGTAAGATGGGCAAAATATTAACTATCGGATAGGATTGAAGAATTGTAGAGGAAATTAGAAAATATATCAACTGGGAATTTTGAACATTAGTAACTTGTTTATTAAAACAATCCTTCCCCTTCTTTTTGCTCCTTCTTCCCAATACCAGTTTGTCTCTCTCATAGTGTGGAAGGTTTCATTTAAGAACCAAGGAAGGGGGAAAGTGGAAGAAAGGTGAGTCCTGGCAAAGAGAATGATGAAGGAGGATGAAATACATGTGGGAGGTTCATGTCTCCAGGTATCCTGGGCTTGTTGCAGGAAAATGGAGCATAAAAGAATGGTCATGTCTCAGGTCTTGGGTGAGTCCCTGGGACAGGCTGCCAATGAGGGTTTTTAACTTCTTGCAGGAAATAATTCAAGAATGGGTTAGGGAAAACTGAAAGCAGGTTTACTGAGATACATGTTCCATAGGCAGAATGAGGTCTGTCTCAGAAGGCAAGAGCAACCCAAGGGCTTAGAGTCATCTTAGAAAGTGACAGTGGCCCGAAATATTGGGAAGTTGATGTTTATGGTCTGGATAATTTTATGGGTTAATGAATGGGAGGAGTTTTCAAGCTATTTTCAGGAAAGGGCAGGGATTTCCAAAAGTTGGGCCACCATCCACTTTTTGACCTGTTAAGGCAAAGGAGAAGCCCCAACAAAATGGTAGGAGGGGCACAATCATGTTTAAAATCAACTGTCACACCTGCCAGAGATGCTCAGAGGGCACAAATGAAAGCTTGTGCCCACCAGGAACAAGGGAGAGGGGCAGTGACCTCCACGAGAGACTGGGCCAGACCTGCCTGTGAGTGTTTGAGTGTCTCCAGTGGAGGCGCGGGTCAGCAGTGGCCCACCTCGGGGACAGGGGCCCTGGCTGCCGCAGACCTGGGAGGCACGGTGTGTGGCCTAAGTCCTCTTAGAGAAGGTCACCGTTAGCCCCACCATAGACCCGCCGAGCAGATGACCACAAACTAGAGAACAGTTACACCAAAGAGGTTCTCATACTGTTGCAAAAGCGCTAGGGCCCACAACAGACTTGCCAACCTGCGGATCTGGCAAAGGCACTGAGCGCCCCCAGGGAATCTGACTCTGAAGGCCAGAGGGATCTGATTACAGAAGTTCCACTGCACTGAGGAAACAGACTCTTGGAGAGCACAAACAAAACCTTTTGCGCACCAGGACCCCAGAGAAAGGAGCAGTGACCCTACAAGAGGCTGAGCCAGACTCGCCTGTGAGTGTCCGAGTCTCCCTCAGAGGCCTGGTCAACAGTGGCCTTCTGCAGAGCCATGGCACTGACTGCAACCGTCCTGGGATCCTCAGCTGGCGTAAGTCCTTTTTGGCCTCAAACCAAACTTCAGGGAGGGAGCACAGCCCCACTCATCAGCAGAAAGTTGGATTAAAGATTTACTAAACACGGCCTTGCCCACCAGAACAAGACCCGGTTTTCCCCACAGCCTGTCCTTCCCATCAGGAAGCTTCCACAAGGCTCTTGTCCTTATCCATCAGAGGGCAGACAGAATGAAAACCATCATCACAGAAAACTAACCAAACTGACCACATGGACCACAGCCTTGTCTAATTCAGTGAAACTATGAACTATGCCAGGTAGGGCCTCCCAAGATGGAAGCGTCATGGTGGAAAGTTCTGGTAAAACGTGGTTTACTGGAGTAGGGAATGGCACATCACTTCAGCATTCTTGCCTTGAAAACCCCAGGAACGGTATGAAAAGGCAGAAACATATGACATGGAAAGATGAACTCTCCAGTTTGGTAGTTGTGCAATACGCTACTGGAGAAGAGCGGAGAAATAGCTCCAGAAGGAACGAAGGGGCTGAGCCAAAGTGGAAACAACACCCAGTTGTGGATGCAACTGGTGATGGAAGTAAAGTCTGATGCTGTAAAGAATATTGTATAGGAACCTGGAATGTTAGGGCCACGAATCAAGGTAAATTGGAAGTGGTCAAACAGGAGATGACAAGATTTAGGAATCAGTGAACTAAAATGTACTGGAATGGGTGAATTTAATTCAGATGACTATTATATCAACTACTGTGCGTACGAATCCATTAGAAGAAATGGAGTGGCCCACATAGTCAACAAAAGTTTCCGAAATGCAGTAATAGGGTCCAATCACAAAAACAGCAGTATGATCCCAGTTCATTTCCAAGATAAATCATTCAGTATCACAATAATCCAAGTCTAAGCCCCAGCACTAATGCTGAAGAAGCTGAAGTTGAACAGTTCTATGAAGACCTACAAGACCTTATAGAACTAACACCAAAAGAAGACGTCCTCTTCATCATAGGGGACTGGAATGCAAAAGTAGGAAGTCGAGAGATACCTGAAATAACAGGCAATTTGGCCTTGGAGTACAAAATGAAGCAGGACAAAGTCTAATAGAGTTTTGCCAAGAGAACAAACTAGTCATAGCAAACATCCTCTTCCAACAACACAAGAGACAACTTTACATATGGACATCACCAGATGGTCAGTATGGAAATCAGACTGATTATATTCTTTGCAGTTGAAGGTGGAGAGAAGCTCTATACAGTCAGCTAAAAAAAGACCAGGAGCTGACTGTGGCTCAGATCATGAGCTCTGTATTGCAAAATTCAGACTAACATTGAAGAAAGTAGCGAAAACTACTAGACCATTCAGGTATAACCTAAATAAAATACCTTATGATTCTACAGTGGAAGTGACAGATAGACTCAAGAGATTAGATCTGATACACAGAGTGCCTGAAGAACTATGGACAGAAATTCATAACATTGTACAAGAGGTGGTGATCAAAACCATCCCCAAGAAAAAAGAAATGCAAAACAGCAAAATGGTTGTCTGAGGAGGCCTTAAAAATAGCTGAGAAAAGAAGAGAAGCAAAATGCAAAGGAGAAAAGGAAAAATATACCCATCTGAATGCAGAATTCCAAAGAATAGCAAGGAGAGATAAGAAAGCCTCCTAAGGGAACAGTGCAAAGAAATAGAGGAAAACAATAGAATGGGAATGACTAGAGATATCTTCAAGAAAATTGGAGGTACCAAGGGAATATTTTATACAAAGATGGGCATAATAAAGGACAGAAATGCTGTGGACTTATCTTCTAACAGAAGTAGAAGATATTAAGAAGAGGTGGCAAGAATACACAGAAGAACTACACAAAAAAGATCTTAATGACCCAGATGACCACGATGGTGTGATTGCTCACCTGGAGCCAGACATCTTGGTGTGTGAAGTCAAGTGGGCCTTAGGAAGCATCACTACAGCTAGTAGAGGTGATGAAATTCCAGCTGAAAGACTCTTTGCGAACCCATGGCCTATATAGTCCATGGAATTCTCTAGGCCAGAACACTGAAGTGTGTAGTCTTTCCCTTCTCCAGGGGATCTTCCCAACCCATGGATCAAACCCAGGTCTCCCACACTGCAGGCAGATTCTTAACCAGCTGAGCCATGAGGAAAGCCCAAGAATACTGGAGTGGGTTGCCTATCCCTTCTCCAGTGGATCTTCCCAACCCAGGAATCGAACCAGGGTCTCCTGCATTGCAGGCAGATTCTTTACAAGCTGAGCTATTTCAAATCCTAAAAGATGATGCTGTGAAAGTGCTGCACTCATTATTCCAACAAATTTGGAAAACTCAGCGGTGGCCACAGGACTGGAAAAGTTTATCTTTTATTCCAATCCCAAAGAAGGGCAATGCCAAAGAATGTTCAAACTATTGCACAATTGCACTCATTTCACATGCTAGCAAAATAATCTCANCTGGAGAAGAGCGGAGAAATAGCTCCAGAAGGAACGAAGGGGCTGAGCCAAAGTGGAAACAACACCCAGTTGTGGATGCAACTGGTGATGGAAGTAAAGTCTGATGCTGTAAAGAATATTGTATAGGAACCTGGAATGTTAGGGCCACGAATCAAGGTAAATTGGAAGTGGTCAAACAGGAGATGACAAGATTTAGGAATCAGTGAACTAAAATGTACTGGAATGGGTGAATTTAATTCAGATGACTATTATATCAACTACTGTGCGTACGAATCCATTAGAAGAAATGGAGTGGCCCACATAGTCAACAAAAGTTTCCGAAATGCAGTAATAGGGTCCAATCACAAAAACAGCAGTATGATCCCAGTTCATTTCCAAGATAAATCATTCAGTATCACAATAATCCAAGTCTAAGCCCCAGCACTAATGCTGAAGAAGCTGAAGTTGAACAGTTCTATGAAGACCTACAAGACCTTATAGAACTAACACCAAAAGAAGACGTCCTCTTCATCATAGGGGACTGGAATGCAAAAGTAGGAAGTCGAGAGATACCTGAAATAACAGGCAATTTGGCCTTGGAGTACAAAATGAAGCAGGACAAAGTCTAATAGAGTTTTGCCAAGAGAACAAACTAGTCATAGCAAACATCCTCTTCCAACAACACAAGAGACAACTTTACATATGGACATCACCAGATGGTCAGTATGGAAATCAGACTGATTATATTCTTTGCAGTTGAAGGTGGAGAGAAGCTCTATACAGTCAGCTAAAAAAAGACCAGGAGCTGACTGTGGCTCAGATCATGAGCTCTGTATTGCAAAATTCAGACTAACATTGAAGAAAGTAGCGAAAACTACTAGACCATTCAGGTATAACCTAAATAAAATACCTTATGATTCTACAGTGGAAGTGACAGATAGACTCAAGAGATTAGATCTGATACACAGAGTGCCTGAAGAACTATGGACAGAAATTCATAACATTGTACAAGAGGTGGTGATCAAAACCATCCCCAAGAAAAAAGAAATGCAAAACAGCAAAATGGTTGTCTGAGGAGGCCTTAAAAATAGCTGAGAAAAGAAGAGAAGCAAAATGCAAAGGAGAAAAGGAAAAATATACCCATCTGAATGCAGAATTCCAAAGAATAGCAAGGAGAGATAAGAAAGCCTCCTAAGGGAACAGTGCAAAGAAATAGAGGAAAACAATAGAATGGGAATGACTAGAGATATCTTCAAGAAAATTGGAGGTACCAAGGGAATATTTTATACAAAGATGGGCATAATAAAGGACAGAAATGCTGTGGACTTATCTTCTAACAGAAGTAGAAGATATTAAGAAGAGGTGGCAAGAATACACAGAAGAACTACACAAAAAAGATCTTAATGACCCAGATGACCACGATGGTGTGATTGCTCACCTGGAGCCAGACATCTTGGTGTGTGAAGTCAAGTGGGCCTTAGGAAGCATCACTACAGCTAGTAGAGGTGATGAAATTCCAGCTGAAAGACTCTTTGCGAACCCATGGCCTATATAGTCCATGGAATTCTCTAGGCCAGAACACTGAAGTGTGTAGTCTTTCCCTTCTCCAGGGGATCTTCCCAACCCATGGATCAAACCCAGGTCTCCCACACTGCAGGCAGATTCTTAACCAGCTGAGCCATGAGGAAAGCCCAAGAATACTGGAGTGGGTTGCCTATCCCTTCTCCAGTGGATCTTCCCAACCCAGGAATCGAACCAGGGTCTCCTGCATTGCAGGCAGATTCTTTACAAGCTGAGCTATTTCAAATCCTAAAAGATGATGCTGTGAAAGTGCTGCACTCATTATTCCAACAAATTTGGAAAACTCAGCGGTGGCCACAGGACTGGAAAAGTTTATCTTTTATTCCAATCCCAAAGAAGGGCAATGCCAAAGAATGTTCAAACTATTGCACAATTGCACTCATTTCACATGCTAGCAAAATAATCTCAAAATCCTCCAAGGTAGTCTTCAACAGTATGTGAACTGAGAATTTCCAGATGTTCAAGCTGGATTTAGAAAAGGCAGAGGAACCAGAGATCAAATTGCCGATATCTGTTGGAATATAGAAAAAGCAAGAAAATTCCCGAAAAACTCCTACTTCTGTTTCATTGACTATGCTAAAGTATTTGACTGTGTGGATCACAACAAACTGAAAAATTCTTCAAGAGATGGGAATACCAGGCCACCTTACCTGCCTCCTGAGAAGCCTGTATGCAGGTCAAGAAGCAACAGTTAGAACAATGAACTGGTTCCAAATTGGACAAGGAGTACATCAAGGCTGTATATTGTCACACTAGTTATTTAACTTATATGCAGAGTACATCATGCGACATGCTGGGCTGGATGAAACACAAGCTGGAATCAAGATTGCTGGGAGAAATATTAATAACCTCAGATATGCAGATAACAACACTCTTATGGCAGAAAGCAAAGAGGAACTAAAAAGCCTCTTGATGAAAGTAAAAGAGGAGAGTGAAAAAGCTGGCTTAAAACTCAACTTTCAAAAAATGAAGATTATGGCATCTGGTCCCATCACTTCATGGCAAATAGATGGAGAAACAATGGAAGCCATGAGAGACTTTATTTTGGGGGGCTCCAAAATCACTGCAGATGGTGACTGCAGCCATGAAATTAAAAGACGCCTGCTCCTTGGAAGAAAAGGAATGACAAACCTAGGCAGCATAATAAAAAAGCAGAGACATTACTTTGCCGACAAAGGTCCATCTAGCCAAAGCTATGGTTTTTCCAGTTGTCATGTACGGATCGGAGAGTTGGACCATAAAGAAAGCTGCACTGAAGAATTGATGCTTTTGAGCTGTGGTGTTGGAGAAGATTCTTCAGAGTCCCTTGGATACAAGGAGATAAAACCAGTCAATCTTAATGGAAATCAATCCTGAATATTCATTGGGAGGACTGATGCTGAAGCTGGAGTTGGCCACCTGATGCAAAGAACTGACTCATTGGAAAAGACTCTGATGCCGGGAGAGATTGAAGGCAGGAGGAGAAGGGGACGACAGAGGACAAGATGTTTGGATGGCATCACTGACACAATGGACGTGAGTTTGAACAAACTCCGGCAGATGGTGAAGGACAGGGCAGCCTGGTGTACTGCAGTCATGGGGTCACAAAGAGTCAGACATGACTGAGTGACTGAACAACAACAAATGGACAGTCTCCAGACTGTCTTGGCACTGGTGGGTGTGTCATCTAGAATATACTAATACACTACAATGAGCATATAATGAGGCTCCAGGTCCACAGGAAGTCAGATCTTCCACCATCTTTGATGTAGTTGATTCTAACTAGTTTTTGTCCACTGTCTCTGTCATTCTCTACCAGTTGTGTGCTGCCCCTTTCCCTCCTGTCTCAGGCTGATTTTGAGCCTTCTGGAGGGAGATTTCTACCAGCAGAAGCTGATAGAATGATTTCAGCTGTGGGGCTTGGGTGACCAAGTGGCAGAAGGCCTGTTACCCTATCACTGTCCAGTTTCCAGGACCATTCCATCATGTCAAGGGTTGAAAACTTAGGGATCAATTCAAAGTAGCAACTTCAGGTAGGATAAGCCCAATCCCATGATGATTAGAAGCTAATGAAGCTTCTCCAAGCAGCTTACTGGTTGGCAGTCCACACAGATGTGAAAACAATTTTTTATTAGTTTGTCTGACATCTCTCTCCTGGGTGTCTATAGGGGTGTGGGTGTGGGGGTGTGTGTTTATGTGTGTGTTGGGGCTGGGTGATGACCTTCTACTCCATGCAGAAACTGCCAAAATATTCCAAGACCTGGCGCAAACTCTGCAAGTAGTTTGCAGTTCATGTCTGCTTCATTGCCTTCCCCCCAGTCCTTTCTCAACCCTTTGCAAGACTGTTGTGTCTCTGATATCTGTTTTTCCTTCTGATTACTTCATCAGCCTGGGGTTGCAGCCAACAGATTTCAGTAGAGGGTGTTCTGCTGGAAATGAAGTGGGGCTGGTTTGAGTAATTGGTCTCAGAGGCTTTACAGCGGGAGGGCTAATGCATGCCCACTGCTCCCATGCTCTCACTTCCTGGTGAAGCTTTGCCTTTGCATTTAAGGGTTAGGATGAGAGGGAGTCAGTGCCTGGCTCATTGGCATAGGAATTAAAGACCTTTCCTCAAAGATAGCGCAGAGTACTTAAGCAACTGTGACCAAATCAGGGTGGTCCTTTGGGAAGTTCCTCGTGGACTTTGGCTGCAATAAAAACCAGAGTATATTTTGCACCTGAGCTACTTCTTCAGGCAGCATCAGTTAATTGCCTCCTGTGTGATACCTTCACTCACAGCACGCTGTGCAGCATCCTTCTCCCCTCCTCCGTTATATACCCTGGCCTCATCCCCTTCTCTGAAAGACAGTGGACTTATGATTCTGAGACTCTCGGAAGATAAGACTGTGCTAACCCACAGTCTCCATGAACCAGATTTGTGAGAGTTCAGGAATGGAGCTAGCCTTTCCACAGCCAGACTGATTCCCTGTGCCCCATGAGTAGACAGCAGACAATAAGGGACCACAGAGTGTGCACAGGTATTAGGAACAATAATAAAGCCCACTGGAAGTCAGTCTGGCTTTTGGACACTTACCATATATAGGCAACTATAAACCATGTCTGAGGTGAAATTGCCTTCCTCACAGCCTTCCATCCTCCGTTCCCTGCCAGCATCACCCTGAGAGAGCTTGTTCCTTTCCATACCCCCAGGACACTGGTGTCTTCTTGAGGGCAGAGGCCAAGTTTCCATCACCTTTGTGTCCCCAGCTCTGGCACAGAGTAGGTGCTCCCTAATATGCAGCCCAGTAGGAAGACCACAGTTTTCAAGTCCGACACACCTAGATTGAAGTCCTAGCACCATCATGAACCAACTGTGCAGATTTGGACAGATACTTTGCCCTTATGCCCTAACTGCCCCTCCTGTGTACTGGGTTTGATATCATCATGCTATGAGTGAAGGCATCACAGAAAAGGAGACAACTGATCAATATATGTGTAAGTTCATCTGTGGTACACATATAGACACATCAGTTCAGTTCAGTCGCTCAGTCATGTCTGACCCCATGAATCGCAGCATGCCAGGCCTCCCTGTCCATCACCAACTCCCGGAGTTCACTCAGACTCACGTCCATCGAGTCAGTAAGGCCATCCAGCCATCTCATCCTCTGTCGTACCCTTCTCCTCCTGTCCCCAATCCCTCCCAGCATCAGAGTCTTTTCCAATGAGTCAACTCTTCGCATGAGGTGGCCAAAGTTTTGGAATTTCAGCTTTAGAGTCAGTCCTTCCAAAGAACACCCAGGACTGATCTCCTTTAGAATGGACTGGTTGGGTCTCCTTGCAGTCCAAAGGATTCTCAAGAGTCTTCTCCAACACCACAGTTCAAAAGCATCAATTCTTCGGCTCTCACCTTTCTTCACAGTCCAACTTTCACATCCATACATATATGCACATAGTACCTCATAAATCCCTGGAGAAGGAAAAGACAACCCACTCCAGCATTCTTGCTTGGAAAATCCCATGAACAGAGGAGCCTGATGGGGTTGCAAGAGTCAGACACAACTTAGTGAGTAAGCCACCACAACCACCACCTCCTCATAAATATTTGTTGAATTGACCTAAATTAACACGTATTTCCACACAGAATCAAGATGGATCCTGTTTTTCTTTGCAATCCTCTTGCTTCTTGCCTTCTCTGTTATGACCCTCTGCTCCTGAAACACCGCCCTGTGACACTGAGGTGGGGGCCTGCCCTCACCTGAGCAGCAGGTGTTCACATGTCATCTGAGGACTCAGCGATGCAGTGAGGGTCACCGAGAAGCTGATAGAATGGACCTATGCGGGTGTCATTTTTCTCTATATTAGGCATCTGTTATCAGGCCATAGGCATTTACTGCTTAAATGAGGCTTCTTAAAGACAGTAGCACCTGTAAAACTCCAGCCAACAGTAACCAAGGGGATTGATCAGTCAGATCATAAGCTCTGGGAGGACTGCCCAGGCATGTTTTGCTCCTTGTCGTATCACCAACTAGTTGCGGATTATAACCAATCAGCTCGTTACCTTCATTCTGTCAGAGGCTGGCCCTCAGTACTATGGCAGGCACTAAATACTCAGGGGTGGGTGAAGGGAACACAGTCCCTGCCATCACAGTGCCCTGCCCAGATTCACTGTGCCATGGGGTCCTGCAGGGGGCTAAGCTGGGAGCATCATGAACAGCTGCTTATATGTGGTTTGGGCTTTGAAGAAGGCAGTGGGGGGTGGGTGAGAGAGAGAAGTTACTTTAGACAGAGGGGCGATGAACAGCATTCCAGGTGGAAGAAACTATGTGAGCGAAATCATGAAGATGCAAAGGGACATGACCAGTTTGAGGACCAACAGCTACCTGGTGGAACAGGCAGACACATAGGTAAGGACCACATCAAAGGGCTCCTTTCTATTGCCAAGACTAAGATGTAGATTTTACCCCTAAGTGCATGGAGGGGCTACTGCATAAACTGATGCAGCAGAGCCCCATGATCACAGTCCTTTGCACTCTGGGGACACGTGCTGCTGCTGAGGCAGAGGAACTGGCTTAGAGACAGACCCCTGGGGCTGGAACCCCGCGCACCTGACACACAGGAGGAAATGCTTGGGGGTGGCCAGAGAGGATACTTGAAACTCAGAAGCCTGGGAGTCAGGCCTCAGCATGCATATGCTGACCTCTGCAGGATGACATTGCATAACCTTGGGACAGTCACCTCAGTGTCCACACCTAAGGGCTGGCTCTTCTCTACAGCCTCCTCTGGTCTGAAATCTTAGGCTTCTGCGATTCTGATCTGAGACCTTCCCCTTCGACTACAGGACTAGGAAACAAAGCTCTATCCATTTCCAAACCCGTCAAGTCTCTCTTAATGCTTTTATTCAGGACCTGTCTTCCCAGGAGACACTCGGGGCTGTCAGTCTGTAATTAGACTCTCTCCCAACTCTTACAGCCAGGCGTGCAGCACGGTTGCTGAAGCCGGATTAACCCACTGTAAACAAATTTGGTCAGTCCCCTTCTCACCAGCCTCCGTTCCAGTTGAGCAGATTTCAGCAGCTCCTGGGTGAATGTTAATGCCTCCTACGTACGCGGTTGCAAGAAAATTATCACGTGTGCCTCTCCTTCTTGAGATGCTGTGGGTTTCGCTTCTCAGACATCTCTGTGACACAGCGTGGGGCAGGGGTGTAGGAGGGGGCAGGGAGACAGCACAAAGACATTCGAAAGAGCCTCAGGCAGGAGCTGGGGGACCTGGCTTTCAAGGCAAGCTCAGCCACTAATTTTCTTTGTAACCTTGCAAAAGTCACTTCAGTTCCCTGAGCCTCAGGTATCTCAACTGTAAAATGAGTCTGAGAACACCTGCCTCGCAGGCCTGCTGAAAAGGGTAATTGAGGTAATGGACGTGAGAGCCTTTGGTAAAGCTTTGTGGGCGAGGGGCCAGCGTCGAGGATCACAGGCTCAGCTTTCCTGTGTAAAGGATGAGGGAGTCAATGCAGGCCTAGAGCATGTGGGAGTGTGAGGTTCCACAACCTCGTCAGCTTCAGAGTCCTTGAAAACAGGAGGAGAGCAAACCTGATGCCCCATGCTCTGCCCTCTGACCGAAATTGCCCAGAAAGTGGACGTAAGTTTTCAGTTTTACAAGGTTTTCAGTTTTCAGGTTTACAAGAAGGAGAGTAGTTACATTTATTGAATTTATTTAATTGTGTTCTTCTTGGGATCTTTATGACAGCTTCAGATGAGAATTCTTACGCCCAGTCCAAAGATGGAGAGACAGACCAGAGGGAGATAGGATCTGAGGCCACATTAGTCAGCCTGACATTAAAGTCTATCTCCACTCACTGTCTTTGGAATTACAAGCAGATGAAAGTCAGATTTAGATGTGAGACAGATACGTAGTGTGTGGTAGGTCATTTCAGTCATGTTCAACTCTTTGTGACCCTGTGGACTGTAGCCTGCCAGGCTCTTCTGTCCATGGGATTCTCCAGGCAAGAATACTGGAGTGGGTTGCCATGCCCTCCTCCAGGGATCTTCCTGACCCAGGCATACCTCTATGTCTCCTGCGTTGGCAGTCAGCTGGGAAATCCATAGTAGGTTATGAAGAAGACAAAGGTTGTGTTTGGTGGAGAACTACTAATCTTTTCCCAGGGAATCTAGGAGGATGAATCCATGTCATAAACTATAAGCATCAGGCAGGCAGTGACTGTGTTCATCACGATGCCCCCCCAACCCCCAATACCTAGAACACTGCCTGGGATAGAGCAGGCACTCAGTAAACATTTGTTGAATGAATGAATGAATGAGTGAACGAACCCCATGAGGCTCATAGCACCCCTTTAGCTCTTCTGGCTGATCACAAATAGGAAGTGCTTCACAGAAATTGCCCAAGGAATTTATACACCTTTCTTCCTCCAACTGTTTCCATCTCTATTGCTATATAACAAACTATCCCACAGTTCAGTGGCTGGAAACAACATTGATTCATTATTTCATGGGATCCTGTGGAAGGTCACTGATGGGACTGCATTCAGCTGAGAGCTCACCTAGAGCTGGAATACCCGTAGTGGCCTCTCTGCCTTCTGCCATTTTCTACAAGTCCTCTCAGCATGCAGTAGTCTAGCCGAGGTTTCTTTCTAGCAGAGCAACTGACTTCCAAGAGAGAATGCTCTGCTTATAGCATACCTGCTAATGTCCAATTGGCAAAGCAAGTTGAATTACTAAACCCAGGATCACTGTGGGAGGAGGCCACACAGGAATATCAGGATGTTTGGTTCATAGAGACCTATTGGTCCCATCAATCTTCACAAGCAGCATATAATAATGAATTTATATGTGTAAAGTGGTTAGAAATGGGCCTGATGCTTAGTTTACACTATTTCAGCATTACTAATAGTTGTTTAGTGTTAATAGCTAATTACTATAAGTAAGTTAGTCACTGCAGTTGTCTTTATTTTATTGACTATGAAAAAAGAAAACTTCCCAGGTGGCTCAGTGGTAAAGAATCTGCCTGCCAATGCAGGAGATGCAAGAGATGCAGGTTCAATCCCTGTGTGGGGAAGATACTCTGGAGTAGAAAATGGCAATCTGCTCCAATATTCTTGCCTGGAAAATCCCAGGGACAGAGGAGCCTGGTGAGGTCACTAAAGAGTCTGACACAGTTCTTGGGGTCGCAAAAGAGTCTGACACGACTTAGCAACTATACAGCAACAGTGAAACAAGAACCCCCATGCTAGGGACACTCTAGTGCATCCCTCTTGGTCTGGGCATGGTAGTCACTGTGTTACTGAAACGACATGACTGTGTTTGAAGACCTGCATCAGCAAAAGCCTGAATACTTGCTTCATCTTTTCCCCTACTCATGTCTTTTTACATACCTTCCCTAACTTGGGTATGCTTTTTGCTTATTCCTAAAAGTGATGTCAGACCCTAAATGAGGATTACTTCTTTCTGTAAGAACCCATTCACTGAACAACAGTGTTCTTGCCTAGAGAATCCCAGGGACGGCGGAGCCTGGTGGGCTGCCATCTATGGGGTTGCACAGAGTCAGACACGATTGAAATGACTTAGCAGCAGCGGCAGCAGCAGCATTGTGGTATCTTTTCCCTTTTCCAGAGATTCCTTTGGAGATGAAGAGGGAGCCCAGTTCTGACAGATGAGCTGTACAGAGAAATCTGTTGAGGAAGGCATTCCACCCTGATGAAAAGAAAAAGGTATGCAAGGAGAATCCTTGTTTCTCTTCCTACTTTCAGACATAGTTGTGTGCAGGCATGAGCTTCCCTGGTAAAGAATCCATCTGCAATGCAAGAGACACGGGTTTGATCCCTGGGTTAGGAAGATCTCCTGGAGAAGGAAATGGCAACTCACCCCAGTATTCTTGCCTGGAGAACCCCATGGATGGAGGAGCCAGGCGGGCTACAATCCATGGGCTCACAAAAGTGCTGGACGTGATTTAACTAGCTAAACAACAGTATCAACATATCCCGGCATGATAATCAGAGATGCCTTTTAAGCCTCTGCTGTCACCGTGAGAAGAATATGCTCTGGGTAGCCCTCTAGTCCCAGAGGATAAAGACACATAAAACAGAAAAACTCAAGAAGCATGCAGACCTTCAGCTTGAAGTAAGAGTTGCTCAGTTAGATCCAGACTCAATCTAGCTGCCAGACTCAATCTGGCTGCCACACGTCAAGCAGAGCTGGTTAACCGGCCATAGCTAGATCTGCGGGGAAGGAATGTGGTTTAAGCCACTGAGTTTGGGGATAGCTTGTCATGCAGCACTATGTGGCAATAGCTAACCCGTGTTATTCCCTAGCCTACTGTCAGCTGAGCTTCTGAACTTGCTGTCTCAGCCCAGAACCACCCTGAAATGAAGGGGAGTAAAGAAAGTTCTTGAGAGAGGTGCCCTTGGAGTTTAGGGATTTAAGAAAATGCAAGGACTCCTTCAGGTTTATGAACACCAGAGACTTGCTGACATAGCACACGTGGGCAAGGTTAAGTAGGGACCAAGGAATAGAACCAGGAAGTTGTTCTTAAGTTGTTCTTAACTTCCTTGGGACAAGGAAGTTAAAATACTGGGTTGAGTCTATCCTAATTCCAGAGAGCAACCAAAAAACTAGGTTTACAAATAAAATATGAGAAAGCCGATTTTAAGGGAGCTTAGCTGAAGGCCATGACTGGAAAATAAATGAAACTGTATCCGGTTTATACCCCTTGTTGTAATTATTCAATAAATCTGCTCCACCTGGTACTTCACTCTGCCTCAAAAATACAGTGTCGCTTTCAACATGGAAATGTCACTGTGCCCTCTGTCACCTGGGCCATCAGTGAAATTCTCAACACTGCTCTCGGTATGTCTCCCTTTCTGTTTGTATTTTATTTTCTCACTTTGTGCCAATACATTCCTTCTATACCTGGCTTTTGCAGGAGAAATATTTCAAAAGATATTTCAATGTATACATAATTTAAACCTTGTCTCCACGCTTATAGAAACTTTCAAGGAATATTAGGAATTTAGTCAAGTGTGATCAACACTGTTATTGCTAAAAATTAAAATTATTAGCGGCAGCAGCAATGGCAACTACCATTTCCTGGGCACTTTCTACTTGCCTAGCTCCGTGGAGGTGTTTTGCATGTAATTTATTTAATACTCCTGCCAGTTGATTAGATGGATATTATTAGCCCATGTTCTTCTAATAATAATAAAGCAACATCTGTCAGCATTGCCTCCACACCAGGCACTGAAGTGAGCCCATTACATGCGGTACCCCCTCCTCACCCACCTTCTCACACAACCCTGTCAGCTGGAGTGATCATTTTCCCATTTGTCAGAGAAGAAAGCTAGACATCCTGAGGATAAAGGGATTTGCCCACGGCACACAGTCAAGAAGAGACAGTGCCAGGATTTGAACCTTGATCTTCAGACTTCTAAATCCATATTCAGCTGTTCCAGGATTATTTATCAGAAGCAGAGACCATGTACCCATCTTGCTACTCTGACTTTGTGGCCCCAGTCTAGACTGGGGCTCATTTGCTCCAGAAATCTCACTTAGAGCTCCGCCGGCCCCCCCCCCCCAGAAAAAAAGAACTGGATTATAAGATTCAAGTGTGATCCCATATGGATGAAATGTGGTGACTTCAGGGCAAAGGCAAGCATACACAAAAAAGTCGAATGACTTTTAGCTAACATCCAAGTAGCAGCTCCCTTCTGTCCCCTCTGCCTCAGAGATCAAACTGTCACCAGCCTCAGGACGGAGGGAACCACACCCTGCTGATGTTGGGGCTTTGACTAGGGAGCAGCCAGTGGGGGTTTAACAAAAGAAACACACACACATTTTCCTCACATAAAATGTTACAGCTCTCAACTTCCCTTTTATATACTTTGAGTCCTGCATTCACTCTGTGAAATAAATATCATGATGCCCAGTTTATTTGCATATCTCCAGTTTCAAATTCAGTTCTCCTTTACAGAAAACCTAATACATGTTAGGAACTTTGCTGGATTGTTTCTGGACCTCATTTTTTTTAAATGTTTTCTTTTTTTAAAATTTTTGTAAATTTGTTCATTTTAATTGCAGGCTAATTATTCTACAATATTGTAGTGGTTTTGGACCTCATTTAAATCTCAAAAATTCTCTGTGAAGTAGAGATTATTCTTCCCATCTTGAAGAAGAGGGAATGACATCTCCAAGCAATGGACAACATATTCAATGCTGACCATCAGATCAGCGCTAGAGTCTGGATTTGAACCCAGGTCACCTGTGATCACAGCTGTGCTCAGCACTAGGCTGCTACAGAAAGGTCCTCGCTAGATTCTGACACAGCCTGGCCTCCGCTGAGCTCTGATGGTCTGATGCTCTGTCCCAGTGTTGTATGAGGGAGTAGATGTCTTGTCTCTTCAGCTGACGGGACTTCTGATCCAGAAGGAGCTGTAGCTCGGGTCGGAATTCAAGGAGCCTCACTGACACCTCGACCTGATGAAATGACAAGAGGCTGAACCCAACACCATAATGAGAGGAGACTTCTCAGGGATATTAGGAGGTGCTGGGTATAGTTTGTACTTGGAATACATGTAAATAATTTGTGGCCCAAGGACAGACTTTGGCAGGTTTGTTTTTAGAACATCCCGAGACTCATCTATGCTTTCCCTATCAGGAGAGGATTCTGTGTCACTCCCCTTGAATCTGGACCCTAGGATGCTTGGCTAACAGAATATGACGGAAGTGGCACTGTGAGAGTGCCAGGCCCAAGACGCAATAAATTGACAGCTTTCACTCCCTGTCTCTTGGGAAACCTGCTCTTCAAACCTCACCATTGCACTGTGAGGAGACCCACGCCATGCTGTGGAGAGACTCGGGCAAGAGGCACCCCCAAGTAGCTTTGCTGGCCACATGGATAAGCCGTTCTGGAGGAGGATCCCGCTGAGCCACCCCAGTCAGTGATGCGTGGAGCAGGGGTGAGGTGTCTCTACAGAGCCCTGACCCCATTGCACACTCACAGGCGAAACAGAGGATTGTTGTAGTTTGGAAGTGGTTAGTTACCAAGCAGGCTTCCCGGGTGGCACAGTGATAAAGAATCTGCCTGCCGGTGCGGAAGACATGAGAGACGTGGATTCTATCCCTGGGTCGGGAAGAGCCCCTGAAGAAGGAACTGGCAACCCACTCCAGTATTCTTGCCTGGAGAATTCCATGGACAGAGGAGCCTGGAGGGCCACCGTCCATGGGGTCACTGTGTCAGACACAGTGAGGGACTGAACACGCACACAGTTACAGAGCAAGAGGTGACTGGATGAAGGTAAATGACCCTGACGTCTGTGGAACCTGGATTGTCTGAGAAGGACACTGCAGTGATGATCATTTTGACTTCTTAGAGAAACCCACTGAAACAGAGAAACAGGCTCAGAAAGGAGAGATGGCTTTCTTGAGGTCCCAGACTTCATAAGTGGATCAGCAGGGATTTGAATTCAGTCTGGATAAGGCTTCCAATCCCCCTCAGTTCACTCAACCCCAGGGCAGTGAAACAGAGACAGCTGCTCTCTAGCTCTCTGACAACTGGTCCCTAAAGAATCCACCTGCAATGCAGGAGATGCGAATTCGATCCCTGGGTCGGGAAGATCCCCTGGAGTAGGAAATGGCAACTCATTCCAGTATTCTTGCCTGGGAAATCCCATGGACAGAGAGGCCTGGTGGGCTACAGGCCACGGGGTCGCAAAGAGTCAGACAAGGCTGAGAACACGTGCATGACCTGCCTTTTTCTAGCAAGATCCCGTGCAGACTGTAAATGCAAAACAGATATACTAGACACCTCTTTGTGTTTTCTGTTTCTTTTCATGGAAAGGCATTTTATTTTAAATATAGCTGTGCGTATATGTCAATCTCAAATTCCCAGTCTATTAGACAACCATTTTTATATCGCATGATGCTTATTTAGGTGTGAATTCCAGGTAGAACTCCAGGGGGCCGGGGGAGGGAGGGCGCAGATGAGCAGCTTCTGGCTATGTGACCTTGGGCTTAACATTTACCTTCTCTGAGACTCAGTTTCTCTTCATCCATAAGATAAGGACAAGCACATCAACCTCACAGAGTTGTTATCAGATCTAACAAGGACATGTTAGGTAAATGACTTCACACAGCATTTGTGTCTTCGTCACTCAGTTGTGTCTGACTGTGTTATCCCATGGACTGTAACCCGCCAGGCTCCTCTGTCCACTGGATTTCACAGGCAAGAATACTGGAGTGGGTTGCCATGCCCTCCTCCAGGGGATATTCCCCACCCAGGGATCGAACCCACATCTCCTGCATTGCAGGCAGACACAGTCCCCAGCTGCAAAAAAACATTCAATACATCGAGTATCCCTGACCTTGAGAATTCCAAGTCAGAAGAGTTTTCTTCCCTCATCCCTCCTGACCCAGAGACAGACTCCCTAGGGTCACAACGAGAAAGATGCATCCCACCCCTGAGCATCATTTATTTTCACCTCAAAGACTGAGCCCTTTATGCTTGCACTCCTGTAGCCCCTCTGGACAAGAAGGAAGCACAAGTCACAGCCAGTGAGCTTTGCTCACAAATTCCTCCTTCACGACTGACTGAGCCCCGATACTGGAAAGAAACATTCTGTTGAAACATGTAAATCCCCACTCATCTCCAAATTGGGTGCTGGAGTGCCTCGGGGAAGTGATTTTACAAGCTCACTGACTCCAGCCAAGGTAGATGCCAATTGCTCTTGCGAGATAATTCAGCCTGACCTCCGCTCCCTCCACCCCTCACCCCCCGCCCCAGATGCAAGATTGAGGGGCTCCCTCCCTTCTCACTAGAGGAATGGCCCCCTGAGCTGCTAGGGAACAGCCCCTTCTCCCAGGAGGCAGAAGGAGAGAGGCCATAAGCCGCCTGCTTCTAGCCGCCCTCCCCAGACAGCACAGGGGGAGTTCAGTGACTTCCGGCTTGCATTGTCACTTGAACAAAGGATCTCTGATACTGGTAGGGAGGGCTATCTTGAGAGAAGGTGTCTAGACTACAAGAACAAGCTTGCCTGTGCTTTCTCTCATAGCCTCCTGGATTCCAGAGGCAGGGGGATGCTATGGTGGACCCAGCCACCATTGCAACTCTGTGCAAGAAAATGCTTTCTAGCCTCCTGTGCCTCTGGGGAGAACTGTTATCTTTTCTTGTACTGCTGCCTTTTTAAAAAATTTATTTCCAGAGCTCAGTTTCACCAATATTCAACTCATAGCCAAGTGGGCTGCATGAAGTGCCCAGCCAGCCCTATGTAACTCAAGATGCTGTATCCACCTCATCATCAATAGCAAGACTACCCACGTTAGTTGGAAAGATTATTTCCCTCCTAAGTCTTTGGGACCCCAAGTCCAATCTAATATTTGGGAGCAAATATTAGAAAATCGGTCAGCAGTTCCACTAATACTCATAATTATAAAAATTACTATCCACTTCTGAGAGTTCAGTCTCCAAGGACTTAATAAGGCTTTTTGCTTCCGCTCCAAAAGGTAGATCTTATTGCCTGCATTTTATACATGCAGAAACGGGTTCAATAATCAAGTAATTTGTTCAAGGTCACACGGCTCATATGTGGCAGTGCTGGGATTTCCATTCTGCCATCGTTGACACTGCTAAACCCTGTGGGGTGAGTTCTCCTGTGACGGCTGTGCACAGGAAAGAGGACCTCCTCATCCAGGCTGGCTAAGTGACAGCGCTCGACTGCCCCAGGCTCAGCCAGAACCCTCTGGGCTCTCCATCCATAGTTCACCTTCTCCAGGTTCCGAGTCAGTTTGGAACTGGCTCTGTCCTCAGGAGCAGATGGGGTCTGGGAATTCTCTTGCAGTCCTAGGTCATTGTCTGGTATGTTGGGAACCAATGACCTCACCAAACCCCAGTGCCTGCTTTTTTGGTCCAGGTTATGTTCCCTCTGCTGTATACATCCTGCTCTTGAGGCTGGAGTAGATCAGCAAAAGAATTCCTTAGAGAGGATGGAGCCATACCAGAGACTCCCAGGGGCCTGAGGCTACCAGAATCAACAGATGTTTGCAAATCACTCATAGTCTCTTTACGACAAGCACAGATGATTGACAGCATTGCCCTTGTCCACAGCTCTGCCCACACACACCCAGGCCCTGAGCTGCCCTGTTCAGCATGCGATACCCTGGGAGCCTGTGACCGCACTAAGAGCAGACACCTGACCTAAGGCTGGCTCTGATGTGGCCAAACATGGAAAACTCCACCCAGAGAGAAGTGAGCTGACCAATCAGATTTTCACCCTGGGGAAGCCGAATTAAAAGATGTAAGGAAAATCCAATTATGAGTAGCAGAAACTAAGACAGGTGGAAGCCAAGAGAAAGGCTGTCAGGTAGAAGAGAGACCCTAAAACTGATATGATGTGCAGCAGAAGCTGTGAGGAAGACCACAGACAAGTGAGAGAGTGGATTGCTGGCAGAAAGAGAAGCAGAGAGAATCCAGTCTTTGGACACAGCTTAGCTGTGCTAGCAACAGAGCATAGTATGGACGCCAACCATTCCTTCCAGAAGGTTCTGCAGGGGTCCTGGATCCCAGCCATGACTGGGGGGCCCAGCCACACTGTGGTTCCTGCTCCTAGATTCCCAGGATATCAGCCTCTCTCTCACTGCCAAGCCCATCCTTACAGTGACACCCTGCCTGCTTCCTTCCCTTTCTGACATTGTCTACACAATCCTCTTTTCATTACAACTAAGAGAATGCTGTTAAAACCCCTATCTCCACACACTTTTGTGTGTGCAGGGTAATTGGCTTATTTGTATTTTATAGACTTGGAACTTAATAGATGTGAGAATCTGTGGGCATTTGGAAGCCAAGGGGCTGCATGTGTGCCCTGCTTGATCAAGAGGAGAGATTATTATGCATGCAGTTGCCTTAGTTTTATCTTTAATTCCAATGCATGCCCTGGTACGTGCTTAGTCGCTCAGTCGTGTCTGACTCTTTGTGACCCCATGGACTGTAGCCTGCCAGTCCCATCTGTGTCCGTGGGATTCTCCAGGCAAGAATACTAGAGTGGGTAGCCATTCCCTTCTCCAGGGCGATCTTCACCAACCAGAGATCAAACCTGGCCCTCCTGCATGCAGGCGGATCCTTTACCGTCTGAACCACCAGGGAAGCATATGCCTTGGTACCCGTGATTTTTAATTCCACTTTTAACTGTGATGATTTCATGTGGTATATATCCTGATAAGCTCCTTTATAAAAACAAGATAATATATAAATAAATCTTCACAAAGGGATGATATATACGTCAGGGACCTTGTGGAAGTCAGGATTCAGCTCAGGTCATTCAAAATGAGATCTGAATGACAGGGCCTTTCAGGAAGGGGTGGACAGAGTTGAGGGAACTGACAAGGGGCAGTGAAGCACCTAGAGATTTGCAAGCACAGGAAGCCCTTATCTCCCAGATGACTGGAGGAAAGGTGAACGCAGAGGGTATGGGGCCAGGAGGAGGGTGGTGGAGTGCAGTGATGCTCCAAGCAGGGAGTGGGTCAGGGGAGAAATGCCCAACCTCCTTCTTATCCCGCCTTTGGTGTTCCCACTGGTGCCTTACAACCTGATGATTCAGTCCATGTGGGTCAGCCGGTGTGGGCCCAGAAAAACACTGAGAGAGGTGGAAGAGGGGAAGGGGTCCTGAGTCTGGGCAACTGTGATGAACATGCGTTCACAAGCAGGAGTCAGACCAGGGGGAGTGGGAGGGAACAGAGCTGAGTGTTCAGGACCAGTTCTGAGGATGGGGAGCTGGCTCTGGGCTCTCCACACGGCGTGCTGGCGGTCCCTGCAGCATGGGGACGCTCCTCCTTAGGATCATCAGTTTTCTCTCAGGGCTGAGGTGCTGACCCGACTCCACTCACCCCACCCCACCCCCACAGTGCGGTGACTGCTGGATGCCTGCAATGCTCTCTGCTTCCCAGCCTGCGCTCGGCGCGCCCCAGTTCCCCAGGTGCTAGCCGAGGCGCTCAGTTTCGCCAGCGTCTGTTGTTGTTCTCACACAATGGAGGAAAGGGTGTCTAAGTAACCGTGGCAGCTGGTGGGGAACATGGGCTCTACCTGTTCTTATTCCCACTCTCTCCTTCTTTGGTCCCTGTGCTTGAGAAAGCCTGCTCAGCTCAGTTATGCGCCTGGGTGCCCTGGAGACTGCACTCCCCAACAAATAGGCTGCGTGGTCCAGAGCTGAGGCATTCGGGGAGAGAACTCCCACCGTGCCTTCTATTAAGTTCTCCTGTGTCCAGGTCCACAGACTCGGAATTTGTGGAAGTGTAGATCCAGGCTCTGTTCAGACTTATTTGTTGCCATCCTTAGGAAAACAAGGGGGCTTCTCAGAGTAGAAAGCTGACACTCACTGACCACTCATGATGTGATAGGTACTTATATATCCCATTTCATTTCATCTTTATGGTTACTCTGTGAGATGGGCTTTGCAGAAACTGCAGATCATAAAGGTTAAGTAATTTGCCCATAGTCTCACTTTTGCTGGCCCACAGATGTAAGATTCAGGCGGTCTCTCTGGAGTCAGGGACCATGGTTGTCTCATTAACACAGGCTGCTGCTTAGCCAGAGTGCTGCTCAGGGGATTGACTGGAGAGGGTAGAAGGGCCTGTCTTCACACAACCTGGTTTATGAAAGCGGGATCTTCTGAGCTCCATTACTTGGTAGGAAAATAATAAAACCATACTTCCTAAAATAATTCTATAATGTTCATTATTTAGTTGTTTGGACAAGATTATTCTACCCTACCTCCCCTGTGCTAGGGAAGAGTAAGTCAAGTTCACTGTAGGCATACATGTGCACACACACACAACCACACACACATACACACACACTTCCAGCTACCTCCCCCAAGCCCATCAAACTCCACTGCCTTCAGGGCAAATATCTCCTGTCCACCAGGGCCAGAATTCACATCCTCTGATTTGAATTTTGAAGACAGAGATTTACACAGGATTACGATCTTTTTTTTTTTTTTTTTTTTTGGGTTGCTTCCGATTTCTATTGTCTGAATCATAGCCGCGGAAATAATTGAATTTTTTTGTAGCACAGAATATATTACTCTTGAAATAGTAGGAAATGTTGATAATTGCCTTTTATTGGGCTCACAAATAATTTATAAGTTGGTCCGATTTGAAAAAAAAAATTCATAGTCTTTTATTTCTTCGGCTTCTTCCTTGAGGCTAGAAGCAGCCTCCAAAACTAGCTGTCTGAGCAGACATGGGTCTAGCGCTCCCCCTTGTGGCCACTGTGTGGGATTGCGGCCCCAGCAGATGGACCTGAAACTGCAGTCACTGGCATTTGAGTAATTCTTTCTCCCCTAAGTACACAGAAAAATCTGACTTACTCTTCACAGTCATGTCTGCATTACAGAGCGCTTCTCCTCATACCGTCCATCTGCTTTGAGGATAAGTAAATGATCAGTCCCTCATATATATTACCATGCAGTGAGCACGTCTCTGGGGTAGTAACAGCTTCTGTGGTTTTGCCAAATGTCAGGGAAGCTGAGAGTTTCTTCTTTCCTTAAGAAGATACTGAAAAGAAATACAAATTGACCTTTATGTAACTGCTTACTGAAGGAATTAACAAAAACGCGAACGTGTATGAGAGGGGCGTGGGTGTTAGAGGAAAAAGAAGAAACTGGAGAAATAGAAGGCCGTGGAAATGCATTGCTTAGCTTAGAATCCAGGCTCTGCTAAACGGCACCCCAGTCCAGTATTCTCGCCTGGGAAATCCCCTGGTCAGAGAAACCTAACGGGCTACAGTCCATGGGGTCACAAAAGAGTCGGACACGACTGAGCAAAAGCTCAAAATCTCGCCTCTGCTTACAAACTGTGGTACTGGGTAACAGACAGACAGAGGAAGACTGTTTCCTAGCTCACCTTACAACTGGGAGCCACCCACTGAGCTCTGGCCAAGGGGATGCAGGCAGAATGACAGGCCAATTTAGACCTTACTCCTGAAGCTCCCTAGTGATTTTTGACACCGTCTCTGTATCCACACCATCGGAACAGAACATTCAGGGTTAGGGAAGTAAGTCAGAACCATGAGTCATCACTTAAGGACACTCACTTAGGAAAAGCACTCGATTGCCTTCAAACTGTGATGTGAACAAGAAATAAATTTACATATGCGAAGCAACCACAATTTGAGAGTTGTTACAACAGCCAGTGTTAATTATCCTTCTAAAGCAAGTCACCTTTCAGCCACAGTTTTGTCAACTAAAAATAAAGATAATGCGGGAATATTCAATGAAACAATATATGTGAAAACATTTGGCACAGACTTGGGGCTCAATAAATGCTGGTTAAAAAGCAGTTGTTACTCACATAAGCAATATTTTCATTCTACAAAAGAATTTTTATTGTTATTACACAGATTTCTATCACAGGAAAAAGACGACCCAACTCCAACTGGCAAGCCAAATGGGGATTTTATCGGCTCCCAGAGCTAGAAATTTCAAGTGTAGATTAAGCCTTAGTGCTGATTTAATCTATCCAACAACTCCAAGAACCTGTGTTCTTTCTTCTGCCTGGTAAGCTTAATTTTTTGTTATTGAATTACAATTGATTTACAATGTTGTATTAGTTTCAGGTGTTCTAAACCTGACTTTCCTGATGCTCAAAGATGGCTGTCAGCAGTCCCCACTACTACATGCGCCTAGTGTACACTGAGAGCAAGAAGAAGTCTCATTCCAGTATTCTGAGAATCATCTGACTCCTCTGTTTGGACTGGTTTAGATCACATTATCACCACTGAACCAACTGTTGAAGTTAAGGGTGTGTACTGTTGACCTGTCAATCAAGACCCATACCTGGAACTAGAGGTGGGATCACCTCTACTTTTCCCTACATCACTTGGGCTTATGGGGGAAGAACGAATGCATACATTTTTTGAAGGTACATTTTCAAGCACAAAAAAAGAGAAAGCAGGGGGAAATGAATGCTAGCTACTAAAAGCATGTGCTAAAATTGGTATGTTTATTTTCCTTGAAGTGAAAAAAAAAAAAAGACAAGTTGTAGGAGTAAATGTTATTTTGTGATCACTCTAAGTGATCACCCAACCTTTCAGAAATCTGTAAGTTAACTAGATGTTATGGTTTTCAAATTCCAAACCTCTTACAATGAGTTCCCTAAAATATCCTCAGATATTGACTTCTTGAAATATACTTGGATATTGACTTCCTGTCTCTCTTGACAATGCAGTGTTAAAAAAAAAAAGTCTCTTAAGAATAATTTATTTCTTTGCACTTTCCTTTGATTTTGTGCAAGTGTTTTAAAAAGCCTAAGATGCTGTATCAGTGGGAGGGGCTGTCCTTTTCATATGCTCCTCATGCCTAAACTAAATCATATGATGCTCAATCAAAAAATAATGAGACTGACTTTTAAACAGACTCCTTAGATGTAAGAATGAGTACTGCACTTCTGAGCAGTCACCTAGAGGAGTGATCTTCACATTCCAGTGATGCAACCATAGCTCAAATTGCATTAATTACACCTCAGTTTTGGCCACAAAAAGCACAGTGACATGTCTAACCATACTCTTCCTCTGGACTCCCAATCCCCTGCGAGGTTTCAAAAAGGTGAATCTCTTGAGAGTCCTTTAGGCAGTAAGGAGAGCAAACCACTCAATCCTAAAGAAAATCAACCCTGAATATTCACTAGAAGGACTGACGCTAAAGTTGAAGCTCCAATACTTTGGCCACCTGATGCAAAGAGCTGACTCATTGGAAAAGACCCGGACGCTGGGGAAGATTGAGGGCAAGAGGAGAAGGGGACGACAGAGGATGAGAGGTTTGGATGGCATCACCAACTCAATGGACATGAGTTTGAGCAAGCTTCCGGAGATGGTGAAGGACAGGGAAGCCTGCTGTGCTGCAGTCCATGGGGTCACAAAGGGTGGGACACGGTTGCGACTGGACAACCGCAATCCTCCAAAGCAGAGGTGTGCCTTTTCAAATATAGTATCTTGAGCTCAGAAGACAATCACCAGGCCAGAGAATTCCAACCTTATTTTGAATAAATGGAAAATATGAGCACCCAGGAGGACCCTGGAGTTCCCCACTGGCTTAGAAGGAGGAGAGAGGATCTTGGGGGTATTAGACTCTCCCTCTACAATGGAGATCATCTGACTACCACCCTCTCTCAGTCACCCTACAGCTGAATTCTGCAAGCCTCCAAGCTACTCTGAGCTCAGCAGACCCTTCAGGCCTCGAGTCGCCCCTGTGTTCCACTGTGGCCCACTCTGGTCTGCTTTTCCGCCCACCCTCTTAGATTCTCTCTGCTCCCTGGGAACACTGGCTGCTCTCCTAAACCTGAGGTCTTGTGCCTGCCATCGCCTCTCCTGAATGTCCTTTCCCTGCTTTCACTTCATTCTCTCAAGGCTCACTCAAGAGCTGGCTCATCTGTCATCTCCAAGACGTTTTCTAACCCCTTCCATACACACAAAAAGGGCACTTTGTTACTCTTTCTCTCTTTTTTTTTGATCTTGAGAAAAACATTTGGCCAGTAGGCTAATTGCCTCTTTTCTATAGAAGCCCTAGGGGGTTAATGTGCCAATGGCCATTTCTCTCTCATCTCCTCTGCCCAATCCAGCTCTGAGCCCTGATAACACCACCTCTTCCTTGTTATGTCAGCCTGCTGCTGCTGCTGCTAAGTCACTTCAGTCGTGTCCGACTCTGTGCGACCCCATAGACGGCAGCCCACCAGGCTCCCCCGTCCCTGGGATTCTCCAGGCAAGAACACTGGAGCGGATTGCCATTTCCTCCTCCAATGCATGAAAGTGAAAAGTGAAAGTGAAGCTGCTCAGTCATGTCTGACTCATAGCGAGCCCATGGACTGCAGCCCACCAGGCTCCTCCGTTCCTGGGATTCTCCAGGCAAGAGCACTGGAGTGGGGTGCCATTGCCCTCTCCGAGTTATGTCACCCTAGTGGTTCCCAATTTTTGAGAATCTCTGGGTTTCCTTGCGGTCCTTGTGTTGGTCCTCGTTCTTCCAGCCCTGGTGTAACCAGTTCTTTGTGTTATGTTTAGAGTGATGTCCTTTTTCCTAACTGGGTCCTGACTGAGAATGGTGGTGAAGTTGGACGCATCAGTGAATGGATGAACAGACGGTGCTTGCCTGTCGTATATAATGCTCACGTTTCCACTTTCTGACACACTTTCGTGACTCTTCCTGTCACTCTCTCTTTCCTTCTGCCACCCTTAATGTTTGTTTTTGGGCCCTATCCACTTTTCCTAGCTGGATTCCCCCACCCTAACCCCTTGTTCAAGTTTACCCACACTCAGTGCTGCATGGCCTCTGCGTCACTGACAGATGGTGAAGGCATCGGGTGTAGAGTGAATCATCAGGATGAGAACAGCTGCAGAATCCAGCAAGCCCAGGCTGTTGGCCGGGACCCACAGGACGACCGTGGAGGATTCATAATCTCTCCGCTCTTCAGGTCTGTCTGTGACTTCAGCCAGAGCCAGGCCAATTTACAGTGATTCCCAGAGCCCAGTGCAATTTGCAGATAAAACAGAAGATGCACATTTGTGGCCAAAGTGGAAGATTCAAGTATTAGCCTGGCTGCTAAAATGCTCCCCTGTGCGTGAGACCAGCACACAGCCGGATGGTCTCAGCGCTGCCCAGACCATCATTTTATTGCCATGGTCTGGAGGCCAAGTGAATACTACAAACCAGGCATTTGGAAGGGATCTGGGAGTGGGGCAGGTTAATGCTTCTGCTCCAGGAAGTAGGAGGGGAGTGTCACCCAAATTCTTGCCCCTTCCTGCCCCACACAGTGTCTCTCAAATCACTTTGACCCCACGTGACTTGGCTGTAAATGAAGCTGACCAGCTGTTGGGAAGAAGCTTAGCACTCAAGGGAGAAAAGGAAAATAATACCTTTCATGACATCTCCCCTGAAAGGTAACACGTATAGGGAGGAAACATGTATTGTGGGCCCAGCATTCAGTTGGATACAGAGGATAAAAGTGAATAAGAATCCCTTCCCTGAAGGTGCTCCCATCTACTCAGTGGAGACAGACCTGGGGAGAAGGGGCCAAAGGCAGTTTATGAGCTGAGCTGGAGTCCCGACAGTCTATGTGGGTTCAGGCTCAGCACAGAGGAATACGTGCCCTGGGTGAGGAGACTGGGCTAATCCCAGCTCACACACCTCCCAGCCTGGTGACCTTGATCTGTGACTAACTTCACTGAGTCTCAGCTTCCTCATCATTTTTACAATAAACTTAGTGTAGTTGGGAGAATGGGTTTACACGTGGAACGTTCTCTCCACCTTGTCTGATTCAAGGTCAGCCTCAGGACACTGGTGTCCTCCTGGGTGGTCACCCTGGGTGGTGGCTCCTCTACCCATTCTACAGGCCCTGGACTTTGCAAGGAGGAGGCAGGGCCGGAAAGGCAGCCCTCAGTGAATGCCATGTGGTGACTGCAGCTGACTCCATCCTGCTTACTGGACACCTAAGAAGCCCTTTTTGAAGATTCTCAGACATCCCAGAGGGGTGGGGAGTTTGTAGTGGACTCAGAGATGTTATCCCATGTTTCTACAGGACCAGCTCTGTAGTCACAGCTGGGTTGTAAAGTAAATGATGAGGGAACTGTGGGAACAGAGGGTTGAGTATATCACCCTGCCTGAAGTCATCAGGAATGGCTAGATGCACCAACTCTGGAAGGCTAAAGTGGGAGGGGTGCCCAGGTAAATGGCAGGGATGCCAAGGATGGCGTTCCAGGTAAAGGAAATGGAATAGGCAAACATCCAGAAGCAAGAAATAGCACCGTGGGCCCAGGAATAAACTCTGTATGGCAGTGTGTGGAGTCGAGTGACAGGGGCTGCAGAAGCTCCATAAGGCCAATCTGAAGCCTGTGTGTCCTGGGAGAGCGTCTGTGGCATTGGAGTCAGAGGAGGCTTTTGACGGTGGAGTACATGCATGGTCAGAGGGGCTTCCCTGGTGGCTCAGCTGGTAAAGAATCTGTCTGCAATGTAGGAGACCTGGGTTCGATCCCTAAGTGGGGAAGATTCCCTGGAGAAGGGAATGGCTATCCACTCCAGTATCCCTGCCTGGAGAATTCCATGGACAGAGGAGCTTGGCAGGCTACAGTCCATGGGGTCACAAAGAGTCGGACACGACTGAGTGACTAACACTTTCATTTTCACGATATGGTCAGATTTGTGATGGGGAAGACCACTCAGGTGCCACTAAGAAAGCTTATCTGATGGGAAGTGGAATGTTAGAGGCAGTGTCATTAGATTAAGAGTCCAGCTTCTTGCTCACTACTTACAAAATCAATAGAGTAAGTCCCCTACATACAAATGAGTTTTGTTCTAAGAGTACATTCATAGGTCCAGTTTGTTATAAATCCAACAAAGTTAGCCTAGGTACCCAGGTAACACAATTGGCTATATAAAACTGTACTGTAGTAGGTTTATAATACTTTTCACACAAATAACACATAAAAAACAAAGCAAGCACAAAAAGTAAAACATTTTGAATGTTACGGTACAGTAAACCTACAGGCCAACTAACTTATATGATTAGACATGCAAACACATCTTTGAAAAGTTCACTTGAAGTTTCGTTTGTAGGGGACTTGCTGTACTCACAAAAGTTTGTAGCAAAGGAAAAGTGACTTTAATCACAATGCTGGCAATGTGGGGAGATGGCAGACTCAGGGTACCCCAAAAACTACTTCCAGAGATTCTGCTTGATCATGAAACTTTTATAGGGAAAGAGAAAGTAATCTCGGTTAAGCATTGAGATAGGGGTCAGACTTATCACCATCCCTATCTGCATGCAGGCTCATTGACTCCTTGTGATCTTTCTTTAGATGCTGTCTTCTTCACAGTTTGTTTGGGAGATTACTGAAGGGGAAGCTAGGGAAGTGATCTGGTCATTTGTTAATTACTTATTCTTCATTCCTCCTTTAAGTTGTTAGGCAAGGTATTATGTGATTAAAAGATTTGAAAGGTGTGCTTGGGCTGCAGATGAATAGAGCCTGAGTGCCTGGTTTAAAAATTACTTACAATAAAGCAATAAAATTTTGCTAAGGTGACAGGAAAAAGGGCTTCTGTGGAGAGAGATTTCATGCAAAGGGCATCCTACAGCAGGGGGACCACCAGCCTAAGCCTCCCTCCTCCCATAATAGGGAATCAGTCAGTTCAGTTCAGTTGCTCCGTCATGTCTGACTCTTTGTGACCCCATGGACTGCAGCATGCCTTCACCAACTCCTGGAGCACGCTCAAACTCATGTCCATTGAGTTGGTGATGCCATCCAATGATCTCATCCTCTGTCATCCCCTTCTTCTCCCGCCTTCAATTTTTCCCAGCATCAGGGTCTTTTCAGATGAGTCAGTTCTTCCCATCAGATGGCCAAAGTATTGGAGTTTCAGCTTTAGCATCAGTCCTTCCAAAGAATATTCAGGACTCATTTTCTTTAGGATGGACTGGTTTGATCTCCTCATAGTCAAGGGACTCTCGAGTCTTCTGCAGCACCACAGTTCAAAAGCATCAATTCTTCTGTGCTCAGCTTTCTTTATGGTCCAACTCTCACGTCCATACATGACTACTTGGAAAAAACCATAGCTCTGACTAGACAGACATTTGTTGGCAAAATAATGTCCCTGCTTTTTAATATGCTGTCTAGGTTGGTCATAGCTTTTCTTCCAAGGAGCAAACGCTTTTTAAAATTTCATGGCTGCAGTCACCATCAGCAGTGATTTTGGAGCCCCCCAAAATAAAGTCTGTCAGGGCTTCCATCGTTTCCCTATCTATTTGCCATGAAGTGATGGGACCAGAGGCCATGATTTTAGTTTTCTGAATGTTGATTTTAAAGCTAAACGCTTTTTAAAATTTCATGGCTGCAGTCACCATCAGCAGTGATTTTGGAGCCCCCCAAAATAAAGTCTGTCAGGGCTTCCATCGTTTCCCTATCTATTTGCCATGAAGTGATGGGACCAGAGGCCATGATTTTAGTTTTCTGAATGTTGATTTTAAAGCTAGGTTTTTCACTTTCCTCTTTCACTTTCATCAAGAGGCTCTTTAGTTTTTTGGGTTTTGCCATAAGGGTGGTGTCATCTGCATATCTGAAGTTATTAATATTTCTCCCAGGAATCTTAATTTCAGTTTGTGCTTCATCCAGACCAGCATTTTGCATGATGTACTCTGCCAAAGCCTTTGACTGTGTGGATCACAATAAACTGTGGAAAATTCTGAAAGACATGGGAATACCAGACCACCTGACCTGCCTCTTGAGAAACCTCTATGCAGGTCAGTAAGCAACAGTTAGAACTGGACATGGAACAAAAGACTGGTTCCAAATAGGAAAAGGAGTACGTCAAGGCTGTATATTGTCTCCCTGCTTATTTAATTTATATGCAGAGTACATCATGAGAAACGCTGGGCTGGAAGAAGCACAAGCTGGAATCAAGATTGCTAGGAGAAATATCAATAATCTCAGATACGCAGATGACACCACCTGTATGGCAGAAAGTGAAGAAGAACTAAATAGCCTCTTGATGAAAGTGAAAGAGGAGAGTGAAAAAATTGGCTTAAAGTTCAACATTCAGAAAACTAAGATCATAGCATCTGGTCCCATTACTTCCTGGGAAATAGTTGGGGAAACAGTGGCAGACTTAATTTTTTTGGATTCCAAAATCACTGCAGATGGTGACTGCAGCCATGAAATCAAAAGATGCTTACTCCTTGGAAGAAAAGTTATGACCAACCTAGATAGCATATTCAAAAGCATAGACATTACTTTGCCAACAAAGGTCCGTCTAGTNCCAGTCCCATCACTTAATGGCAAATAGATGGGGAAACAGTAGCTGACTTTATTTTTCTGGGCCCCAAAATCACTGCAGATGGTGACTGCAGCCATGAAATTAAAAGACACTTACTCCTTGGAAGGAAAGTTATGACCAACCTAGATAGCATATTAAAAAGCAGAGACATTACTTTGCCAACAAAGGTCCGTCTAGTCAAGGCTATGGTTTTTCCAGTGGTCATGTATGGATGTGAGAGTTGGACTATAAAGAAAGCTGAGCACCGAAGAACTGATGCTTTTGAACTGTGGTGTTGGAGAAGACTCTTGAGAATCCCTTGGACTGCAAGGAGATCCAACCAGTCCATCCTAAAGGAGATCAGTCCTGAGTATTCCTTGGAAGGACTGATGCTGAAGCTGAAACTCCAGTACTCTGGCCACCTGATGTGAAGAGCTGACTCACTGGAAAATACCGATGTTGGGAAAGATTGAGGGCAGGAGGAGAAGGGGACGACAAAGGATGAGATGGTTGGATGGCATCACTGACTCGATGGATATGGGTTTGGATGGACTCTGGGAGTTGGTGATGGACAGGGAGGCCTGGCCTGCTGCGGTTCATGGGGTTGCAAAGAGTCGGACACAACTGAGCAACTGAACTGAAGTGAAAATTCTAAAATTTCAAATGGATAAGACCTCATTGGTAAAGCGTCTGTCTACAATGCAGGAGACCCAGGTTCGAACCCTGGGTTGGGAAGATCCCCTGGAGAAGGAAATGGCAATCCACTCCAGGACTATTGCCTGGAAAATCCCATGGACAGAGGAGCCTGGTAGGCTACAGCCCATGGGGTCACAAAGAATCAGACACGACTGAGCGACTTCACTTCACTTCAATCATCAACAAAGTGCAAACTGAAACAATACACCATTATCATGTAACTCATAAAATATGGGAAAGGAAGTGTTAACTAATGTACCAAAGTTGATGAAGTACTGTTAACTAAAATATCAAAAATGAAGTCTAACTGTTCACATTGCTGAACAGTATAAAATACGTATAAAAGTGGTGATAAAATCCTTCCAGAAAGCAATTAAGCAATTTAAATGAAGAGTTTCAAAAATGTTGATGCTTCTTTGACAAAACAATCATTTCTAGCCATGTATCTGCAGTTTTCCATTGTAGCATTATCTAAAACTGTATGTACAGGGGACTTCCTTGTGGCTTCATGGTAATGAATCCACCTACAAAGCAAGAGACAAAGGTTTGACCCCTGATCCAAGAAGATCCCACCTGCCCTGGAGAAACTAAGCCCGTGCCCCACAACTCCTGAGTTTGTGCTCTAGAACCCGGCAGCCAACTACTGAGCCCGTAAATGACAGCTACTGAAGCCTTAGCGTACCTGAGTCTGTGCTCCAAAACAAAGAGAAGTCACTGCAATAAGAAGACTGTATACTGCAAGAAGAGAAAAGCTTCTGCAGAAACAAAGATCCAGCACAGCCAAAAATAAACACAATAAACAAATACAATTAAAACTGCATGTAGAGAGACTACAATGTAAGAAAATATACGTATATGCGTAAGAGCAAAAATGAAGACAATTGATAAATACTTAAGTAAGGAAACTGGGTAATTTTTTTCTCTTTTTTAATTGATCAGCCCAGGGATTTCTTTGAAAGGAATGATGCTAAAGCTGAAACTCTAGTACTTTGGCCACTTCATGCGAAGACTTGACTCATTGGAAAAGACTCTGATGCTGGGAGGGATTGGGGGCAGGAGGAGAAGGGGACGACAGAGGATGAGATGGCTGGATGGCATCAATGACTCGATGGACATGAGTCTGAATGAACTCCGGGAGTTGGTGATGGACAGGGAGGCCTGGTGTGCTGCGATTCATGGGGTTGCAAAGAGTCGGATATGACTGAGCAACTGAAATGAACTGAACTATATTCTATATGGCTATGGTATATTTGCATATTTACTATACAAAAGAAAAAACATATAGAATATAAGGTTTTTATATTTAGACAATAAGTGATAAGAAGCCTACTTGTCTTACTTTAAGGTTAGATTCTCATATGGAATCTTTTTTTTTACTAAAATAGATATTAGCTATCTTTGGATGTCACATAAAAGCAAGATCCATCTTTCCTAATAGGTAGGATGAATAGTTAATGAATCAGATAAAAATCTCACACTTCATTTTAATATTTATTTAAATTAAGTTAAATATCATTACTCTAAAAAAAGCAATACATTAAATTACAGCTTTGTTTTCAGAACCAAGTGAGCCATCCTTTCCTCGACTCTAATGCAATTCTAGTTGAAAGTCACTGTTATAACTCAAGTCAAAACTTAAAGCTATTTACCTGGAACCAGAATTAGACTTTAAATATAGTTCTGGACCTCAAAGCTGTTCACATTTCTAACATTTCACAATTCTACTGAACATTGGAAAAACTTGGTTTTGAAAAGCTCAGTAAATCACTAGCATATCTAAGCCAGTTTCCTCACTGAAAACAAAACTGCACTTCTTGTAAGATCACCATGATCCTCTCCAGCTCTCAAAATACTATAATTACGAAATCTTGTATATACATACAGTATATATGTACATACATACCTATATATTTAAATATGTGTATATAATAAACTAAATTTCCTCTTAATGAGGGTAAAAGAGGGGAATGAAAAAAGCTGGCTTAAAGCTCAACATTCGAGAAACAAAGACCATGGCATCCAGTCCCATCACTTCATGGCAAACAGATGGGGAAAAAGTGCAAAGAGTGACAGGTTTTTTCTTGGGCTCCAAAATCACTGCGGACAGTGACTATACCCATGAAATTAAAAGATACTTGCTCCTGGGAAGAAAAGCTATGACAATCCTAGACAGCTTATTACAAAGCAGAGACATCACTTTGCCATCAAAGGTCCACACAGTGAAAGCTATGGTTTTTCCCATAGTCATGTACAGATGTGAGAGTTGGACCATAAAGAAACCTAAGCACCAGTGCTGAAAAATCAACGTTTCCGAAACATGGTGCTGCAGAAGTTCTTGAGAGTCCCTTGGACTGCAAGGAGATCAAACCAGTCAATCCAAAAGGAAATCAACCCTGAATATTCATTGGAAAGAATGATGCTGAAGCTGAAACTCCAATACTTTGGCCACCTGATACAAAGAGCCAACTCATTGGAAAAGACCCTGATGCTGGGAAAGACTGAGGACAGGAGAAGGAGGTAACAGAAGATGAGACAGTTGGCTGCCATCATTGACTCAGCGAACGAGTTTGAGCAAACTCCAAGAGATAGTGAAGTCAGGGAAGCCTGGCATACTGTAGTTTATGGGGTCGCAAAGTCAGACACGACTTAGTGACTAAAAACAACAATAACATGTATTTACATATTTATATCCATATAGCCATTATATATCATATATAACCACATATCTCTGTATATGTATATATGTATGTATGTATGTATGTATGCATTTCATTAAGGAATTTGTATATAATTGATAATATTGATCATCTAAGCATTCTAATTTCCTTTTTTTAGGTTTAAAGGTTGTTTCAACCTTTAAACAGTTAAGAATTTTCTCTACTTGCAAATAACCAAATTAAGATGGGTTTTTATTTATTACCTGGTTTAAAAAATACTAACATTATAGCAAAGGATAAAAAAGTATAAAGAGGATAATGAAGACTAGAGGAGAAAACTACAGGAACAGTAGACAAGATATGTCAACAAAGTTTTAGCAAATAAAAAACAGATGCAGGATTTAGAATTAAGAATGCTGAACATCAAGCAACTGCAGAGATTTCCAATTGAAGAAAAGCCAATTCACATAGCAAAAATCAGAAAGGATCAGGAATTTGAGACACCAGATACCACAGCAGGCACAATGTGGCACAGAACTAAAAAACAAAGGAATTGGTTGAAATTCTATAAAGAAGTAATTGCTCAGGTCCCCGATGTCATTCAACCAGATCAGTTCAGTTCAGTCGCCCAGTCGTGTCCAACTCTGAGACCCCATGGATCACAGAACGCCAGGCCTCCCTGTCTGTCACCAACTCCCAGAGTTCACCCAGATTCATGTCCATCGAGTTGGTGATGCCATCCAACCATCTCATCCTCTGTCATCCCCTTTTCCTCCTGCCCCTAATCCCTCCCAGCATCAGAGTCTTTTCCAATGAGTCAACTCTTCGCATGAGGTGGCCAAAGTACTGGAGTTTCAGCTTTAGCATCATAGGGGACTGCTATTCCCCATTCCCAGAAGGAGAGGTGGTTTATTTTAGAAAAATGATGAAATAGTGAAGCACCAGGTCCAGGGGTACAGGAAAAGAGGGCAGAGAAATGTTCAACTAAAAGTTAAAGGGATTAAGTGAACAATCTAACAGTAACAGTACTGTCACCCTGTGTGTACTTCCCTGGTGGCTCAGATGGTAAAGCGTCTGTCTACAATGAGGGAGACCTGGCTTTGATCCCTGGGTCAGGAAGATCCTCTGGAGAAGGAAATGGCAATCCACTCCAGTAACATTGCCTGGAAAATCCCATGGACAGAGGAGCTTGGTAGGCTACAGTCCATGAGCTCACAGAGTCAGACACGACTGAGCAATTTCACTTCACTTTGTGTGTGCTTGGCTCCAAGAATTCAGAGTAATCTTTTTTCTAAAAATTAAACAGTACCTGGAAGAAGCTATATTAAAACCAAGCCCACCAGTTAACAAGCCCAAACCTTAAACACAGCAAACTTTTTTTTTAATACTTCTTTTTGCTTTGGCCGTGCCACACGGCTTGTAGGATCTTAGCTCCCTGACCAGGCACCAAACCTGGGTCCTCAGCAGCAAGAGTATGGAGTCTTAACCACTGAAATTCCCCACAGTACACTTTTTTCTACAAACGTTTCTTCTGGTAACTTTTTAGTAATTATACAACAAAAGAAAACAAATCACATAATGAAACTCTTCATCATAAGAGACAGAAGCCAAGCAGAAAAGCAACTCATAGTAAGCCAGAAATATGCAAGAAAACTTCAAAAAAAACACTATCCTCAGAAATATATGAGAAGATGATCCAAACAAGAATAGGAGGAACAGCCATAGAATAGGAGAGAAATCTTGAAATTTAAATAAACAATAAGTTGTAAGTAACACAACAGGGTCAGAGGATACTATCAAAGGGCTCATGAAAAGTAGAAAGAAAAAGATAAAAAAATTGGAGGTAAAAGAGGATCAATCCAGGAAGTCCAATATCCGACTGATATATATTCCAGAAAGAAACAGAGCATAGAAAACAGAAAAAGAAAACTATCCAAAAAATAATTTTAAAAATTTACAGAATTGAAAGACATGAATTGCCCTAAGTCCCTGGGACAATGAATTTTAAAAGACCTATACCTGACATACCTCATAAAACTTCAGAAACGAAAAATACAAAGAAGAACCTAGAAACTTCTAAAGGTAAAAAATGGTAAAAGGCACAGGGCTTCTCAGCAGCAACACAGCAAACAATGGAGACTTGCTTTCAGAATTCTAAGTGAAAATCATTTTCAAACCAGAATGTATATTCAGCTGAAGCATAGATCTAATATGAGATCAGAATAAAGACATTTTCAGATATGCAAGGGCTCCAATTATACCTCAAGCTCATCCTTTTTTAGGAAGGTATTGAAGGATGTGCTCCAACAGAAAGACAGAGTGAATAAAGATGACCCAGATTCAGAAATAACACTTGAGATAGGTCAAAAAGTCCCAGAGTGAGAGCATGCCAAGGTATAAGGAATACATCAATGAACAAGAGAGAAAAATCCTTGCCCTCAAGGAGTTTACATTCTAGTTTAATAGTAGTTCCCAATGGGTTCTGTAGATCCTGGGGTATTCCTAAGACCTGAAGGGATCCAACCAGCTAAAACGAATTTTGTTACACTAACAACTTGATTTACCTTTTTTACTGTGTTGACTTTTGTGCNCCATGGAGTTCTCCAGGCAAGAATACTGGAGCGGGTTGCCATTCCTTCCTCCAGGGGATCTTCCCAACCCAGGGGTTGAACCCAGGTTTCCTGCATTACAGGCAGATTCTTTACCATCTGAGCCACCTGGGAAGTGATAATAGGAGATGGAGAGAAGAAAACTAGTTGGAGAGATGTTTTTGAGTAGTCTTGTCATTTTCTTAGATGAAACTAGACTGTGAGCCTCCTGCGGGAAAGGATTGTCTGCTTTTGTGTCAGAAAACTTCAACTGCCTCCCACCAAAATGAGCAGTAAGTAAGTACCGGTGAATGTTGCTGAATGAAGCACAGTCAACTGCACTTGAAAAGTGAGGATTGGTGGGAGTCAGGAATGGCAAGGTTTCATGAGCTGTTTGTACATTTTGGAGATTAATTCCTTATTAGTTGCTTCATTTGCAAATATTTTCTCCCATGTAGCTCAATTAAAAAAAAAAAAAAGCCAAATAACCCGAGAAAAAAAATGGGCAGAAGATCTAAACAGACATTAAACCAAAGAAGACATACAGATGTCCAAAAAGCACATGAAAAGATTCTCACCATCACTAGTTATTAGATAAATTCAAATCAAAACTACAATGAAGTATCACCCACACTGGTCAGAATAACCTTAATCAAAAAGTCTACAAACAATAGTGTTGGAGAGGGTGTAGACAGAATATAAATTGGTACAATCATTATGTAGAACAGTATGAAGATTCCTGAAAAAGACTAAGGCTTCCCAGGTGCTCAGTGGTGAAGAATCCACCTGGCAATGCAGCAGACACAGGAGATGTGGGTTCCATCCCTGGGTCAAGAAGATCGCCTGGAAGAGGAAATGGCAGCCCACAGCAGTATGATTGCCTGGAAGATCCCATGGACAGAGGAGCCTGGCAGGCCACAGTCCATTTGGTCACAGAGACTCAGACATGAGTGAGCACGAGTCCCTGAAAAACTAAAATAGAGCTACCATATGGCCCAGGAATCCTACTCCTGGGCGTATATCCTGCTGCTGCTGCTGCTAAGTCACTTCAGTCGTGTCCGACTCTGTGTGACCCCATAGACGGCAGCCCACCAGGCTCCCCGATCCCCGGGATTCTCCAGGCAAGAATACTGGAGTGGGTTGCCACTTCCTTCTCCAATGCATGAAAGAGAAAAGTGAAAGTGAAGTCGCTCAGTCTGTCCGACTGTTAGCGACCCCATGGACGGCAGCCCACCAGGCTCCTCCATCCATTGGATTTTCCAGGCAAGAGTACTGGGGTGGGGTGCCATTGCCTTCCCCTCCTGCTGCTGCTGGAAAGCTCTAATTTGAAAAGATACACATACCTCATTGTTCAGCACTATTTATAATAGCCAAGACATGGAAGAAACTGAAATGTCCATTGACAGATGAATGAATAAAGAAGACGTTACATATATATACAATGGAATATTAGCCATAAAAAGAACGAAATAATGCCATTTGCAGCAACATGCATGGACCGAGAGTTTATTAAGTGAAGTAAGCCAAACAGACAACTATTATGTGATATTACTTACATGGGGAATCTAAAAAATGGATACAAACTTATTTACAGAACAGAAACAGACTCACAGACTTGGAGATCAAACTATGGTTACCAAAGGGAAAGGGGGAGAAGGATAGATTAGGAAGTTGGGGTGAACACGTACACACTACTGTATGTCAAATAATCAACAAGGACCTACTGTATAGTACAGGGAACTCTACTCCATATTCTGGAATAACCCAAATGGGAAAATAATTTGAAAAAGAAGAGGCATATGTATAATTGAATCACTTTGCTGTACACTTGAAGCTAACAAAGCATTGTAAATCAGCTATACTCCAATATAAAACANAACTCTACTCCATATTCTGGAATAACCCAAATGGGAAAATAATTTGAAAAAGAAGAGGCATATGTATAATTGAATCACTTTGCTGTACACTTGAAGCTAACAAAGCATTGTAAATCAGCTATACTCCAATATAAAACAGAAAGTAAGGTTTCTGCTTTGGAAAGTAGATGAACTTGATACCATTTGAGTGGGTTTAGGGGATCAAGGCATTGGCTTAGTTATGACTATGTTGAGTACGAGGTGTCTGTGTAATGCCCAGGTGAGCAGACCAGCAGCAGAGAGCTGAATAAGTGGATCAGGGTTGGGTCCTCAATGTACAGAACAGTGCCTTGCTCAACACACTGAGGAGGAGCTCTATAAATATTTGCGGGGTGAATGAATGGGTCTGGAATTCAGCTATGACTTTAGACTCTTTGACCACCTTCTGTGAGGTTGTTATTGCGCTCCCTGTTGTTTTCCTTCACAGCACTTATGGTGTGAAGCATCAGATGACGATTCACTGGTTTGTTAAATGCCCGACCCTCTCACTAGACTGCTGGCTCCATTGCGGTGAGGACAGTGTGTGTTTTCTTCTCCACTGAATGTCTTGGCCTAACCCAGCTCAGAGTCAAGAGGATGAGATCAGTATTTTTTGAATGAATGCAGGGCTGGGGATATGGATGTGAATGCCCGACCCTCTCACTAGACTGCTGGCTCCATTGCGGTGAGGACAGTGTGTGTTTTCTTCTCCACTGAATGTCTTGGCCTAACCCAGCTCAGAGTCAAGAGGATGAGATCAGTATTTTTTGAATGAATGCAGGGCTGGGGATATGGATGTGGACACAGGATGTAGGCAGGAGCCAAGGGAAAGGATGGGTCTTGGTGAGCTGGAGCTTCCAGGTTCACAGTTACTTGTTTGTAACATTTTTCTCCAACCTTCTCAATTCCCTCCTCTTCTCCACATGCCACTCCCTTCCAATCTGCTGCTGCTGCTGCTAAGTCACTTCAGTCGTGTCCGACTCTGTGTGACCCCATAGACGGCAGCCCACCAGGCTCCCCCGTCCCTGGGATTCTCCAGGCAAGAACACTGGAGTGGGTTGCCATTTCCTTCTCCAATGCATGAAAGAGAAAAGTGAAAGTGAAGTCGCTCAGTCTGTCCGACTGTTAGCGACCCCATGGACTGCAGCCCACCAGGCTACTCCGTCCATTGGATTTTCCAGGCAAGAGTACTGGGGTGGGGTGCCATTGCCTTCCCCGCCCTTCCAATCTAATCCTGATCAAATCCTTTCAGGTCCTTCTCTGAGCTTCTGTTCCCTCATCTGTATAATAGGGATTTATTATGTGCCCTGGCTGTGAGCACTGAATGAGGTAATTCAACTCAACAAATGTTTATATAGGTGATTAAATGCCACGGTGAGAAATGCCTTTGAATAAGCACACTGACCTTCCTGCTCTGTTCCACCTGGCTTGGAGCAGCCTCCTCTGCTCTGGGAAAGAGTGGGAAACAAGTTCTCTTTGACACATGTCACCCCCCGTCCCCAGGAAGCCCTTCATTTCAACCACAAAAGACTCTCATCTTGCAACCTGAACAGGGGCCAAATGGCCAGTCCCATCCAACACCCTCGTTCAGACTTGACTGAGGTCTTTCACATGGGGCTGTGCAGGCGGAGGGCCCTGGCTGCAACCCATCTCCCTACAAGCTGCTGCACTAGCTTTTGGCAGCATGAGGCCTGAGGTCCTGGCCACTCTGACAATGTACTTAGTGAGTGAGAAAATAGCCTAAGAGCAGAAAAGAACGTGTCATCATGGGGCTGCTCTCAGGATGATGAAGGGCCAGGAACAGCAACTCCTGAAAGTGGAGACCAAGTTTTTTAAGACTTTTCTCCCTCTTAAAGGGTCTACATAGGAGGCTTGATGGTTGAAGCCAGGGCTTTGCACAAGGCACTCTCTCCCCCTAGACATCCCCTCCTTGACTACTCTAGGACTAAGATCAAGACTTCTTTAGACTCGGAGGCCTCTTTCCAACCTCTGGACAGAGATAGATACCTCCTTCTCTATGGAAAGGGAAGAGGGGAGGGAACCAGCCTTTACTGCCTGCCTGTTAGGTGTCAATTACTGTATGTTATTCTTTATATTACTGTGTACCATTTCGTACCAGAACCATCTGTGGGATTGAGTTTGTTAGACCCATTTTACAGATCGAAAAGCTGAGGGTCAAAGACATGAGTCATTTGGTTGAAGAAAAGCTTGTAATTGGCTGAGCCAGGATTGGTCAGAAATCAAATACCCAGTATATTTGCTTTCTCCGTATTTCTAATGGGACATAATTGTGTTTTTTGAATATTTCTTTTTGTTTTGTTTTTGGCTGTTCTTGGCCTTGGTTGCCGTGTGGGCTTTCCTCTAGCTGTGGCGAGTGGGGCTGCTCTCTGGCTGCAGCGCGCGGGCTTCTCTCGTGGAGCAGGGCTCGAGGGCGAGCAGGCCTCGGTGATTGCAGCTCAGCAGTGGTGGCACACAGACTTAGCTGCTCCGCGGCATGTGGGATCTCCCTGGATTAGGGATTGAGCCCGTGTCTCCTGCACTGGCAGGTAGATTCTTTACCACTGAGCCTCCAGGGAAGCCCCTGTATGGTTTTAGTTGATCTGTTCACAGGTGAGTGCCTCTAGGGCCAGAACCCCCTCTCATCCAGCTCCCCTCCTGCCCCTGCTATACACTGGGCAGGTCTAGAGGCCTTTGAGCACCAGGCCCAGGTCCGCTCAGACCCTTAGCATCTCCTAAACAAGTGGGAGGATGGTAGGGGCATCCACGCCAGCAGGGGAAGGAGGGCTGGTGCTAATGCTGCTACTCCGGTCTCGTGTCCACTGTCTCCTGGGATAAATTTTCTATCGCCAGTGTGCTGTTGCGCCTCAGCTGTCGCCCAGGCTTTGCTGTGTGTACCTTGTTCCACTGATTAAACATTTGCCTCTGTTCTTGATTTTTACTCATTTTTCCCCCTTTGTAAGGCCTTAAACCCTAGTTTGCTTGCCCACTGCCCTAATAAATTGTCTAGATGCGGCAACTTCTTTCCCTAGGTGCTGAAGTCTATCTCAGGATGCTGTCAATAATCCTTTAACTGATACAGTCCCTCTCCTAGAATCTCTGTGAGCTTTAGCTTGGCTACTGCCTATAGCGCTGTGATTAATAGCACTTGACTCCAATAGAACAGATGGATTTGAACCTAATTCTGCCTCTTATAGGCTGTGGAAAACCTCTCAGTCTCTTTGTGCCTCGGTTTCTTCATCCATATAAAGGGGATAATGACATCTAACTCCTAAGATTATTGAAAAGACTGAATGGTATATATATTTAATGTACAAAGGAAATTTGATATATGTAGTGACCATTGTGCCTGATACAAAACAAGCATTCAATACATAAAGGGTGCCTGTTGTTATTTCTAACAGCTCACATCATGACATTTAAGCATAGAAATCTCGTCTTCAATTCAATCCTCAAGAAGCTGGCTAACCCCCCCCTAAGGATTCGTTTCCTTATTTCCTGACCCAATTCTTGCTATGTTCTCTTCTTTTCCTGCCAGCTCACTACCAGTTTTACTAAAGCTCACTAATAATTGCATTAGTCAGAATAAGATAGGTTATGCTGCACTAACAAATTACACCCCCCCCCCGATTTTAATAGCATTATACAGCAAAGGTTTATTTACATCAAAATCTGATGACTACTGGACAGGTCTCCTTAGAAGCTATCTTAAAAGAGTAGACTTTGGGATCCAGGCTCCTTCTGTCTTGTGATTCCACTCTTCTGAGATTACTGCAAAAGGAGAAAAGAGAAAGTGGACCACTGACTAGGCAGCCTTACAAGTAACATCCCCTACTCTCCCCACATCCCATCAGTGAGAACCTAGACATACACCCAAATCTAATTGCAAGGGAGGTTGGAAAATATAGCCTTCTCAGATACCCAAGAAAGGGAAAAAGAATTGGGATTTGGTGAATAAAAGCATTTTCTGTGCTCATACCAGGCTCCTCTGTCCATGGGATTCTCCAGGCAAGAATACTTGAGTGGGTTGCCATTTCCTTCTCCAGGGTATCTTCCCAACCCAGGGATCGAACCCAGATCTCCCACATTGCAGTCAGACGCTTTAACCTCTGAGGCACCAGGGAAGCTCTCTTAGTAAAATAACCNCCAGGCTCCTCTGTCCATGGGATTCTCCAGGCAAGAATACTTGAGTGGGTTGCCATTTCCTTCTCCAGGGTATCTTCCCAACCCAGGGATCGAACCCAGATCTCCCACATTGCAGTCAGACGCTTTAACCTCTGAGGCACCAGGGAAGCTCTCTTAGTAAAATAACCTTCATATTATTTAGCTACCAGAAGAGGTAGCTATATCTCAGAATCTTGAGTCTTCTATCCCTCCTCCTCCAGGCTCATCAGCACTGTGCTGCTGCTGCTGCTGCTGCTGCTTAGTCGCTTCAGTCATGTCCGACTCTGTGCAACCCCATGGCCTGCAGCCTACCAGGCTCCTCCGTCTGTGAGATTTTCCAGGCAAGAGTACTGGAGTGGGGTGCCATTGCCTTCTCCACTCATCAGCACTGTAAGTCTCCTGTTAATCAGTACTGTACCCGTGCTGACCTCAGCGGACACTGCTCTTTATTTAACATTTCATCCCAAATGTAGACCAAAGGTGCTTCCTTTTTCACTATTCCAAAGCTGAGGCTAAATATCCAGTTATATTGGATTTTACCAAAGACTGGGGAATGATATATGAAGAGTAAGTACAGAGAAATCTATAGTTCCTAACTTGCTTATTTATAAACGGATTTTATGCATCTTCAACTGAGTCTTCCATAGGACCACCTGCCTGCCACACTCCTGTCCTGCAGCCACAGGTCAGGGGCCATCTCACCTGTCCTATTGAGGAATGCCATACATGTGTCTCAAGTCCACAAAGTAAAGCATGGCATTTGTGGGGGAGTGATTAGAGGCAGGGGGATGGGTACTTGGGTGGAGGAGAGAAGCTATTCCTCCGTAACTCCTTGCAAGGAAAGCAGATCCAACACTTACCCTTTCATAGAGCTTTCAAATAAAATCAGCTAACCCAAATTATGATTCATGAGTCGTATGCCATTTGACCTGTGCCACTCCTATCCTCAGTACTCTGAGCCTCGGAGTTGCAATCATGTGGTAATCCTATGCCACATGTGGTATTCCATGCGGTATTCTGTGCGGTATTCCTATGTTTTCCAAGGAAACATGACTAAAGAGAGACAGAGGGTTTCCTGATAGAATCGCCCATCTGAAGAATCCCTTTTCTGGATGATGGGATATGGGCGTGACTGATATTAGGACAAGTCTCTACTTTCAGGCAAGCCCAGCTCCTTCCTGCTAAGGCGTGGTATTCCTTTGATCTCTACAAGATAAGCAGATCAGAAAAACATATTAATAATTCATCTGAGCGATGCATACATAATGTAACTGGCGTTAATAGAGGAAGATGGCTTCCTACAAGAGCCTAAAGGGTTGCTATGTCTCCAGCTCCAAGCAGAACTCAACACAAACTAGATGCTCAGATTCTGGATAAAAGGCTGTTAAAGGGAAAGCAACTTGCCTTAGTCATGTTTGTTAAAGGGAAAGCAACTTGCCTTGGTTGTGTTTATTTAGCATCCTTCAAAAAAGCTCTTACTAAATTATGATATACAATTAAGATGATGAGTTAGATAAGCACAAAATTCAGTTGTGAGCTTCCTTCCAGAAAAAAGACAAACCATCTGGCTTGTACAGTTTTCACAAACTGGTAAGAAGGAAGCAGACCCTTTCTTGAACCCACACATCTCGTAACATAATTTGAGGTATTTTATCCTTAAATTATGTCCATTTAATTGCATACCTTGTAGTAATCATCTCGTATTTCCACACTGTTCATCAGTCCTTTCTGCCTTCCCATCCACCGTCCTCTGTATGGCTTTTATCTTTCTGTTTAATCATCCTATTTTATTTGGCTCTGTATTGCCCAGTCCTTCAAGTCCTTCTGGATGCATCATGGAGAGGAGGAAGAAGCCATCGATGAAGGTAGCTGCTGCTGCTGCTGCTGCTAAGTCGCTTCAATCGTGTCTGACTCTGTGCGACCTCATAGACGGCAGCCCACCAGACATCCCCGCCCCTGGGATTCTCCAGGCAAGAACACTGGAGTGGGTTGTCTTTTCCTTCTCCAATGCATGAAAGTGAAAAGTGAAAGTGAAGTCGCTTAGTCGTGCCCAACTCTTAGCGACCCATGGACTGCAGCCTACCAGACTCCTCTGTCCATGGATTTTCCAGGTGAAGGTAGAGTAGAGTCAAAACAGAAAGTCAGACTTGCACTTTGCATGGTCGGAGAATTTGCCTTGACCTTCTTGAGTCTCTTGTGCTTCACTTGTCCACCAGAGATAACCTCTCTTATCTCACCATTGTCCTGAGGAACAGAAGAAAATATACGCAAACCACATAGCTTGTTACACAAAGGATTCTCAATAAATTGAAGCTCCCTTCATCTTTGCTTCTCTCCTTTTTGAAAGTAGTCAGGATATAAATTATACATAAGTAAATCACACATTGCACTGGAAATCCTCAGAAATGATTAATGTAACCAATAATAATTTTAATATGAATAATGGGTTGCTTCAGCAGCACATCCTGATTCTGACAATCAATGTGCTCCAGCTTTGTCTTCACATCACGAACAGTGCTCAGAGCTTTACCCTAGGAAGAGGTAAGTGCACAGCATTTTCCATTTGTGGATATTACTTAAATCTCTCTTTTTTTAATATCACAGTATTCTGCTACAAACCCTTACTTACGGTGCAAAGTGTAAGCAATATGTTTGCCAAGAAATGAAAAACAGACACGAATGGACACACTAAAAAGCTACAAGCAGTGTCCAGGACTGAAAAGTATGGTTTGGAATCATGAAGAACGTGCTGGAAATACTGATTTCTACTGCTCAGTATGCGCAAGAATGGACAAGACCTCATTGGTGAGTATGGTCCATTATCTCCACTACAAGGAGGAGCAAATTGAAGCTAGGGGCTTGAAAGACAGCAATACCTATGAGATATGGAGCCCAAGGATCTGCTAAGCTTTCTCAGTGAATATAAGAGGGTTCAAATAACCCTCCAAGCTCTCAGATTCTGTGTTTATGAGTCTCTATTTCTCAAGGATGCAAGTGGAAGCAACCAGAAGGGTGGTGAGTGTAGGCTCTGGAGACAGACTGCCTGGATTGCAGTATCTGCTTTCCCATTTGTTAACTGCCTTAGCCTGGGATCGGTGACTTTCATTGGTCTGTGGCTCATTTTCCTCCACTGGAAAATGAGAATCACAATAAAAACTAAATAAGGTGACATTTGTAAAGTCTGGGGCACTGTTCCCCAGAAGAGTCCAAACTCGGTCAGTCATTTCCTGCTTCATGATTAAGTGCAGGTCACAGTGGGCCACCCACCACCTTGCTGGTACAGGAGGACCCACACTTCTTTCTTCAGTTGAATTATTTTTCCTGAAGTGTTCAGTTCAGTTCAGTCACTCAGTCGTGTCCGACTTGTTGTGACCCCATGGACTGCAGCATGCCAGGCCTCCCTGTCCATCACCAACTCCTGGAGCTTACTCAAACTCATGTCCATCGAGATGGTGATGCCATCCAACTGTCTCATCCTCTGTTGTCCCCTTCTCCTCCTGCCCCCAATCCCTCCCAGCATCACAGTCTTTTCCAATGAGTCGACTCTTTGCATGAGGTGGCCAAAGTACTGGAGTTTCAGCTTTAGCTTCATTCCTTCCAAAGAAATCCCAGGGTTGATCTCCTTCAGAATGGACTGGTTGGATCTCCTTGCAGTCCAAAGGACTCTCAAGAGTCTTCTCCAACACCACAGTTCCAAAGCATCAATTGTTCAGCGCTCAGCTTTCTTTATAATCCAACTCTCACATTCCTACATGACTACTGGAAAAACCACAGCCTTGACTAGACAGACCTTTGTCGGCAAAGTAATGTTTCTGCTTTTTAATAAGCAGTCTAGGTTTGTCATAGCTTTTCTTCCAAGGAACAAACATCTTTTAATTTCATGGTTTCAGTCACCATCTGCAGTGATTTTGGAGCCCCTCAAAATAAAGTCTGTCACTGTTTCTATTGTTTTCCCGAGAAGTGATGAGACCTAAACTTAGATCAAACCTCAAGCTTCACATCTCCGGTCCCCCTACCCACAGTGCCTCCACTATGAGCCTTCTTTTCTGCCTCTCCCCTCCCATGTAAGCATGTGTGAGTTCTCCTACCAAGCTGAATGCAAAGGCCTGCTTACTCATGGGACGGGGGCTCCCGAGCAAACTGGGATCATTACAGGGAAATAAAACAGTGTTCCTTCATCAGTACATCCAAATGTAGCATGGGCATTTTGACAGAGACATAGCCACCATGAATTGAGGAGAAAAGAAGGAAGAGAGGAATTTTTTGGTGCTTATTTAGCAGTAAGCACTGTAGAGATTTTTGCCTGGCATAGTAATCCTCAAGCCAACATTGTCAGCCCTCTTATCTAGTTGTACACACCAGGAACATACACCTCAGGGGTTTGTTGAGAATCCCAAAGCCAGCGTCTAGTGGTGAAACTGAGTTTAGCACCTAGAGGATCATAAGGTAATAACAGGGGATCCTAAAGAGTTCTAAGAGTCACAGTTCTTAAGCCCACTTGCAAAACACTTCTAACAGCTACCAATAAGTAGTGCCCACGGCATCCTTTGACCTACCACTGTAACTTGTCCTAAACCAAACCAGAAGTACAGAGCGGTCAGTCCGGCCAGGTCCAGAGAGATGAAAGCCTTTCTGACCTACCTACTCCATCCCTCTGTCTTTGTAGGCTGGCCTGAAGCCACCAGGGGGTGCCCTAGCGTTAAGAGTAAAAGGTATTTGACAGCCTAATTATCACCTGGGGTTGGAGGAGGCTGCCCTTCCTGAGAGCTTCTGCCCATCATTTCTCATCATATGTTGTAAACAAATATGAAAAACATCCTTGCCTTTGACCTGAGTGAAGGCCTGGCTTGGAGGGAAAGTTACAGAGAATCTTGGGCTTGTGCCTCATTTAGCTTGGAGGAGTGGCACCTCCATCTGTTGGTGGGCAGAGCCCACACCACTACAGTGTGGAGCAAACTGTGAGTTATGAACTCAGTGGAGTGGGTGGGCTGACCATCGATTTTTTTAATTAAATAGCACATTCGGGCTCAGAACATAGAAAATATCAGGGTGATCACACACAGTACGAGCAATTATTGTTTTGAAAAATTTTAACTGTAGTGTGTATGTGTCTGTGTACTGACTCAGAGAGAAAAGGTAGATCTGTGAGTCATTTATTATTAAAACACCTTGACCTAAAAATCTGATTAAAATTCAGATTCCCAGGCCCTAGACCAGAAGAGGGTGCTCCTGTCTTCCTGTCTGCCCAGGGGCCTTGAAGCCTGCCTATAGTGTTAACACATTCCTGGCAGCTGTGATGATCAGCTCGGTATGGGAGCCACCTGTTAGAAGAAAGGGCACTTAACTGAGTTTTCTCACCTGCTTCCCCTCTCCCCCTTTCCCTGGACAGGGTAGGGCAGGCTTTCCGTTTCTTGTGAACTTGGCCTAACAAAGCAAGAAAAGTCACACTGACTGTACTTGAAACAGAGAGTAAGCTGCTGGCTGGCCCCTCAACTCCAGGACAGCTGTGAGCTCTGAACAGCTAGAGATCGGGTTTCCAGCACCAGCTCTGTCAGAAAACAAACAAAAGCACGAACACACAAGAAGCCAGANCCAAAGCATCAATTGTTCAGCGCTCAGCTTTCTTTATAATCCAACTCTCACATTCCTACATGACTACTGGAAAAACCACAGCCTTGACTAGACAGACCTTTGTCGGCAAAGTAATGTTTCTGCTTTTTAATAAGCAGTCTAGGTTTGTCATAGCTTTTCTTCCAAGGAACAAACATCTTTTAATTTCATGGTTTCAGTCACCATCTGCAGTGATTTTGGAGCCCCTCAAAATAAAGTCTGTCACTGTTTCTATTGTTTTCCCGAGAAGTGATGAGACCTAAACTTAGATCAAACCTCAAGCTTCACATCTCCGGTCCCCCTACCCACAGTGCCTCCACTATGAGCCTTCTTTTCTGCCTCTCCCCTCCCATGTAAGCATGTGTGAGTTCTCCTACCAAGCTGAATGCAAAGGCCTGCTTACTCATGGGACGGGGGCTCCCGAGCAAACTGGGATCATTACAGGGAAATAAAACAGTGTTCCTTCATCAGTACATCCAAATGTAGCATGGGCATTTTGACAGAGACATAGCCAGCATGAATTGAGGAGAAAAGAAGGAAGAGAGGAATTTTTTGGTGCTTATTTAGCAGTAAGCACTGTAGAGATTTTTGCCTGGCATAGTAATCCTCAAGCCAACATTGTCAGCCCTCTTATCTAGTTGTACACACCAGGAACATACACCTCAGGGGTTTGTTGAGAATCCCAAAGCCAGCGTCTAGTGGTGAAACTGAGTTTAGCACCTAGAGGATCATAAGGTAATAACAGGGGATCCTAAAGAGTTCTAAGAGTCACAGTTCTTAAGCCCACTTGCAAAACACTTCTAACAGCTACCAATAAGTAGTGCCCACGGCATCCTTTGACCTACCACTGTAACTTGTCCTAAACCAAACCAGAAGTACAGAGCGGTCAGTCCGGCCAGGTCCAGAGAGATGAAAGCCTTTCTGACCTACCTACTCCATCCCTCTGTCTTTGTAGGCTGGCCTGAAGCCACCAGGGGGTGCCCTAGCGTTAAGAGTAAAAGGTATTTGACAGCCTAATTATCACCTGGGGTTGGAGGAGGCTGCCCTTCCTGAGAGCTTCTGCCCATCATTTCTCATCATATGTTGTAAACAAATATGAAAAACATCCTTGCCTTTGACCTGAGTGAAGGCCTGGCTTGGAGGGAAAGTTACAGAGAATCTTGGGCTTGTGCCTCATTTAGCTTGGAGGAGTGGCACCTCCATCTGTTGGTGGGCAGAGCCCACACCACTACAGTGTGGAGCAAACTGTGAGTTATGAACTCAGTGGAGTGGGTGGGCTGACCATCGATTTTTTTAATTAAATAGCACATTCGGGCTCAGAACATAGAAAATATCAGGGTGATCACACACAGTACGAGCAATTATTGTTTTGAAAAATTTTAACTGTAGTGTGTATGTGTCTGTGTACTGACTCAGAGAGAAAAGGTAGATCTGTGAGTCATTTATTATTAAAACACCTTGACCTAAAAATCTGATTAAAATTCAGATTCCCAGGCCCTAGACCAGAAGAGGGTGCTCCTGTCTTCCTGTCTGCCCAGGGGCCTTGAAGCCTGCCTATAGTGTTAACACATTCCTGGCAGCTGTGATGATCAGCTCGGTATGGGAGCCACCTGTTAGAAGAAAGGGCACTTAACTGAGTTTTCTCACCTGCTTCCCCTCTCCCCCTTTCCCTGGACAGGGTAGGGCAGGCTTTCCGTTTCTTGTGAACTTGGCCTAACAAAGCAAGAAAAGTCACACTGACTGTACTTGAAACAGAGAGTAAGCTGCTGGCTGGCCCCTCAACTCCAGGACAGCTGTGAGCTCTGAACAGCTAGAGATCGGGTTTCCAGCACCAGCTCTGTCAGAAAACAAACAAAAGCACGAACACACAAGAAGCCAGAAAAACGAAATCCTTTCAGAATTAGCCAGACCCGTGTCGATGGAGAAGGCAGTGGCACCCACTCCAGCGCTCTTGCCTGGAAAATCCCATGGATGGAGGAGCCTGGTGGGCTGCAATCCATGGGGTCGCTAAGAGTGGGACACGCCTAAGCGACTTTGCTTTCACTTTTCACTTTCATACACTGGAGAAGGAAATGGCACCCCACTCCAGTGTTCTTGCCTGGAGAGTCCCAGGGACGGGGCAGCCTGGTGGGCTGCCGTCTATGGGGTCGCACAGAGTCGGACACGACTAAGCGACTTCGCAGCAGCAGCAGACCTGTGCTGAAACCCTGAGCCTTCTACTTACCACCTATGTGGGGCAGGTTATTGATCCTGTTTCCTTCCCTCGTTTTAACTGGGATTAGAAACCTCCCCAGGGTAAATGGAAGAGTTGGGTGGAATAATGTATCCACATGCTCAGATACGGCCTGACCAAAACAGGTGCTCTAATAGCTCTCTTTCCGGCTCCCTGAAATCCCCCGTGAGCTTGGACAGGCTTTGTCCGCTTTGGGCTTTGGGCTTTGGTTTCTCCGTTGTTAACAAGAGGGAAAGCACCCATCCTCAGGGCTGGAGTGGGGCCGAAACTGTGACCGAGAAAAATTACATTGTAAGGCCTGAGCCTTCTGCCCTAACCGGAGCCCCGCCAGCCGCCTTGTTCACCAGCTGCTCCCACGAGGGCACAACGTGAACTCCCTGCAGGGCGACGGGCGGACCAGCCTGGGAGACAACAGCGGGCAGAGGCGCTGGCTGAGAAGCGCCAGAGTCTGCGGATCTTGGGACGGAAAGATCCCTCGCCCCCTGCAGGTGCCGGTCCTGCGAACTCGGCGGATGGAGGCCGGCGCGCGCCGCCCGGGCGAGAGCGCTCCAACCCCAGCAGAGGGAGGAGCCGCCGCCCAGGTGGGACAGATGGGGAGCCTGAGCTCAGGTGTTTCCGCGACTGCTCCCTGGCAGGCGCAGGCAGAGCCAAACGCACCCTCGGCCTTAGGCTCCAGCTCTGGGAAACCGGTTTCGTCTCCCAGACGCTACCTCGGAAGAAGGTCATGGAAGCGGTAAGTCGTGGTGGTTTGGCCGTGGGCTTTCTTGTGCGTCCAGGTCCTCCCGGGAGAAGGCGTGGGGAGAGGCTGGCTGTGCACCCCGCCTCCAGGAGAGGAGTAAACTTTCACGCCGTCCAGCCCACACTGGCCTGGCCTGGGGGTGGGGGGTGGGGGGGAGACGGAAGAGGGGTGTGTGTACCTGCCCTGTGCCCCCTTGGAGGCTGAGGCGCAAGGGTCTCAGGAGGGCTGGTGTGAGGGACTCCACCTCCAGCGCTGTGAGCTGGGCTGCTAGCCTCCCCTCCTCGACTCAGCCCCCCGCCTGGGTGTCAGTGAGTCTTGCTCCGTCTGCGTGTCCTTTTTGCCAGTCCTCTGGAGATCTGAGAGCTTCCCGGTCGGAGCCTGCAGGGGCTCGTCTGTGGCCTGTGGTTTTCCTGCGGGCCCTGCTTCTTATAAGCTGCATGGCCTGGGGCCAGTAAGTTCATTTTCCTTAGCCTCTTGTTCTTCACTTGTAAAATAGGATTACTACTAGAATGACTAGTGAGACGATTGGAGGTGTTTGTTAAAAAAACAAAAATTGGGGAAGCGCCCTGCACTGAGCAGGTGAACTTCCCTTCTGCTTGGATGGATGGCCACGTCCTGTTTGCCCAGTTGGAGAGTTTTTTCACCTGACTGACCATATTTTCCCCTTTGCTTTTCCAATTCGCCGCCGCCTCCCTGCCTCTCTAAAATAAGTCAGTTTCTCTACAAGGGGGCAGGGCAATGATGTGCTCCACTTTCACTGTCTTTATTATACATCTGGAGTCAAGTCCTTTTCTTCTGTGAGTCAGGCACTTGCTTCTCCGAGGTTGGTTGTGCATGGGGACGGAGGACCCATTTTAGCGGTCACGGATCAGAGGAAGCTCCCCTTGGTCCCAGGGCAGTGGACGCATGTCTCTCTGTGGCTGACCCTCCATTCCCGCTAGCTGAGTTTTGAAAGAGAGAACGAAGGCACACTGGTATGGTTTCCGTCTCCCCTCCTCTGAATTCTCCCTCTATCCTACCATTTTAGCAATTTCTGAGAAACTCCTAACTGATGGGAAAATGTCAGGGTGACTAGATCCAGTGTGGTTGTGAAAAAAAAGAAACAAACTTATATTTTGCCCTCTCTGATATGCCAGGGTATGCACTAGCTTCCATTGTTTCAGTGTATCTAGGTAACAACACAGTGAGGTCGAGGTCAGTGCTTTCTGCCCCAGTTCTTTCAGGGAGGAAACAGAATGTTGTTTGTTACTCAATGTCACACAGCGGGTAAGCAGCAGAGCCAAAGCGTGGGCTGTGATTTGTCAATAACAAATATTGAGCGCCAACTATAAGCCAGGCACTGCTGGCAAGGATGACAACTGGAAAACGGGGGAAGGCTAGGTAACTGGAGAGAAAAATGTACCAAAGGGCATGTTAGCTCATGGCATTTTTATGGGACAAGATAATGCAGTTATGGGATAAGCTGATGTGGTTATGCAATGTTTTCTGCTCAGAGAAAGAGGGGGGAAAAGATCAAAAGAGAAATATGGGTTATTTCTCATTTTAAAAGGATTTGTTTATTGTAAAGCTAACAAAATACCCAGTCCATGTGCATAACTAAGCACCTGCATTGTGTTGTTAGTTGGTGATTTTCTGCTGAACAATGCAAGAGGAGAGCCTCAGGGGCTGCAGATGCAGTAGTGACCCAGCCAGAAATGCCTGCCTTCATACAACTTGTATTCTGCTGGTGAAGACTCACACACATTAGGTCAAATAGCGGTGAATTCAGTGTAGAACCACAGAGGAAGGCAGGGTTTAAGGACTTTGAGGCAGTGAGCAGGAGAGGCTGATATTTTAAATGGGATAGTTTCAAGAAAGGCATCAGTACAAGGTGCCATTTGAGCAGAAGCTTGAAGCAGGTGAGGACTTTGGTGCTGTGGATCTTTTAGGGAAGAACACTCTACAGAGGGATAGAAAAAACAAGTGCAAAAAGGCCCTGGGGCAGAAGCTTGTCTGATATGTTCAAGGAGTCAGTAAGATGCCCAGCATGGAGAGATCAAAGGGGAGAGTGGGAAGAAGTAGAGGTCAGGTCACGTAGGATGCTGGAGGCCATTGTGGGAATTCCAGGTGCTCCTCCAAGTGAGATGGAGAGCACCTGAGTGTGATGAGTGGCAGAAGAGAAGGACCCAACTTGCTTTTTAAAAGGATCACCTGGCTGTTGTTTAGAAACTAGATGGTAGAAGCTGGCTGACCAGTAAGGAGGCTCTTGCCCGAATTCAAGCGAAAGAATATGGAGGCTCAGGCCAGAGTCTTAGCAATAAAGGTAACTAGAAATGGTTAGGTTCCGGATATGTATTAATGGTGGATTTAACAAGATTAACTGATGGATGAAACAAAAAATGTGAAAGAAAGTGACGCCAGGGTGTGAAGCCTAAGCACCTTGAAGAATGTAGTTGGCACTGAATTAGATGATTTAAGGTGGAACAGGTTTGCAAGGAGATCAGGGTGTCAGTTTTAGACATAGTAAATTATAGGTTGAGGGGCTGAGTAGACAGATATTGAGTTTAGAGTTTGAGGGGGAGGCCCAGGCAGGAATATGATTAACATAAAAAATTTTCATTGCCTGGCATAATGCTGGGTGCATAGCAGCATTTAGTATATGTTACTGTGGTGGTTTTCAAACTCGGCTACACATTCTCTGACCTTCCTCCCATCAAGATGTGGAGTCTGTGTTCCCTTGCCTTGAATCTGGGCAGAATCATGACTGGTTTGGCCAATAGACTGTGACACAAGTAACATTATGTGACTTTAGAGGCTGTGTCGTAAAGGACTATGCAGCTTCTACCTGGTTTGTGAGAACCCTTACTCTTGCAGCCCTTAACCCCCATGTAAGCGGTCTATGGGGACATCTGTCAACCAGGTGCTCTGGTTGACAGTTCCTGCTAAACCTAGCCTTCCAGCACTCCTGCATGACAAAGAACCAGGGTTCTGCAGACCAGCACATTTACTGGTGAGATACCACTGGGGCAATTTTATCGCCACCCTGTGGAACAAAAGGGTCACCCTACTGAACCTGGCCCAAATTCCTATCCCAGCTAAACTGTGAGATAAGGAAAAGTGGTTATTGTTTTAAACCACTCAGTTGTGAGGTGGTCTGTTTTGCAACAGTAGATACCAGAACTATTAATTCTTTCATTCTTTTAGTTATAAAAGTATCATTCTCCCCCTTGGATATAAGGCTCTAGGGAGTTCTGTAAAAATATACTTTGTTATATAGTTCAGAGGTTGATGAAGCTCTACCTTGGTGCCTTCCCTCAGCTAAGCAGTTCTGCAGTCTCGGCAAGAGAGAATCCTAGCATTTTTAAGTTGAGATTGCTTCTCAGTGGGGGAGCTTAGAAAGTGGTACTTGAATTCTTGATGAATGAGCATTGGCTGCTGCTGCTGCTAAGTCACTTCAGTCGTGTCCGACTCTGTGAGACCCCATAGACGACAGCCCGCCAGGCTCCCCCGTCCCTGGGATTCTCCAAGCAAGAATTCTGGAGTGGGTTGCCATTTCCTTCTCCAATGCATAAAAGTGAAAAGGGAAAGTGAAGTCACTCAGTCGTGTGTGACTCTTAGCGACCCCATGGACTGCAGTTTACCAGGCTCCTCCGTCCATGGGATTTTCCAGGCAAGAGTACTGGAGTGGGGTGCCATTGCCTTCTCCTGAGCATTGGCATTGGAGTCCAAATACCTGTATTTATGTTTGCTTCTGCCTCTTACTAGCCAAGTGGTTTGGGCCAACCATTGAATAATAAAATGTAGGAGTTGGGAGATTTCTCAAAGACCAGCCAGTCTAATGACTCCTGTTTTACAGATGGGAAGCTTGGAGCCCAGGAGGGAAAAGTCACACATTTTGTAACTGCTTCTCAGCTGTGCCTCATACATAATGGATGCTCTTAAATGATCTTGTTATTTTTTGAGAGTAAACTCTAGCATCATCAGATCATTAGGCTCTCCTCTTGCATTGTTCAGCAGAAAATCACCAAACATCTTCTCTGAGTCAGGCCCTAGCTTAGAATTTCTGAGAGGGGGTGTATCATACATGTCCTTTAGGTGCTCAGTTTGGCAGGGGAGAGTGTCAAGAAAACAGACAACTGCAGTATTAATGAAAAGTAGGATAATGAAGAAAGGCTCAGGTTTTACCAGGAGCACCAAGAATGGGGACCTAACTCTAAGTGGGACCATCCAGGAGCTGTTGGAGGAGCTGGTATCTGAGATTCATGTCAGAGGAAGGACAGAAAGGGGTGGGAGGGACAAGAGAAGAGCCAAATCCCAAGAAGTAAATCGGAGCCAGACACTGAAAGCATCAGTATCTGGATAGCCATCACCAACTCGGTGGACGTGAGTCTGAGCAAATGCTGGGAGATAGTGAAGAGCAGGGAAGCTTGGCATGCTGCAGTCCGTGGGAGTCGGACATGAAAAACAGCTGAAGCCCCTGAACACAGATGTACTTCGTGCTGGAGACCAAGGGAACCACTGAGGGCCAGCACCTCCGGGATGGGACTAAACACACCCCTGTAGTCTTGTCATGCTCTGACGTCATAGGACTGTCTTAAGGTCATAGGGGGCTTATTTTTGACAGTTCTGTCTAGAACCCAGGTTCTGAGTGCTAAGTGAGCCCACTTAGCAAGCCCTCAAGAACGATTTCAGGGGTTTCCCCTGAATATTCTGATTCTTAATAAATAGGTCACGAGGCAGGGTAACGTCTGGAAGGGCTGGGCCCACTGAGATATTGCTGTGAAGATGGTCTGTTGTTAAGGAGCTTGTCCTGGACAAGTGGAGTGCACAGGGATTCAGATCAGATGGTTGGGTGAAGCTTCTTGGGAATTCCAAGAGGTGGCCTCAAGACTGGTCACCTCCCTTCCATCTTTGCAGAGAAGCTGTGCTGCAGAGGCCTCTTGAACAGTGTTGCTTAGTCCTTGATCAGGAAACATGAAGTGACCCGCATAGCTGCAGGGCTGATGTTCAGTCTTAACCAGCAGCTTGTACCCTGGAGTTACCCACAGTTACCTTGACATTGAGTCAAGCTTTCTCTTCCCCAAACTAGGCATCCACATTTCTCCAATGGAGAAGTGGTTCTAACAGGTGAGTTTGATCATGTCACACTCCTGCCAGATCCCCTCAAATTGTCCCCCATTGCCTGTGCAGCAGAGCCCAGGGGCTTCTGGACAAGGTCAAGGTACTCCCACTTCAGCCTCTTGGTCCTGCATCCCTTATACTCCAGCCTGTTCTGCACCATGCACATTCCTCTCGCTAGAATCTTGTCACTTCATTAATACTCAGCTCAGCTATCACCTTCCTGAGAAGCCTTCTCTTGCTCCTGGGTGGTCATGATTGGTTTTTCTCCAGCTTGCAAGTTCCCAGCCCTTTGACCAGCCCCAGGTCTGGACTGTGAGATCCCAAAAGTAGCACAGCCTGAGGCTTAAAGGCACGGGCTCTGGAGCAGCCCAACTGGTTTCAGTTTCTTGTTCCACAATTTACTAGCTGTTTGTCTTTGAGCAAGTTACCTATCTCTCTGTGCCCAGTTACCCCATCTGTAAAGGGGAGAATGGCATCTACCTCTTGGCAGTCAGCTGAGTTTTATATAAAGAGTTTAGGTCAGCTCAGTGAGGTCACAGTGCAGGTAATTCTACAAGCTAAAATAGTGATATGGTACAGTAAAAGAATCCGCCTGCAATGCAGGAGACCTGGGTTTGATCCCTGGGTTGGAAAGATCCCCTGGAGAAGGGAAAGGCTACCCACTCCAGTATTCTGACCTGGAGAATTACATGAACTGTATACTCCATCGGGTCTCAAAGAGTTGGACATAACTTAGTAACTTTCACTTCACTTCCCAGTAATTATACACGGACCATTATGAACTGAACTCTGTCCCCTCCCCCAGTCCCATATGTTGACGTCTCAACCCCCACTGCCTCGGAAGTTGACCTTATTTGGAGACAGAGCCTTTACAGAAGTCACTAAGATAAAGTGAGGTCACTGGGGCAGGTCTAATCCAATATGACTGATGTCCTTATGAAAAGGAGGGATGGACATGGAGATACAAACAAAGGGAGGACAGTGTAAAGATAAAGTGAGAACATCTTGTGAACATGGAGATGGCCATCCACAGGCCAAGGAGAAGGGAACAGACCCTTCCCTCGTAGCCCTCAGAAGGCACCAAGCCGATGACCCTTGATCTTTGGCTTCCAGCCTCCAGAACCATGGGGCAACACATTTCTGTTGTTTGAGTCACACAGTCAGGGGTACCTTTTCAGAGCAGGCCTAGCAAGCTCTTACATGGATCTGACTGGGAAGTTAAAGAGAGTTCACTTGAATACTCAATACAGTGCCCTTCCCCCATCAACCTGGGAAGGATTTGGGGCCATGTTGTTGTTCTGATGATCAAAAAAGACAGCTGTGCTTAGCTCTTCAAAGAAGAAATCTGAGAGGTATTTATCAGCACCTGGCTTGGGAAATGGAGTGAAATGATCTCAGGATCGTGGTCAGTATTCCTTTCTGATCACTGAGCCCTGGGTTTGGTTTTTCTCATCTGTAACACTCTAAAATATCCAAGTCTTGGGGTGATTTTTCAAAACGAATACTCATATCTTGTCAGCACATACTAAATACAGGCAAGTTAACAAGATCAGAGGAAGCTCCCCTTGGTCCCAGGGCAGTGGACGCATGTCTCTCTGTGGCTGACCCTCCATTCCCGCTAGCTGAGTTTTGAAAGAGAGAACGAAGGCACACTGGTATGGTTTCCGTCTCCCCTCCTCTGAATTCTCCCTCTATCCTACCATTTTAGCAATTTCTGAGAAACTCCTAACTGATGGGAAAATGTCAGGGTGACTAGATCCAGTGTGGTTGTGAAAAAAAAGAAACAAACTTATATTTTGCCCTCTCTGATATGCCAGGGTATGCACTAGCTTCCATTGTTTCAGTGTATCTAGGTAACAACACAGTGAGGTCGAGGTCAGTGCTTTCTGCCCCAGTTCTTTCAGGGAGGAAACAGAATGTTGTTTGTTACTCAATGTCACACAGCGGGTAAGCAGCAGAGCCAAAGCGTGGGCTGTGATTTGTCAATAACAAATATTGAGCGCCAACTATAAGCCAGGCACTGCTGGCAAGGATGACAACTGGAAAACGGGGGAAGGCTAGGTAACTGGAGAGAAAAATGTACCAAAGGGCATGTTAGCTCATGGCATTTTTATGGGACAAGATAATGCAGTTATGGGATAAGCTGATGTGGTTATGCAATGTTTTCTGCTCAGAGAAAGAGGGGGGAAAAGATCAAAAGAGAAATATGGGTTATTTCTCATTTTAAAAGGATTTGTTTATTGTAAAGCTAACAAAATACCCAGTCCATGTGCATAACTAAGCACCTGCATTGTGTTGTTAGTTGGTGATTTTCTGCTGAACAATGCAAGAGGAGAGCCTCAGGGGCTGCAGATGCAGTAGTGACCCAGCCAGAAATGCCTGCCTTCATACAACTTGTATTCTGCTGGTGAAGACTCACACACATTAGGTCAAATAGCGGTGAATTCAGTGTAGAACCACAGAGGAAGGCAGGGTTTAAGGACTTTGAGGCAGTGAGCAGGAGAGGCTGATATTTTAAATGGGATAGTTTCAAGAAAGGCATCAGTACAAGGTGCCATTTGAGCAGAAGCTTGAAGCAGGTGAGGACTTTGGTGCTGTGGATCTTTTAGGGAAGAACACTCTACAGAGGGATAGAAAAAACAAGTGCAAAAAGGCCCTGGGGCAGAAGCTTGTCTGATATGTTCAAGGAGTCAGTAAGATGCCCAGCATGGAGAGATCAAAGGGGAGAGTGGGAAGAAGTAGAGGTCAGGTCACGTAGGATGCTGGAGGCCATTGTGGGAATTCCAGGTGCTCCTCCAAGTGAGATGGAGAGCACCTGAGTGTGATGAGTGGCAGAAGAGAAGGACCCAACTTGCTTTTTAAAAGGATCACCTGGCTGTTGTTTAGAAACTAGATGGTAGAAGCTGGCTGACCAGTAAGGAGGCTCTTGCCCGAATTCAAGCGAAAGAATATGGAGGCTCAGGCCAGAGTCTTAGCAATAAAGGTAACTAGAAATGGTTAGGTTCCGGATATGTATTAATGGTGGATTTAACAAGATTAACTGATGGATGAAACAAAAAATGTGAAAGAAAGTGACGCCAGGGTGTGAAGCCTAAGCACCTTGAAGAATGTAGTTGGCACTGAATTAGATGATTTAAGGTGGAACAGGTTTGCAAGGAGATCAGGGTGTCAGTTTTAGACATAGTAAATTATAGGTTGAGGGGCTGAGTAGACAGATATTGAGTTTAGAGTTTGAGGGGGAGGCCCAGGCAGGAATATGATTAACATAAAAAATTTTCATTGCCTGGCATAATGCTGGGTGCATAGCAGCATTTAGTATATGTTACTGTGGTGGTTTTCAAACTCGGCTACACATTCTCTGACCTTCCTCCCATCAAGATGTGGAGTCTGTGTTCCCTTGCCTTGAATCTGGGCAGAATCATGACTGGTTTGGCCAATAGACTGTGACACAAGTAACATTATGTGACTTTAGAGGCTGTGTCGTAAAGGACTATGCAGCTTCTACCTGGTTTGTGAGAACCCTTACTCTTGCAGCCCTTAACCCCCATGTAAGCGGTCTATGGGGACATCTGTCAACCAGGTGCTCTGGTTGACAGTTCCTGCTAAACCTGGCCTTCCAGCACTCCTGCATGACAAAGAACCAGGGTTCTGCAGACCAGCACATTTACTGGTGAGATACCACTGGGGCAATTTTATCGCCACCCTGTGGAACAAAAGGGTCACCCTACTGAACCTGGCCCAAATTCCTATCCCAGCTAAACTGTGAGATAAGGAAAAGTGGTTATTGTTTTAAGCCACTCAGTTGTGAGGTGGTCTGTTTTGCAACAGTAGATACCAGAACTATTAATTCTTTCATTCTTTTAGTTATAAAAGTATCATTCTCCCCCTTGGATATAAGGCTCTAGGGAGTTCTGTAAAAATATACTTTGTTATATAGTTCAGAGGTTGATGAAGCTCTACCTTGGTGCCTTCCCTCAGCTAAGCAGTTCTGCAGTCTCGGCAAGAGAGAATCCTAGCATTTTTAAGTTGAGATTGCTTCTCAGTGGGGGAGCTTAGAAAGTGGTACTTGAATTCTTGATGAATGAGCATTGGCTGCTGCTGCTGCTAAGTCACTTCAGTCGTGTCCGACTCTGTGAGACCCCATAGACGACAGCCCGCCAGGCTCCCCCGTCCCTGGGATTCTCCAAGCAAGAATTCTGGAGTGGGTTGCCATTTCCTTCTCCAATGCATAAAAGTGAAAAGGGAAAGTGAAGTCACTCAGTCGTGTGTGACTCTTAGCGACCCCATGGACTGCAGTTTACCAGGCTCCTCCGTCCATGGGATTTTCCAGGCAAGAGTACTGGAGTGGGGTGCCATTGCCTTCTCCTGAGCATTGGCATTGGAGTCCAAATACCTGTATTTATGTTTGCTTCTGCCTCTTACTAGCCAAGTGGTTTGGGCCAACCATTGAATAATAAAATGTAGGAGTTGGGAGATTTCTCAAAGACCAGCCAGTCTAATGACTCCTGTTTTACAGATGGGAAGCTTGGAGCCCAGGAGGGAAAAGTCACACATTTTGTAACTGCTTCTCAGCTGTGCCTCATACATAATGGATGCTCTTAAATGATCTTGTTATTTTTTGAGAGTAAACTCTAGCATCATCAGATCATTAGGCTCTCCTCTTGCATTGTTCAGCAGAAAATCACCAAACATCTTCTCTGAGTCAGGCCCTAGCTTAGAATTTCTGAGAGGGGGTGTATCATACATGTCCTTTAGGTGCTCAGTTTGGCAGGGGAGAGTGTCAAGAAAACAGACAACTGCAGTATTAATGAAAAGTAGGATAATGAAGAAAGGCTCAGGTTTTACCAGGAGCACCAAGAATGGGGACCTAACTCTAAGTGGGACCATCCAGGAGCTGTTGGAGGAGCTGGTATCTGAGATTCATGTCAGAGGAAGGACAGAAAGGGGTGGGAGGGACAAGAGAAGAGCCAAATCCCAAGAAGTAAATCGGAGCCAGACACTGAAAGCATCAGTATCTGGATAGCCATCACCAACTCGGTGGACGTGAGTCTGAGCAAATGCTGGGAGATAGTGAAGAGCAGGGAAGCTTGGCATGCTGCAGTCCGTGGGAGTCGGACATGAAAAACAGCTGAAGCCCCTGAACACAGATGTACTTCGTGCTGGAGACCAAGGGAACCACTGAGGGCCAGCACCTCCGGGATGGGACTAAACACACCCCTGTAGTCTTGTCATGCTCTGACGTCATAGGACTGTCTTAAGGTCATAGGGGGCTTATTTTTGACAGTTCTGTCTAGAACCCAGGTTCTGAGTGCTAAGTGAGCCCACTTAGCAAGCCCTCAAGAACGATTTCAGGGGTTTCCCCTGAATATTCTGATTCTTAATAAATAGGTCACGAGGCAGGGTAATGTCTGGAAGGGCTGGGCCCACTGAGATATTGCTGTGAAGATGGTCTGTTGTTAAGGAGCTTGTCCTGGACAAGTGGAGTGCACAGGGATTCAGATCAGATGGTTGGGTGAAGCTTCTTGGGAATTCCAAGAGGTGGCCTCAAGACTGGTCACCTCCCTTCCATCTTTGCAGAGAAGCTGTGCTGCAGAGGCCTCTTGAACAGTGTTGCTTAGTCCTTGATCATGAAACATGAAGTGACCCGCATAGCTGCAGGGCTGATGTTCAGTCTTAACCAGCAGCTTGTACCCTGGAGTTACCCACAGTTACCTTGACATTGAGTCAAGCTTTCTCTTCCCCAAACTAGGCATCCACATTTCTCCACTGGAGAAGTGGTTCTAACAGGCGAGTTTGATCATGTCACACTCCTGCCAGATCCCCTCAAATTGTCCCCCATTGCCTGTGCAGCAGAGCCCAGGGGCTTCTGGACAAGGTCAAGGTACTCCCACTTCAGCCTCTTGGTCCTGCATCCCTTATACTCCAGCCTGTTCTGCACCATGCACATTCCTCTCGCTAGAATCTTGTCACTTCATTAATACTCAGCTCAGCTATCACCTTCCTGAGAAGCCTTCTCTTGCTCCTGGGTGGTCATGATTGGTTTTTCTCCAGCTTGCAAGTTCCCAGCCCTTTGACCAGCCCCAGGTCTGGACTGTGAGATCCCAAAAGCAGCACAGCCTGAGGCTTAAAGGCACGGGCTCTGGAGCAGCCCAACTGGTTTCAGTTTCTTGTTCCACAATTTACTAGCTGTTTGTCTTTGAGCAAGTTGCCTATCTCTCTGTGCCCAGTTACCCCATCTGTAAAGGGGAGAATGGCATCTACCTCTTGGCAGTCAGCTGAGTTTTATATAAAAAGTTTAGGTCAGCTCAGTGAGGTCACAGGGCAGGTAATTCTACAAGCTAAAATAGTGATACGGTACAGTAAAAGAATGCGCCTGCAATGCAGGAGACCTGGGTTTGATCCCTGGGTTGGAAAGATCCCCTGGAGATGGGAAAGGCTACCCACTCCAGTATTCTGGCCTGGAGAATTACATGGACTGTATACTCCATCGGGTCTCAAAGAGTTGGACATAACTTAGTAACTTTCACTTCACTTCCCAGTAATTATACACGGACCATTATGAACTGAACTCTGTCCCCTCCCCCAGTCCCATATGTTGACGTCTTAACCCCCACTGCCTCGGAAGTTGACCTTATTTGGAGACAGAGCCTTTACAGAAGTCACTAAGATAAAGTGAGGTCACTGGGGCAGGTCTAATCCAATATGACTGATGTCCTTATGAAAAGGAGGGATGGACATGGAGATACAAACAAAGGGAGGACAGTGTAAAGATAAAGTGAGAACATCTTGTGAACATGGAGATGGCCATCCACAGGCCAAGGAGAAGGGAACAGACCCTTCCCTCGTAGCCCTCAGAAGGCACCAAGCCGATGACCCTTGATCTTTGGCTTCCAGCCTCCAGAACCATGGGGCAACACATTTCTGTTGTTTGAGTCACACAGTCAGGGGTACCTTTTCAGAGCAGGCCTAGCAAGCTCTTACATGGATCTGACTGGGAAGTTAAAGAGAGTTCACTTGAATACTCAATACAGTGCCCTTCCCCCATCAACCTGGGAAGGATTTGGGGCCATGTTGTTGTTCTGATGATCAAAAAAGACAGCTGTGCTTAGCTCTTCAAAGAAGAAATCTGAGAGGTATTTATCAGCACCTGGCTTGGGAAATGGAGTGAAATGATCTCAGGATCGTGGTCAGTATTCCTTTCTGATCACTGAGCCCTGGGTTTGGTTTTTCTCATCTGTAACACTCTAAAATACCCAAGTCTTGGGGTGATTTTTCAAAACGAATACTCATATCTTGTCAGCACATACTAAATACAGGCAAGTTAACATTATGTGCTTCAGGAAGAATAAGCAGTTTTTGTTTGTTTTTAATCTTTCTTTTAATTGCTAGATCTTCACTACTGTGCTCAGGCTTTCTCTAGGGCAGCGAGCGGGGGCTCCTCTTAGTCGTGGTAAAGGGGCTTCTCCTTGCGGTAGCTTCTCTTGCTGTGGGGCGCGGGCTCTCGAGTGCATGGACTTTGGTGATTTGTGCCACAGGGGCTCAGTAATTGTGGTATACAGCCTCAGTTGCTCGGAGGCATGTGGAGTCTTCTCAGACTAGGAACTGAACCCATGTCCCCTGCATTGGCAGGCAGATTGAGATCCACTGCACCACCAGAGAGGTCCCGAATAAGCAGTTTTGGGTTATAATATTGGAAAACGTTAGTTTTTATTTCTTATTGTTCACTCTAACTGTTTTCATCTTCTCCATTTTACAGATAAGGCAGACTCAAGATTCAAACTCAGATATATTTGACTCAGAGTCATCTTGACCTTTGGTTTGGTTCAAGTATGGTCATATTGAATGGTTTTTTGGACAGAGCTATTTTGAAAATTTTAAAACAGAACACCTGACCAATTTCATGTTGATGTTTAGCAGAAACCAACAAAATTCTGTAAAGCAATAAAAAAAAGTACACCTGAATTTGAGTCTAGGTCTATCATCCCAATCATTCTACTCTGAGACCCAGTGTTCTTATCTGTATCTAATAATACCTATCTGATATTTTGTCCATGAGGATTATATAGGGTAATATCTGTAAAGTACTGTTGTAAATAATAGAATGCCATAAAAATATTCAGAATTGTTGATATTATCACAATTCCGCATTCCAAAATTTGAGCAGAGGAGACAATAGAGTTTAAAGCACTCTCTACTTTGTGTGAGCCAGTCAAGAGCTCACCTTAAAGATCAGTCTGTGATTTTAGGTAGAAATAAGGAAATCATACTTGGGAACAATGTTTAACAATTCGAAGTTGATATACAAGAACAAACCAGCATTTTCCCTTAAGCACTTAAAGCATCAGGACAGAGGTCCATCTTCCACATCCTTAAAAATATCACCCCAAAGTCTCCTGTGTTTTATTTTTTACCCAATGCTGTTTCTGTGTGCATGCCTAGGGACTTTCCCTCAAGCTGTGGTACCCAGGAAAGGGCACTGAATTGGGAGTCTGAAGATCATGATCTGGATTTAGTCTCTGTCACTCCTGCCTGTGTGCATTGAGGCTGTGGTCTACCCAGGGGGATGGGGAGGGACCCTCAGTTTTTATTTGTTTTAAATTATAAAAGTATATTTTTATTCAGTTCAGTCACTCAGTCATGTCCAGCATTTTGTGACCCCCATGGACTGCAGCACACCAGGCCTCCCTGTCCATCACCAACTCCCAGAGTTTACTCAAACTCATGTCCACTGAGTTGGTGATGCCATCCAACCATCTTATCCTCTGTCGTCCCCTTCTCCTCCCACTTTCAATCTTTCCCACCATCAGGGTCTTTTCCAATGAGGCAGCTCTTTCCATCAGGTGGCCCAAGTACTGGAGTTTCAGTTTCAGCCTCAGTCCTTCCAATGAATATTCAGGACTGATTTCCTTCAGGATGGACTGGTTGGATCTCCTTGCAGTCCAAGGGACTCTCAAGAGTCTTCTCCAACACCACAGTTCAAAAGCATCAATTCTTTGGCACTCAGCTTTCTTTATAGTCCAACTTTCACGTCCATACATGATACTGGAAGAACCATAACTTTGACTAGATGGACCTTTGTTGGCAAAGTAATATTCTGTCTAGGTTGGTCATAACTTTTCTTCCAAGGAGCAAGCATCTTTTAATTTCATGGCTGCAGTCACCATCCTCACTTATTAAACAGGATTAAATAAATGAGATGACTTTGAAAAAATAAAAGATTCAAATATATCCATGTGAAAAGTGAAAGTGTTAGCTGCTCAGTCATGCCCAACTCTTTGTGACCCCATGAGCTGTAGCCCACCAGGTTCCTCTGTCCACAGAATTCTCCAGGCAGAAATACTGGAGTGGGTTGCCATTTCCTACTCCAGAGGATCTTCCCAACCCAGGGATCAAATCTGGGTCTCCCACATTGCAAGCAGATTATTTACCATCTAAGTCACCAGGGAACCCCAACATCCATGTACTCTTAGTCTAACCTGCTATTCATTTTTAAGCTGGGTGGTGGAGACCCTAGGAAGAACTTAAGATATTTCTGCTTCATTTTGGTGTACATGTCATGGACAAGGACCCTAATGTCTGGATCTATAGTTCTCAGAAACAAAGGAATTACCAGCTCTGTGCTAACCATCTCTGAGCTCTTAATTCCCTCTAAGTGCCCACTCCCATCCCTTGCTTAGTGACTGTTTTGTTGACCTATATTCCAGGAAGGAAGAAAGATAATACTGGTGGAGCACTCACTCCATGCCACCCCTTGCATCTAGATGCATTGTTTTGTTCAAACCTCACAAATCATCGGTGAGAAATTTTATCCCCATTTTACAGATGAGAAAACAGAAGTTCTCTGGGGTTACGTGGTTTCACTCTTGTCATGATTAACAATAGTGGCTAACGCTGACACTTAGATACATCAGCCATGACCCCTGGTGCTCGTCATGTACTACCTGTCAGCCGCTCTAGGACAGGCACTGTCATTAGGCAGGTAGGCACTCCCTGGAGGTCTCCAGTATTATGAGAGACCCAGAGAGGGTAGACGACCACAGCCAGCTGTGGTGACACCGGGAGTCAAACCCAGAAGCTGAAGACTTGAAGAACACATTCTGTAAGAGTTTGTCTTTCCCAGAGAGTCTATAGAATAGTGGTGTCATGTGAAAAGGACAGAGCTGGCTGAAAATGGGAAGGCATCCCAATACCAACACCAGGCAACCCTAGGACATAGCTAGCCATATTCTCTGCTTAGAAAAACAAAAGCATTTTTGGCAGTATACAACCCCTAGGGGAAATGGCATCGTCGAAACATTCTTACCATTCCTCGCCTCTCTTTCAGGCAAGACATCTCTTCATAGCATGCATTCACAATGAAAACCAGTAAGAAATCTCCTAGCAGAAAAATAGATCCTGGCTACACCCTTCATCTGAAAAGTCGTTTCTGAATATGTTGTTCTGAGTGCTTTCCAGTTAACACCTTAACATATTAACTGGTGAAGGCGTTCATCTTTGCTTCATGGGGTATAAATCTCCCATATCTTTACTAGTGCCAAAGACAAATTTATATCGACTTTTGGCTTCACAAGTTTGATTTAGGAGAAAAAATAGATTCTGGCTACACCCTTCATCTGAAAAGTCGTTTCTGAATATGTTGTTCTGAGTGCTTTCCAGTTAACACCTTAACATATTAACTGGTGAAGGCGTTCATCTTTGCTTCATGGGGTATAAATCTCCCATATCTTTACTAGTGCCAAAGACAAATTTATATCGACTTTTGGCTTCACAAGTTTGATTTAGGAGAGAATATTCAACTTTTAGACTGTTGGGAACATTTCCTGTGTTTTCCTCCAATCCAGAAATGCAGTGTGAAACGGGACTGTAAAGGATAAGGAATTCCATTAATCGCCTTTCCATGCCACCAGCACTGATGAAGAGAGGGCTGCATCCTCCCAGGGGAGGTGGCGTAGTATAGGTTAGGGACCTGGGCAGGGTCCAGAGGCTCAAAGCTAAGCTCTGCTCCTTGGGACATTAACTCCATGGACCTGTTTTTCTTCAATCTGAACAGTTGGAATACTATCTGAACATATCACATCCTCCACTCAGTTTGGGCTTCCCTGGTGGCTCAGATGGTAAAGCGTCTGCCAGCAATGTGGGAGATTTAGGTTTGATCCCTGGGTCAGGAAGATCCCTTGGAGAAGGAAATGGCAACCCACTCCAGTACTCTTGCCTAGAAAATGCCATGGAGGGAGGAGCCTCGTAGGCTGCAGTCCATGGGGTTGCAGAGTCGGACATGACTGAGTGACGTCACTTTCTTTTCTATATCTTATGAAAATGATTCACAGATGTACATGAAATGTCTTTCTCTGCTTCAGTTCTCCCACTCAAAATGTTAGGAAACATGTTGTTTTGAGAAACAGCTTGGCCTTGGGAGGAAATCTATGTAACTTTGGACAAGTCTTCAGTATCTTCATCTATAAAACGATGGGTGGGATCAGAGTCTTCAGTTACCACTTTGAGACATGTGAAGAGTTCTGGTTCATGGGGGAGGATTAGTGATGTTTTTCTTCTTCTTCGTTGGTAAAACCACTGTTTTGCCCCAAGTAGAATCTGAAGCAACTCAATGTTGTTTACATATCTTTATGCTTTTGCATATGCTTTATGCATTTCTTTATGCTTCTCTGGCTGATGAACTCCAAATATAGGATTGTAGTCAATACTGAGGATAACAGCTTCAAGTCAAATATTTGGTTCAGATTCTGGCTCTCTGACTTCCAAGTCATGTGTTGAGAGGGTGACGTCACCAGTGGTGGGTCCCTCAGTGAGTATTACCAGCTCATGTCGACATGTAGGGTGTGTGTATATGTGTATGTATGAGTGAGAGACCGACCGACTCACCCTGACGTTTAGGTTAAGCCACTGAGATTGAGGAGTTGCTTGGTTGCAATAAAACCTAGTCTATCCTAAGTACTGTATACCCCACAAGTCTTATTTCAGAGCATGTATGTGAGTTTCCAGTTGATAACAGTTTGGGAGATAAGCATGAACACAACTGAGTGACTGACACAGCCATGCTGTGTCTAGCTTTTCCTTTGAATGTGCTGTGCTAAGTCACTTTAGTCGTGTCCAGCTCTTTGCAGTGCTATGGACTGAGCCTGCCATGCTCCTCTGTCTGTGAGATTTTTCAGGTTAGAATACTGGAGTGGGTTGCCATACCCTTCTCCAGGGGATCTTCCCATCCCCAGAATTGAACCCAGCTTTCCTACATTGTAGGTGGATTCTTTACTGTCTGAGGCACCAGGGAAGCCCACCCTTTGCATAATATAGTCTAATCTGCACAGCAGTCTGGCAAAGATGAGTACCATTACTGTTTCTGTCTTCAGTTGGTGAGAGTGGGCTTCAATGAGTTTATGTGACTAGCCCCCCAAACCACAAAACTGTTAAGCTGATCCCAGCTTTGAATCCATCTGACCCCAGAGACCTTTAATTTAACAGACAAGGTACTGAGGGACCAAACAGAAAGTTACTCAGTTGTATACGACTCTTTGTGAGCCCAAGGACTATACAGTCCATAGAACTCTCCAGGCCAAAATACTGGAGTGGGTAGCCTTTCCCTTCTCCGGGGTGGTCTTCCCAACCCAGGGATTGAACCCAGGTCTCCTGCATTGCAGGCAGATTCTTTACCAGCTGAGCCACCAGGGAAGCCCAAGAATACTGGAGTGGGTAGCCTATCCCTTCTCCAGCGGATCTTCCCGACCCAGGAATCAAACCGGGGTCTGCTGCACTGCAGGCAGACTCTTTACCAACGGAGCTATGAGGGAAGGCCGAGGGACCAAAAACTCAAACACAATTTAGACTTTCTTCAAATTGCTCTGAGTTTAGTAGAGAAGATCTATAAAAATAGCATGTTTTTAATACAGTGTGACAGTTATAATATGAACAATGACATTATGTTCAAATAACTAAGGGGAAAGAGAGAGAATCTTTAACTCAACTTGGATGAGGCAGAAAAGCCTCTCCCAAGGGAGGCAACTTCTGATTTGGGTTTTAAAAGATGAAAAGCATTCACTGGGCAGTGGGTTATGGGAGAGGGAAAGGCATTCCAGGCACGTGTGCGTGCTCAGTCATGTCTGACTGTGCAGCCCCATGGACTGTAGGCCACCAGGCTCCTCTATCCATAGAATTTTCCAGGCAAGACTATTAGAGTGGGTTGCCATTTCCTCCTCCAGGGGATCTTCCGACCCATTGGTTGAACCTACATCTCCTGTGTTGGCAGGTGGATTCTTGACCACTGGGAAGCCCTATTCCAGGCATGAGGAACAGCATATATGAAGGAATGAAGGCAGAAAAGTGGCATATTTGGGAACAGAGAGACATGAGGCAAAGGAAAAGATGGGGATTTGTGTGCCTCTGTTGAAGACGGCATCCTCCACGCAGCACTGGGTAGATACTGGGTGAAGAGTAGGGTAAGGGGGTGGGCAGCAGGAAGAATAGAGCAGATGCTGAATTAACCAAGTCCTTCTCCCCTTCCTCAACTGCTTATGACGCAGTGGGTATGTGGCTGGAGGACTGCTTGTTTCAAGGTTTCAGAGAATCCTTATAATGAGCCCTGCTTTAAGCCAGTCCCCTTTTTACCCCATCCCCCCTGCCACCAGGAGGTTTATTCAGCTGTTCATTAATTTAGTATCTACTTTTGAGTATCCACTGTGTGGCAGGTGCTGTGTTGAACACTGGAATCCCAAGCTAATTGTTTCTTCTCTTTGGTAAGCTCATTCCAAGGGTTGACTGCTCTTTCTATTTGGAAAATCCTTTTGTGTCAGATCTATGGCATTTATATATATTTAATGTCTTAAATCTGTGTTGCATTCCATTTATTTATTTTATTCAGTGTCCTTATAATTCATTTTATATGATATTTATAAGAACTTCACAGGGTAGATAGGATAAATAGAATTATTTATATTTCAAGTATCACCCAAAAAGGATGTGATTTTATATCTTTAATTGGTCAATAAGTATAGTGAATAACTAACTCTAACATTCAATATAAGTTATTGAATAATTATTATATAATTATATTCAATAGCATATTCAGTATATATAATATGTATATACTTAATAAGTATATTGAATAACTTCCTCAAGCCATGATAAGTACTTGTGAGAAACAGTTTCTATATGGTTGAATAAGATTATGATTAACAAAGTTCATGTATGCATATTCCTTTAGTCAATATAAATTTATTAACTGCTTACTGGATGATCAGCATCAAATGTTAGAATCAGGGATTTCTAACCCTTACAAAAGACTTTCAAAATCAAGGGTCCCATTCTGTAGATGAATAAATTGAAACTCTGAGAAACTAAGGGACTTCTCAAAAATCACAGAGTGACATATTCAATCCTGGGCTGATTCAGATATTATTTTTCTATTCAGTTTGACTTCAACAAGTCAAAAGCTCACACATTCTTCATAAGGATCCAGGGTATTACACCTTAAAAATCAGCTAGACCACTTCTCTTCTATTTATCATATTTCTTCTCTTAAAGTTAAGCAATTGTCAATGATTATTTTTTGTTTGCCAGCATCATTTGTTATTAAAACCTTATTATGTTCTCTTGTCAATAATCCAAAGAAAAATCTCAGTTAATATTCCATTAAGTGCTTGATATTCCATCATTAAGCCTTGCAGTTATTCTGCCTGTTTCTCAAGATAGTATCCCTGAGCTAAGTGACAGTCTGAATCATGAGATCAGTACAAGACCGTCTCCATCTAGCTGCCTGGTCATTTTTTTCCTTGCCAAGTGGCACTAGTGGTAAAGAACCTGCCTGCCAATGCAAGAGGCTTAAGAAATTCAGATTCCATCCCTGGGTCGGGAAGATCCCCTGGAGGAGGGCATGGCAACACACTCCAGTATTCTCCAGTGCCTAGAAAACCCCATGGATGGACAGAGGAGCCTGGCGGGCTGCAGTCTGTGGAGTTGCAGAGAGATGGACAGGACTGAGCACACACTTACTTTCTGGAGAAACCTTCAGGACAGTGCAAATGTGGATTGAGCATAAGAAAAGCCAAACAGTGTTTGAAGGATGAGTCCTGTTTTGTTCATTGTTCTGAACTAGTTTTGCTGGCTGGGCTGGAGCACAGGTGAAGAATTGTGAGGGATAAGGAGATTGGAGAATCCTGTGGACAGAGCAGCCTGGAGGGCTGTGGTCCATAGGGTTGCAAAGAGTTGGATACAACTGAAGTGACTTAGCACACACACATACGTGGAGATTTCACAGAATGCGGAGAACTAGAACCGAGGGGTAAAATCCATGGATACTTCAGGTCAGCGAATGCAGAAGAAGGTCAAAGTGGAAGCACTGGAAATTAGAATACCACCTATCAGAACTAATGCAATTTTTCATCTGAAACCAGCAGGCCGATTCTGTACATATTTCTTAAGCATGTGCTTTTTGCCACAGACATTCATTTCATTGTAAAAATCACAATAATCATAGTCATCAACATCAGTGTCCTCTTCCTCCCTCTCATCATCATCATCATCATCATCATTCTCTTTATTCACATTACAACCCTTCTCATCACAGTATCATTACGGAAGGCCTCCTTTGTGTCAGGCCCTGGGCCAGTCTTGATGTCCATGGCAGTTCTATGATGTGTATCTTCAACTTACTCATCCAGAAAGAGGGAACAGAGAACTGAGATAGCTTTGTCAACATGACAGAGCCATAATTCATAGAGATGGGGTTTTAAGTTAAGACTCTCCACCCCAAGGCCCATGTGCTTATCCCTATTGCTGCATTTAAGGTAGCCCTTAGTCTAGGAAGGAAAGGGGAAATATAGAAGACAGTAATTGTAATAAACACTGCAATTGAGAGAAGTACAGGGTTCCTTGGAGCAGAGAGGAGTGAGCACTCTTACTGCATACTTGTTAGAAGGCTTCTTCATGGAGTTGCAAGTGACCTGAGTCAAGCAATACATATGTTCCAGACAAGGGAAGGGGAGAAGAGAGTTCCAGGCAGAGGATGAAATGTGTGCAAAAGCATGGATGCCTTCATTCTTTCAACAAATATTTACTGCCTTCTCTGCTTCACGTACTGTTAGGAAACCCAAGGGTGAATTTAAAAAGAAATGTATCCAGTGCAATGGATGCACTGGAGAAGATAAGTCTGGAAGCTTCAAGGACAGGAAGAATTTACAGAAGAAAGTGAGAAGAAAACAAGCTGTTGGTAATATCCTGTATTATGATGCCTGCAACACTACCTAGTACATAATAGGCACTTGACTAGTGAATGACCAAATGATCTCTGTTGGCCTTTACTGCAATCCAGTTGCTTATAATAAGTCCCATGAGGACAGAGAACATTTGTTCACCATGATCACCACTTGTATCTGCAGTGGAGCCACCAAGTTGCACATCTCCAGGGAACTCTATCCACAGGGTAGCCTTTGTGAATGGTCTGTGTGATCATAATGTGACAAATGTGTCTGGGAGTGTGCAGCTTGGCAGCCTGGGTTCACTTCTGCCCCAGGGGATTCATAATTATTGATTGAATTAGCTAACAAATGAAAGGCAGGCTCAACAGAGATTAGTGTTCTTCAGCCTCTTAGTCATGTAGGAGGCATTAACTCTCACGCTGTAAATCAGCATGTCTTATTTCACGGGTGGGGAAGAGATACAGAAAGCCTGTCTCTAAAGACACATTTAGGGAGTGTAAGGGCCGAAAGAGGAAGCCAGGCTTCCCTTAGGCGGTGCTTTTCTACTACAGCATGCAGTTTCTCTGTAAATTCGTCAGTTCATGGTTTCCTCCAAGGATGCCTCTTTCTCGGAAATATCTGAGTTACAGAGAGCATCCTTGGCCCCCTCCCAAGGTAAAGGAACTTGGGAGCTGTGTCAGGGATCAGTTTGTAACTAATTGCTGCTGCAAACCTCTCACAAGAGGCTGTGACTTCACCATCTCAGAGTAAAGACGATCCTGAGGTTTAGTGAGCAGATTAGTAGAATACATATTTAGAAAGCATTAAGACTGCTGAGCATCAGTTTGGATGAAGAAATTCTGCCCCAGATGAAGGGCCTTGCATATACTCTTCAGCTGCATTTATCTTAACTGTTTTCAGACAAAAATTGAGGCTGCAGTAGTATGCTAGAAAGAACTAGGGATTGAGCTCTGAAGGTCTAAATCACTCTTTCATTAATCTTTGATCTACTTGGCTCCTCCAGTTTAGTTTCTTCATCTGCAAAATGAAGTTAACCATTTCTCCACTGCAGTATTGTGGGAAACTAAACAAAATAATGTAAAAAGAGGGTCTGACCCAATGTAGTGGAGTGAAAAGAACTTAAGTTTTGGAATCAGACTTGATTTTTAAATCCAAATTTACGTCTTAATAATGATGCAAACTTCAACAACATCAGTACTAGTAATAGCAATCATGATAATAGCTAGCATTTATAGAAAACATGCTAGGAACCAGGCACTGTGATAACCTCTTAACAAGGATGGTCTAAATTAATAGGCAACAATAAAGTAAGCTCTATTATTGTCTCCATTTTAATGCTTTATTGATTAATGAGAACTCAGGTGATAAAGTTGGACATGGCCTCACTGAGAGTAAAAGGGCACAATCCAAAACAGATTACCTGATGCTAAAGTCCACAATGTGGCTTTTTATTGAAGTATACTTGATTTACAATAAATATTACATTAGCTTCAGGTATACGGCATAGTGATTCTTTTGCAAATTTATTCCATTATAGGTTATTATAAGATGTTGGGTATAATTATCTGTTATACAGTAAATCCTTGTTGCTTATATATTTTATGTGTAGTAGTTTGTATCTATTAATCCCATACTCCTAACTTATCTGTCAGCCCTCCCTCTCCTCTTTGGTAACCATATTTTCTATGTCTGTGAGTTTATGCTTTGTGTTTGAATTCATTTGTATTATTTTTTTAGCCTACGTATAAGTGAGTTCAGTTCAGTCGATCAGTCATGTCCGACTCTTTGCATCCCCATGGACTGCAGCACACCAGGCTTCCCTGTCCATCACCAGCTTCCAGATTATGCGCAAACTCATGTCTATCATGTCAGTGATGCCAACCAACCATCTCATCCACTGTCATCCCCTTCTTCTGCTGCCTTCAGTCTTTCCCAGCATCAGGGTCTTTTCCAATGCGTCAGTTCTTCACATCAGGTGGCCAAAGTATTGGAGTTTCAGCCTCAACATCAGTCCTTCCAATGAATATTCAGGGTTGATTTCCTTTAGGATGGACTGGTTTGCTCTCCTTGCTGTCCAAGGGACTCTCCAAGTCTTCTCCAACGCTACGCTTCAAAAGCATCTATTCTTTGCCACTCTGCCTTCTTTATGGTCCAACTCTCATATCCATACATGACTACTGGAAAAAACCAGAGCTTTGACTATATGGACCTTTTCCAGCAAGGTAATGTCTCTGCTTTTAATATGCTGTCTAGGTTGGTCATAGCTTTTCTTCCAAGGAGCAAACGTCTTTTAATTTCATGACTGCAGTCACCATCTGCAGTGATTTTGGAGCCCCCCAAAATAAAGTCTGTCACTGTTTCCATTGTTTCCCATCTATTTGCCATGAAGTGATGGGACCAGATGCAATGATCTTAGTTTTTTGAATGTTGAGGTTTAAGCCAGCTTTTTCACTCTCCTCTTTCACTTTCGTCAAGAGGTTCTTTAGTTCTGCATATCTGAGGTTATTGATATTTCTCCCCACAGTCTTGATTCCAGCTTGTGCTTCATCCAGCTTGGCATTTAGCATGATGTACTCTGCATATAAATTAAATAAGCAAGGTGACAATATACAACCCTGATATTCTCCTTTCCCAATTTTGAACCAGTCCGTTGTTCCATGTCTGGTCCTAACTGCTACTTCTTGACCTGAATAGAGGTTTCACAGGAGGCAGGTAAGGTGGTCTGGTATTCTCATCTCTTGAAGAATTTTCCAGTTTGTTGTGATCCTTGCAGCCAAAGGCTTTAGCATAGTCAAGAAAGCAGAAGTAGATGTTTTCCTGGAATTCTCTTGCTTTTCCCACGACCCAGCAGATGTTGGCAATTTCGTCTCTGGCTCCTCTGCCTTTTCTAATCCAGCTGGAGCATCTGGAAGTCCTCAGTCACATGCTGCTGAAGCCTGGCTTGGAGAATTTTGAGCATAACTTTGTTAGCATGTCTGATGAGTGCAACTGTGTGGTAGTTTGAACATTCTTTGGCATTGCCCTTCTTTGGGACTGGATTGAACCCTGACTTATAAGTGATACCATATACTATTTGTCGTTCTCTGTCTGCCTTACTTTACTTAGAAAGATCATCTCTAGGTCCATCCTTCTCCNTGTGTGGTAGTTTGAACATTCTTTGGCATTGCCCTTCTTTGGGACTGGATTGAACCCTGACTTATAAGTGATACCATATACTATTTGTCGTTCTCTGTCTGCCTTACTTTACTTAGAAAGATCATCTCTAGGTCCATCCTTCTCCAGGAGATCTTCGCGACCCAGGGATTGAACCCAGGTCTCCTGCACTGTAGGCAGACGCTTTGCTGTCTGAGCCACTGGGGAAGTCCTAGGTCCATCCACGTTGCTGCAGATGACAATATCTCATTCTTTTTAATGGCTGAGTAATATTCCATTGTACATACATATCTTCTTAAGCCAATTGTGTGTTGATGGACACTTAGATTGTTTCCATGCCTTGACTACTCTAAATAGTGCTGTTATAAAAATTGGGGTACATGTACATTTTCAAATTCGAGTTTTCATCTGTTCTGGATATGTACCCAGGAGTGGGATTGCAGGATCATATGGAAACTCTCGTTTCCCAAGGAACCTCCATACTATTCTCCATAGTGGCTGCATGAATTTACATTTCCACCAACAGTGTGAGAGGGTTCCCTTTTCTTCATACCTTCTCCAGTGTTTGTTATTTGTAGACTTTTTGATGATGGCCATTTTACCTGATATGAGGTGATACTTCACTGTGGTTTTGATTTGCATCTCTCTAATACTTAGTGATCACAGCATGGTTTTTAATCTCTAAACTGTTCTCTCTCTCCAAACCTCAGCTTTCTTTTCCATGAAATGGGGATAGTACCACCTGCCCAGCCTGGTTAGTGGAAGGTGATATCTGGAAAGCGCCTGTTGCAGGGGTCCAAGTAGCTTAACATGTGGTATGGTGATGGGGCCATGGTAGAGGGCATTGGTGACACCTATGAGGATTATTGGTGCTGTCGATCTTCCAAGTGACTTCTATGGCTGTTATTGGAGAGAGAAGATACTGCACAGACAGAAAACCAGATAGGAGCTGCTATCTCTTCTTTAAAAAACAAAACAAAATCACTGAACACCTGTAAAATTGCTCCCTGCACTGCACGCCCCCCGCCCACCCCGCATTGCATATAGAATGCTGTCTTGGATTTCTTTTACTATTTCTTTGTGCAGCTGCAACTCTAATATGAAAAGCAAACCTAGGAACTAAAAATGGTTGCGTTGGCTAAGGAGTTTACATCACACGCTGTAGGGTGAAAGCTTATAAAGTGACTCAAAGAAGTTATTCAGCCCTTCTCTTTTCAGTGTTCAGTAAATTGCTCCTTAAGTAAAACCATCACAACCCAAAGGACACTGAATGACTGTTCTGCCTGGGGCACGAGAGGGCAGCACAGAGAGCAGGCGGTGCTCTCAAATAAGGACCCTCTGTGGTCGAATTTTCCAACCTCCCGGCAGTCAGTTTCTAGGGAACTTTCCCTGTTCTTGCCCCAAGTTTCAGTAACAAACAAGCATGGAGAGTGTAATGAGGAGGTGTAATGGAGTCATTCAAGGACTGGTCTGCTGGCAGGGTCATAAAGTTTGAATTCAGGCCCTTATCCCCAGACTATTAACTCAGTCGTACGTTAGCCTTTCTGCTGGGAACCGCATTTTAAATTAGGCATTTGAGGACATATGACCCAAGTTATCCCCTGAGACCCTTACCCCCACCACAAAATGCCATTAACAAGCAACATTTTGCTATCTTAAAGCAATTTCTAGCCCATTGCCCTTTTTCTGTTTTGTTTTAAGGTTTTAGTATTTTTTCTTCTTCTTTTCTTGATTTCCTAAAAGGCATCATAACCTTATTGGTTTGAAATGAATAGCCCTCTCTGTTTTCTTCATCCTGAGAGTTTCTGTACTGCCGTACCTTGAACGAAGGTATGTAACTTGCAGAATTGATCTCTAACTCACTATTTGCCTGTATAGCCTGTGAAGGTATTTAGAAGCATAAAAATGCAAATATATGTTGATAAGTTTATTTTTCATGGCTATCAGGGCCTTTCAGGATGCAGTCTCAGCCCCATTTCTTACCTGTCTTTGCCTCACATTTCAGCCACGCGCCCTACTTTGGAAACCCACACATGCCAGACTCTCTCATGCATCATGCGTGTGTACCTGCTCAGTTACTTCAGTTGTGTCCGACTCTTTGCGACCCTCAGGACTGTAGCCCTCCAAGCTCCTCTGTCCATGGAATTTCCCAGGCAAGAATACTGGAGTGTGTTACCATGCCCTCCTCTAGGGTTTCTTCCCAACCCAGATATCTAACTTGTGTCTCCTACATTGCAAGCAGATTCTTTACTGCTAGCCCACCAGGAAAAAGCCCTTCTCATGCCTCAGGTCTTATAAATGTGTCCTCTGCCTAGAATGCCCCCCACCCTTCTGACAGTCATGCTCCTGTTTGTTCTTTGCATCTGATTTCTCCAGGAAAGACTTTGTACTCATCAAACCTGGTTTGGTTATCCCTCTGTCTGCCCTGGTACTGCCTGGTCACAGTGACCATTGGGTGCTGTTATCATCATTGTTTACTTGTCTGTCTTTCCCATAGGACTGTGAACATCATGAAGGCAAGTCCTGTGTCTGTCTTACTCATTTGTGTTAACCATTGTAGAAATGCAACAAGTAATTGCCAGATGAATTTGGACAAAGACAGATGACAGCCTGTCACAGAGAAAAGGCAAGCTATAGCACTGAGCTCATCTGAAACACCACAAGGTTTAACTCTTTACAGTAGATAAGACATGGGAACAAATGTCTATCAACAGATGAATGAGTAAAGAATGTGTGTATACAAACACACACACAGAGGAATATTAGTCATAAAAAAGGATGAAAGAATTCTATTTGCAGTAACATGGATGGATCTAAAGATTATCGTACAAGTAAGGTAAGCCACACAAAGACAAGTATTATAGGTTATCACTTATATGTGGGAATCTAAAATATGACACTGATGAACATATCTACAAAACAGAAACAGAGTCACAGATACAGTGAACAGACTTTGGTTGCCCAGAGCAGAGTGGAGAGGGAAGAGTTGGGAGTTTGGGATTAGCAGATGCAAGCTATTATATATAGGATGGATGAACAACAAGGTCCTACTGTATAACCCAGGGAACTGCATTCAATATCCTATGATAAACTATAATGGAAAAGACTGAATACACACACCACACACACACACACATATGTATATATATAGGCTTCCCTGGTGGCTCAAACGGTAAAGAACAGGAGACCTAGCTCTGATGCCTGAGTCAGGAAGATCCCCTGCAGAAGGGAATGGCTACCGATTCTAATATTTTTGCTGGGAAAATTCTGTCTACAGAGGAGCCTGGTGGGGTATAGTCCATGAGGTCACAAAGAGTTGGACATGACTGCATGACTAACACTTTTCCTTTCATGTGTATGTATAAGCTGAATCACTTTGCTGAACAGCAGAAATTTTTTTAATAGGGTATTGAGTTTTTAAGAAGTTGAAGGATAGTTTCTTTACAATATTGTGTTGTCTCTGCTGTACAACAGGATGAATCAGCATACATATATTTGATCCCTTTTGGGCCTTCTTCCCACCCCCTACCCCTATCCTGGCACAGTTCATCACGGAGCACCAAGCTGAGTTCCCTGTGCTATACAGCTGTTTGCTGTTAGCTAGCTATTTTGAACTGGACATGGAACAACAGACTGGTTCCAAATAGGAAAAGGAGTACATCAGGGCTGTATATTGTCACCCTGCTTATTTAACTTATATGCAGAGTACATCATGAGAAACGCTGGGCTGGAAGAAGCACAAGCTAGAATCAAGATTGCCGGGAGAAATATCAATAACCTCAGATACGCAGATGACACCACCCTTATGGCAGAAAGTGAAGAGGAACTAAAAAGCCTCTTGATGAAAGTGAGAGAGGAAAGTGAACAAGTTGGCTTAAAGCTCAATATTCAGAAAACTAAGATCATGACATCTGGTCCCATCACTTCATGGCAAATAGATGGGGAGACAGTTGAAACAGTGTCAGACTTTATTTTGAGGGGCTCCGAAATCACTGCAGATGGTGACTGCAGCCATGAAATTAAAAGACGCTTACTCCTTGAAAGGAAAGTTATAACCAACCTAGATAGCATATTTAAAAGCAGAGACACTACTTTGCAACAAAGGTCTGTCTACTCAAGGCTTTGGTTTTTCCAGTGGTCGTGTATGGATGTGAGAGTTGAACTGTGAAGACGGCTGAGCGCCGAAGAATGGATGCTTTTGAACTGTGGTGTTGGAGAAGACTCTTGAGAGTCTCTTGGACTGCAAGGAGGTCCAGCCAGTCCATTCTAAAGGAGATCAGTCCTGGGATTTCTTTGGAAGGAATAATGCTAAAGCTGAAACTCCAGTACTTTGGCCACCTCATGTGAAGAGTTGACTCATTGGAAAAGACTCTGATGCTGGGAGGGATTGGGGGCAGGAGGAAAGGGGGATGACAGAGGATGAGATGGCTGGATGGCATCACTGACTCAACGGACTTGAGTTTGAGTGAACTCCGGGAGATGGTGATGGACAGGGAGGCCTGGCGTGCTGCGATTCATGGGGTCGCAAAGAGTCGGACACGACTGAGTGACTGAACTGAACTGATGTCATTGCTGGTGTCTCAGTTTGTCCCGCCTTCTCCTTCCCCTCCTGTGTCCACATGCCTGTTCTGTGTATCTGGACCTCTATTCCTGTCCTGGAAATAGGTTCATCATGGACTGCAGAAATTAACACATTGTAAATCAGCCACAGTTCAATACAATTAAAAATAATAATAATGAAATGTCATAGGCTTTAGTTTCTGGACTGGGTTCTGCCGTTGGCTAAGGTACTCATTAGCTATGTGACCCGAGCAAACTACAGAAGACTGTGATCCTTGAGTTTTTCCTCATTTTCAGAAGCAGGGCTCAGAAGCCTATGATAAGGATTTATGTCAATGTATGGCAAAACCAATACAGTATTGTTAAGTAAAATTTTAAAAATAAATAAAATGAGAGGAATACATGTGTGTACTGCGTCTGAAAGCATAATAACATAATAAGGATTCAGTACATCTTTCATATCCTTTTATCTGGAATTACTAACTTTCCCTCAGTTTCCTCCATCCGTAAATACATCTAAATACTTTCTAATCAGCTCAGTTCAATTTAAAATAAAACGTATTGTCCATCTAAATTCAGTGTGCCCAAGCATAGTGAGGCAAGAATGAGTAGAAAAAAAATACATGCAGTCTGGTCTATGACCTTGAGGACCTCACAGTGTGAATGGGATGTAAGTAAAGCAGACATAAATATGGCAGTTTTTTTTTTAAAATAATTCCAGAATTGTGTATTCCTTCTTGAAGTTGTTTTAGTAACGAGCCTTCTGATTCACAAGTAAAATATCTGTGATTTTATTACTCCCTTTTTAGAACCCTTTAGAAGCTCTTAATAAAATTAAATGGGAACACGGCAGTAAGCCAAATGTGCCGCAGAATATGCACCAGGTCCTGCTGGGGCTTTCCTGGTGGCTCAGTGGGAAAGAACCCACCTGCTAATACAGGAGATGTGGGTTTGATCCCTGGTTCGGGAAGATCCCCTGGAGAAGGAAATGACAACCCACTCCAGGATTCTTGCCTGGAAAACCCCATGGACAGAGAAGTCTGATAGAATACAGTCCATGGGGTCTCAAAGAATCAAACATGACTTGGCAACTGAACAATGACAACTTCTAGCCTGACCTAAGAACTGGAAGGAGCTTTGGGGATAGATTGATAACTTGGCTAAACCTCAAAAGATGAATAACTTTAGCCAGATGAATAAGTATTTAGAAGGCATTGCAAGCAGAGGGAACAGCGTGAATAAGTGCACAGGGCAAGTTAAGATTTGCTGGGAAGTGAAAGAAAGTCAAATTGCTCAGTCGTGTCTGACTCTTTGCAACCCCATGGTCTGTAGCCCACCAGGCTCCTCTGTCCATGGGATTTTCCAGGCAAGAATACTGGAGTGGGTTGCCATTTCCTTCTCCAGGGGATCTTCCCTACCCAGGGATTGAAGCCGGATCTCCCTCATTGGAGGCAGACCCTTTATAGTCTGAGCCACCAGGGAAGTTCAAAAGATTTGCTGGAGGGGTTAGATAAAGACAGGAAGTAGGAAATGAAGCTGGTAGGAGGCAGGAAAAGAACAGAGGGTCGTATGTGGATGGCTAAGGAAGGTCTGATTTATCATGAAGACAGTGGGGAACCACTAAAGGATTTAGCAGGGAGAGATATAATCAGAATTGCATTTTAGATGCATCATTAGCGTGGACTTGATTTATAAGTCTCTAAGAAAGACTTTTTAAAGAGCATCCCCTCTAGGTCATTACCCCTGAAAACCTATTTGTTTTTTTCATTCAGTAGTCATTTGGTAAGTACTTATTGAGTACTTTCTAGGAATAAAGCATTATGCTTTATTCCTGTGGGCTCTATAGAGGTACATATGGTTTTCTACCTGCTGCGGAGTTCACAGACTTTTGGGGAAGATGAGGCATCTACTTGAGTAATTGTGTAGTAGGATATGGAATGTAGTAAGAGGCATGAGACCAAAAGAGATATGCAGGTAAAATTGTATAGATGTGTTTCCCAGTCTATTCCTTGGAGCAGATATAGTCTTCATAATAAGCCCCTTGTGATAATTCATAATATATGGGCTCTCCAGAAATTGTTTTATTGGGGTAGGTTTAGGATTCCCCAGAACATTCCAGTGCACTGCAAGATTTGAGAACCATTGCCAGAAGGGATCTGATAAAGGAGTGGTTACATTTTAAAGGGGGCCAGTGATAAGGGTTTCATGGCATAGGAAGCATTTGAGCTGTGTCAGAGAACAAGGAGATGTGGATTTGATCCTAGATTGGGAAGATCCCCTGGAGGAGGAAATGGCAACTAACTCCAGCATTCTTATCTGGAGAATCCCATGGACAGAGGAGCCTGGTGGACTATGGTCCATAGGTCTCAAAAAGCTGGGCACGACTGAGAGAGCCTATCCTTTCCTAGACAGATGAGTAGAATCTGGACAGTAGAATCTGGCAAGGCCATTCCAAGTGGCAGATGAGACACAGGTTATGGTGGGATTCGGGAAAGGAAAGTCCCTGTTGGGAGAGCCCAAGAGGTCTGCACAACTGTAACATAAAGAGGCATGATGGTTGTTTGGGACCAGATTAAGGAGGCAAAGAGTTAATACTTTAATTGCTAGGTAATTATAAAATATTACTAACTTTTCAAAAGTGGAAAGGCATAGCCAGAATATATTTTAGGTCTATCAGGTCACTGAAAAAATGTCTAAAGAGGCCAGATCACCTGTTAGAAAGTGATTGCAAAAATCTAAGTAGATAAAGATGACCAGCTAGACAAGGGATAGTTGGTGGCTCAGTATTCTTGCCAGGAGAATCCCTGTGGACAGAGGAGTCTGGCAGTCTACAGTCCATGGGGTCGAAAAGTGTTGGACACGACTGGCTGGCTAAGCAGCAGCAGCAAGTGGATGATGACCAACTAGACAAGGCATGATTACAGTGACAGCTGCCAGTCACTCTGCTCAAAGTTGGGATAATTATTGTGTGCTTTTCTTCTTCTTTAAGCTTTGAAAACCCCTCAGAAATGAATAGGAACCAGTCCATGATTTCTTAACCATAATTCCAAAATCCAACAAACACTAGAAACCAGTGGTTATTTTTTTTAAAAAACTCTTTTGGTGTCAGAAACCTACCTGAATCAACACAAGCCATTTTACAGTCTTTATTTTTGCTGTATTAGATGAACATTAATATGTCTTACCACAGAAACAGTACCATGTTTGATCACAGCCTGCTGCCTCAGACCACATGTATAGAATCTGTAACATAAAACCTTTCTAAAATTGCAAATTTTCTGGATTCCAAAGTACACCTGGGCCAAGGGTCTTGTTGTAGAGGGATTGTAGACCAAATTAGTGTTGTTTTCTAAAGGTGGAAACTAAATCTGAAGGAACCCAAGTAATTTTCCAAGGAAAGAGTAAGAAAGGGGCCTGAGCTCCTATAAAGGGGAAGGCACAGATGGAAGGGCCTTTGCAGAGGTAGAGCTAACCTACAAGATTCCATGTTGAACACAAAGGAGATCTTTATTTGTGCTGGTGCCAAAGTACAGCTGGGATTCTGGAGTGAAAGGTCAAATGGCTCTGTAATTAGTGATGGTTTAGCAAACAGGCTCTCATGAAGGGAAGGATGTAGGCAGATAAAGACAGGCAAGCAGCAAGGGGATTGGATATTAAATGCACCAAAAGGCTTTCTGCAGCAACATATCATCTCTCTTTTATTGTCCATCAAATGCAACTTAAATTGCTTACGTCGCTGAGTGAAAACTTTGCAGCACTAAGTGAGAAGGGCTTCAGGGACAAATGATGACTTTCTCCTCCCACGTCACCTGCTCCCTCCACTCGCCTGAAACCTCAGTGTGCTCGCACACCCCCCGCCTCTGTCTGTGCTGCTCCCTCAGCCCTGAATGTCTCCAGAGCCCCGCTTTGCTCCAATGAACACCCATCTATACCCTTCACTCTTGCCTTCTTGGGAAGGACTCCTTGAACAGACCAGTCCAAACTAATTTTTACTTCTCTGTATTTTCATGAATCCCATACATAGACTTTGTTAGGTCATTGTTTAGTAAGTGTCTTCACTGTCCAAGGATCGAATGTTTTGAATTGGTCTGTTTAACTAGCCTAGCTATCAGCAGAAGATACAGTGATGGAATGACATGGTCTTTGCCCTGGGAAAAGATCCAGTTTAGTGGGAGAGACAGACCAGTAAGCAATTATGATAAGCTGGAGTGTGATAAGCACTGAGACGGACGTCAGCAGAGGGAGGCATTTCGCTTGGAACTGGGAGAGGACAGGAAGTTTGGGAAAACAGTGCCACTAATGAGTGCATAGGGGTTACCTACTGTGTCTCTTTCCTGCCTGCAGTCTTTAGAGACTTTCCAGTACCTACGGAATAAAATCCTAAATCCTTAACTCCAATTTTTGCATGCACCCACTCTAATAGAGAATTCCAGTTTTTATACACTGCAAGGTAGGAGCCACCCTGGGTAACTCTAGGTAAAGATAAAGAGTAGAAAGAGAGTTTAAGTCGGGAATTCTAGGCACAAGTAATGTGAAATGGGAGGCAGGTAAGAGAGAGAATACACTCCAGAGTGATTACAGTGCCCATGCATGGGATCTAATTTGAAATCTAATTTGGTATATGGGGGAAATGAAGACAGCAGGAAAGAGGACCCTGTATGCAAGACAGCAAAAGAGACAGATGTGTAGAGCGGACTTTTGGACTCGGAGAGGGAGAGGGAGAGGGAGAGGGAGAGGGTGGGATGATTTGGGAGAATAGCATTGAAATATGTATACTATTATGTAAGAAACAAATCGCCAGTCTATGTTCGATGCACGACGCAGGATGCTTGGGGCTGGTGTATGGGGATGATCTGGAGGGATGATGTGGGGTGGGAGGTGGAAGCGGGGGGTTCATGTTTGGGAGTTCATGTACATGCATGATGGATTCATGTCAATGTATGCCAAATCCAATACAGTACTGTAAAGTAAAAAAAAAAAAAAGTAATAAAGGCTAAATGAAACTTTAAAAAAAAAAAAAAGAGTAGGGGGGAAGATATATTAGGGCCTGAGGATTAATGTGCTGGGGTCAAAGAATTGCTGGAGTTGAGGTACCAGAATAGGCAAGTGGCTGAAATAGGAGGTGATGATGCAAGAAAAGGATACTTGAAATTGATGTTTTAGAAATGGCCCAGTTATTGGTAAAGACGAATAAAGACTCGGGTGTATCCTTGGAAACCAGTGGCTGAGGCTGGGTGGAGGACAAGGTCATCAGCAATGAATCTAGGGTGCTGAAAGTATTATCTATATGGATTCTAAATTTGCTTGTTGTCAGGGCTATGGTAGAGAAGAGAGAGGAGTAAGCCAGCTGCTAAAATCTTCAGTAAAGAAGAGGAATGCCCAAAGCATTATAGACGACTTCGTGAGAAGCAGTGGGTTTAGTTTGGTTTCCTGTTAGGTGGGGTTGGAATCTCTAGCGAAGAAGAATGATCTGGAAGCAGCAGTGAAGAGCTAAGAGAACATTTACCCACCTCCTGGCCCAGGAGAAGAGGGTAGCAAAAAACAGCCACACTTGGGAGGGCGTCAGGGGAAACCGTGTGTCCAAGGGAGAGGGCAGTTTGAATTAGAAGAAGCAGACAGCAGGTTCATAAATGAGATTGAGAACCTGAGGAATCGTACTAACCACTGACTGCAATGTCCCCAGATTGCTTGATGAAAGGATTGGGGAGGTGAGGGAAGGGTGAGAAATGGAATTCAGCTGGGGACATTATTAATATAAAGGTCTGTGGGAGATAAGTCCCTGTGTTAATGGACTAGCTTGGCTTTCTGATAATGACCCGGGTAAACGGGGGTACAAGCCATGATGGCCTGTTGCTTTAGGAGGAGCTGAGTCATTGGCTAACTGTTGCTCACTACAGCTTTCAGGGTGATACATGGGGTATAGTGGTGAAGGAAGCAAAGCAGCCTCATTAGGACGCCACAGGACCGTGTGGACTGCTTTTAAAGGCGACAGTGGGCAGTGTCACGGCTGAAGGAGGAGAGGTTTTACAGGTAGCCTGGGGGAGCTCTAGATGCCTCCTTTTTAACATGCAGCATATGGGGTGGCAACCAGAGGAGGGGCAGTCTTACCAAAAGCACCAGCCTGGGGTAGACACTTACCAGGCTTTGTTCCCACTTGACTGAAAGCTTACAATAGCCCCATGTCACAGGTATTATTGGCCCCATTTTACAGATGCTGAGAGATTTAGTGCCTTACTCAAGATCACACATCTAGCAGAGCTGGGCTTCTTGCCTATATTTAACCTGAAGGATGAAAAGTACTGACATTACTTATTGGATAATGAGAGAGGGCTTGTGCAGTCATTGGTTCTTATACCTTTATGATGGAAGTTTAAAATTTTTTTTATTTTTTAATTGAATGAAAATTGCTTTACAATGTTGTGTTGGTTTCTGTTGTACAACAACATGAATCAGCTCTAAGTATACATATATCCCTCTTCCTCTTGAACCTCTCCACCCTCCCCACATCCCATCCCTTTAGGTCATCACAGAGCACCGAACTGGGCTCCCTGTGTTGTTTAGCAACTTCTCACTAGCTATCTATTTGACTAGAGAATCCCAGGGATGGGGGAGCCTAGTGGGCTGCCGTCTATGGGGTCGCACAGAGTTGGACACAACTGAAGTGACTTAGCAGCAGCATCAGTGGGCATATACCCTGAGAAAACTGTAATCGAAAAAGACACATGTACCCTAATGTGCATAGCAGCACTATTTACAATAGTTTGGACGTGGAAGCAACCTGGATGTCCATTGGCTATGATGGAAGTTTTTAACCTTTCTATACCAGACCACCTGACCTACCTCTTGAAAAACCTATATGCAGGTCAGGAAGCAACAGTTAGAACTGGACATGGAACAACAGACTGGTTCCAAATAGGAAAGAAGTACATCAAGGCTGTATATTCTCACCCTGCTTATTTAACTTATATGCAGAGTACATCATGAGAAACACTGGACTGGAAGAAACACAAGCTGGAATCAAGATTGCCGGGAGAAATATCAGTAACCTCAGATATGCAGATGACACCACCCTTGTGGCAGAAAGTGAAGAGGAACTAAAAAGCCTCTTGAAAGTGAAAGAGGAGAGTGAAAAAGTTGGCTTAAAGCTCAACATTCAGAAAACGAAGATCATGACATCTGGTCCCATCACTTCGTGGGAAATAGATGGGGAAACGGTGGAAACAGTGTCAGACTTTATTTTTTTGGGCTCCAAAATCACTGCAGATGGTGACTGCAGCCATGAAATTAAAAGACACTTACTCCTTGGAAGGAAAGTTATGACCAACCTAGATAGCATATTCAAAAGCAGAAACATTCAGAAAACGAAGATCATGACATCTGGTCCCATCACTTCGTGGGAAATAGATGGGGAAACGGTGGAAACAGTGTCAGACTTTATTTTTTTGGGCTCCAAAATCACTGCAGATGGTGACTGCAGCCATGAAATTAAAAGACACTTACTCCTTGAAAGGAAAGTTATGACCAACCTAGATAGCATATTTATTTGGAAGAATAGCATTGAAATATGTATACTGTCATGTAAGAAACAAATTGCCAGTCTATGTTTGATGCAGGATGCTTGGGGCTGGTTCAGGGGGATGATCCGGAGGGACGATGTGGGATGGGAGGTGGGAGGGGGGTTCATGTTTGGGAGTTCATGTACACATGTGGATTCATGTCAATGTATGCCAAAACCAATACAATATTGTAAAGTAAAATAAAGTAAAAATAAAAATTAAAAAAAAAAAGCAGAGACATTACTTTGCCAACAAAGGTCCATCTAGTCAAGGCTATGGTTTTTCCAGTGGTCATGTATGGATGTGAAAGTTGGACTGTGAAGAAAGCTGAGTGCTGAAGAATTGATGCTTTTGAACTGTGGTGTTGGAGAAGACTCTTGAGAGTCCCTTGGACTGCAAGAGGATCCAACCAGTCCATTCTGAAGGATATCAGCCCTGGGATTTATTTGGAGGGAATGATGCTGAAGCTGAAACTCCAGTACTTTGGCCACCTCATGTGAAGAGTTGACTCATTGAAAAAGACTCTGATGCTGGGAGGGATTGGGGGCAGGAGGAGAAGGGGACGACAGAGGATGAGATGGTTGGATGGCATCACTGACTTGATGGACATGAGTCTGAGTGAACTCCGGGAGTTGGTGATGGATAGGGAGGCCTGGCATGCTGTGATTCATGGGGTCACAAAGAGTCGGACATGACTGAGAGACTGAACTGAACTGATCCTGGGTCTGTTCAGAGGGCAGGTGGGAGGACGTTAACATCACTTTTATGCTCTGTTATCCCTACCCCTTCCTTGGGGGTCTTGGAATCAGTCATTGATATCAAGAACACAGGCCACTGTTTCCCATTGTTAACAGCTCTTGTAGTATTGAATAGATGCCCTTTTATTTGTGAAGGATGACTCAGGTGTTAATATTAATCAGCTTTTGCTTCTTTACTTGTTAGGGATGATTTGATAGCTCTTACTTGGGCTTATAATTTCTTGGCTTCTACTGCCTTCCCTGTGCTTCAAATTTTGAGTTTGTGTTCTCCTTAAGGCTCTTGACTTTGATGAGATGGCTGGATGGCATCACCGATTCGATCGACATGAGTTTGAGTGAACTCCGGAAGTTGGTGATGGACAGGGAGGCCTGGTGTGCTGCGATTCATGGGGTCGCAAAGAGTCGGACATGACTGAGCGACTGAACTGAACTGAACTAAGGATCTTGCCTTTGCTTAGCAGAAGAATGTTCACTATAAACTGTTGCCATTGATGTTGGTTACTGTTTCTCCCTGTGGAAGGCACTGTTCAGCGATTTGTAGAAACTGAGGAACGAGTTCACTTTTGTTTTTAAACCAGCATCAAAGCTGTCTTCTCCTAATATCCTATGACATCCCTTATGTGTGGAATCTAAAAAGAAGTGATACAGATGAACTTAGGTACAAAACAGGAACAGACTCACAGACTTCCAGAAGGAGCTTTTGGTTGCCCTAGGGAAGGAAGGGGGGGAATCATCATGTAAACACTGCTGTATTGAAAATGGATAACCAACAAGGACTGTATAGCACATGGAACTCTGCTCGGTGTTGTATAGCAGCCTGGATGAGAGGGGTTTGGGGGATAACATATATGTATGGTTGAGTCCCTTTGCTGTCTGCCTGAAACTGTCACAACATTGTTAATCAGCGATACCCTAATACAAAATAAAATTTTTTTTAAAATCTGCCTTCTCCTTTGGGAACCTACTTTATGTATATTCTGATGGTGACTTTCACTTTCTGAGTCACTGAATTCACTGAGCACCTGTAGTCCGTGTTCCCTGCAGTGTGCAGTGTGCTGGAATGTATGTCATTGTACGTTAACCTCGGGGAGCTATGATGCAGGAGTGGGTTACCAAGCAGCCTACCACAGCAGGGCAAACTCCAGAGAGGGTGGAGCAGCTCTCTACACCATATTTTATAAATCAGAGGTCAGGACCTGTGACTTGACACAATTTATTCTCCTTTGCAGATCTCTTTTGAAAGGGTATTTAAATTGTATTTTGTTATCTGGTTCTGCATTTTCTTATCACCTTTTAAATTACGTTAAGTCAGGACTGCCTTGAAAATGCCATATACATGAACATGGTGTAATATAGTTAAGTGGTTTTTTTATTTCATTGAAGTATAGTTGATTTATAATATTGTTTTACTTCTGTACAGCAAAGTGATTCATATATATATATGTAAAATTTGTATATATATTCTTTTTCATATTCTTTTCCCTCATGGTTTGCCACAGGTTACTGAGTATAGTTCCCTGTACTATAGAGTAGGACCTTGTTTAACCATCCTGTATGTAATAGTTGACCACTGCTAATCCCAGACACCCATTTCTTCCCTCCTCTCCCACCTCTCCCATTGGCAACAAGAAGTCTGTTCTCTGTATTGTTGATTTGTATTGTATTTTAGATTCCACACTTAAACAGTATCATATGATATTTGTCTTTCTCTTTCTGGCTCATCAGCACTTTACTTAGTATAGTAATCTCTAGACCCGCCCATGTTGAGATACAGATATATACGCCTCACGTCTTTTCTACGCACTCATCTGGCTTTGGACATTAGGCTGTTCCCATGGCTGTTATGGATAGTGCTGTGGTGAGCACAGGGGTGCATGTGTCTTGCTGAGGTACAGCTTTGGGTGTGTGCCCAGCCGCGGGGTTTCTGGACCACACCGCAACTCGGCATTCAGTTTTCTGAGGAGCCTCCATACTGTGTCCTCTAACGGCTGCACTGGTTTGTATTTCCACCAACAGCGTAGGCGGGTTCCCTTTTCTTCACACCCTCTCCCGCACGGTTGTTTGTAGACTTTTTAATGATGGCCATTCTGGCTGGGGTGAGGTGATACCTCATTGTAGTTTTGACTTGCCTGTCTCAAATACTTTGTGATGTTGAGCATCTTTTCATGTGCCTGTTGGTCTTCTGTATGTTGTTTTGGAGAAATATATATTTAGGTCTTCTGCTCATTTTTCAGTTGGGTTGTTTGGTGTGTTGTTGTTTAGTTACGTGTCTAAACAGTGCCTGGCCCATAGTGATGTCATGTAAAGCATGTATGCGTCAAACAGGCATTTAATGGCTATCTTGGTTATTAGTATTATCATCATTATTCTTCCTTAGATTCCTGTAAAATAAATAGAGTAGGAGAGGTCTGTTTGGAGTTTCCCCCCCTAGTTTGGCTATACATATTCTTGTTGATATAATAGTACCACATATAGAGAACTAGGGTTCAGACTTATAACCATCTCACTCTGTTCTCCCTATTTTTCTAGAATAGGAAGTGAAGTGCCTCCGTCGTGTCTGACTCTTTGCAGCCCCACAGACTGTAGCCTACCAGGCTCCTCCATCTATGGGATTTTCCAGGCAAGAATACTGTAGTGGGTTGCTGTTTCCTTCGCCAGGAGATCTTCCTGACCCAGGGATTGAACCTGGATCTCCCGCATTATAGGCAGACGCTTTACTGTCTGAGCCCCCAGGCTCTTTGTTTTTCTTGGCTGGCGGCTATGTCCTTGGTTCCTTGGTTAATTTCCATGTCAAAGGAAATAAATCCTGTGTGTTTAGAGGACACCACTGTCTTTTATCTTAGGTTGTTCCTACAATATCTCGAATTGTTTTGGCTTTGCTTCCCTAGTGAGGTATTTGAGTCTTGCTCCATCCAGATCAGAAGGGCCAAAGCTGTCTTTGACGGCTATTTTCAGGGTTGTCTTCTAACATTATAGCATATAGACAATTTATTTCTATGTGCATTGTAAGCTGTCTGTGGGAAAAAAATAAAATTCTGTAAAGTTATAGTGCATGAATTCTGTGAACCCACTAATTTTTCTAAATGTTCTTAAAAAAAAAAAAAAAAAAAACTAATTTATTCATTCAACAGGCCTTCCCTGGTAGCTCAACTGGTAAAGAATCTGCCTGCAATGCAGGAGATCCTGGTTCGATTCTTGGATCAGGAAGATCCCCTGGTGAAAGGAAAGGCTACCCACTCTAGTACTCTGGCCTAGAGAATTCTTGGAAAGAGTCAGACATGACTGAGCAACTTTCACTTGCATTGATTCAACAAGTGTTTGGTGCTCCCTGGGGCTGGTACTGGGAGTACCAAAATAAATGAGACACCATCTCTTGAAAGGATGCTGAAAGACTTGTAAATAAAGAATTCATTCATTCACCTCACTTTTACTGAGCAGCTACTATGGGTCAAATATGCTTTTGGCCACTGGTGCTATTGCAGTTAACACATGCTGACAAAGTGTGTGTGTGCATGTGTGCACTATAATGCCTGTTCTCAGAGAATTTACATTCTGACAGAGGGAGTTATGGNCTGTTCTCTGTATTGTTGATTTGTATTGTATTTTAGATTCCACACTTAAACAGTATCATATGATATTTGTCTTTCTCTTTCTGGCTCATCAGCACTTTACTTAGTATAGTAATCTCTAGACCCGCCCATGTTGAGATACAGATATATACGCCTCATGTCTTTTCTACGCACTCATCTGGCTTTGGACATTAGGCTGTTCCCATGGCTGTTATGGATAGTGCTGTGGTGAGCACAGGGGTGTGTGTGTCTTGCTGAGGTACAGCTTTGGGTGTGTGCCCAGCAGCGGGGTTTCTGGATCACACCGCAACTCGGCGTTCAGTTTTCTGAGGAGCCTCCATACTGTGTCCTCTAATGGCTGCACTGGTTTGTATTTCCACCAACAGTGTAGGCGGGTTCCCTTTTCTTCACACCCTCTCCTGCACGGTTGTTTGTAGACTTTTTAATGATGGCCATTCTGGCTGGGGTGAGGTGGTACCTCATTGTAGTTTTGACTTGCCTGTCTCAAATACTTTGTGATGTTGAGCATCTTTTCATGTGCCTATTGGTCTTCTGTATGTTGTTTTGGAGAAATATACATTTAGGTCTTCTGCTCATTTTTCAGTTGGGTTGTTTGGTGTGTTGTTGTTTAGTTACGTGTCTAAACAGTGCCTGGCCCATAGTGATGTCATGTAAAGCATGTATGCGTCAAACAGGCATTTAATGGCTATCTTGGTTATTAGTATTATCATCATTATTCTTCCTTAGATTCCTGTAAAATAAATAGAGTAGGAGAGGTCTGTTTGGAGTTTCCCCCCCTAGTTTGGCTATACATATTCTTGTTGATATAATAGTACCACATATAGAGAACTAGGGTTCAGACTTATAACCATCTCACTCTGTTCTCCCTATTTTTCTAGAATAGGAAGTGAAGTGCCTCCGTCGTGTCTGACTCTTTGCAGCCCCACAGACTGTAGCCTACCAGGCTCCTCCATCTATGGGATTTTCCAGGCAAGAATACTGTAGTGGGTTGCTGTTTCCTTCGCCAGGAGATCTTCCTGACCCAGGGATTGAACCTGGATCTCCCGCATTATAGGCAGACGCTTTACTGTCTGAGCCCCCAGGCTCTTTGTTTTTCTTGGCTGGCGGCTATGTCCTTGGTTCCTTGGTTAATTTCCATGTCAAAGGAAATAAATCCTGTGTGTTTAGAGGACACCACTGTCTTTTATCTTAGGTTGTTCCTACAATATCTCGAATTGTTTTGGCTTTGCTTCCCTAGTGAGGTATTTGAGTCTTGCTCCATCCAGATCAGAAGGGCCAAAGCTGTCTTTGACGGCTATTTTCAGGGTTGTCTTCTAACATTATAGCATATAGACAATTTATTTCTATGTGCATTGTAAGCTGTCTGTGGGAAAAAAATAAAATTCTGTAAAGTTATAGTGCATGAATTCTGTGAACCCACTAATTTTTCTAAATGTTCTTAAAAAAAAAAAAAAAAAAAACTAATTTATTCATTCAACAGGCCTTCCCTGGTAGCTCAACTGGTAAAGAATCTGCCTGCAATGCAGGAGATCCTGGTTCGATTCTTGGATCAGGAAGATCCCCTGGTGAAAGGAAAGGCTACCCACTCTAGTACTCTGGCCTAGAGAATTCTTGGAAAGAGTCAGACATGACTGAGCAACTTTCACTTGCATTGATTCAACAAGTGTTTGGTGCTCCCTGGGGCTGGTACTGGGAGTACCAAAATAAATGAGACACCATCTCTTGAAAGGATGCTGAAAGACTTGTAAATAAAGAATTCATTCATTCACCTCACTTTTACTGAGCAGCTACTATGGGTCAAATATGCTTTTGGCCACTGGTGCTATTGCAGTTAACACATGCTGACAAAGTGTGTGTGTGCATGTGTGCACTATAATGCCTGTTCTCAGAGAATTTACATTCTGACAGAGGGAGTTATGGGGCTTCCTGGGTGGCACTAGTGGTAAAGAACCTGCCTGCCAATGCAGGAAATATAAGATGTGGGTTTGATCTCTGGGTTGGGGAAATCCCCTGGAGGAGGGCATGATAATCCACTCCAGTATACTTGCCTGGAGAATCCCATGGACAGAGGAGCTTGGTGTGTTTCAGTCCATAGGGTCACAAAGAGTCAAACACAACTGAAGCAACTTAGCACTCACTCGCTACAGAGGGAGATAGATGGTATATTGGGCATTGATTGGCACTATGAAGAAGCAAAAAACTAAGATGTACTGGTTAGTGGTTTTCATTATAGACAACCAAATCTCTTGTTGCCAATCTGAGCAGAAAAGATTTATAATGGGTTATGTTAGGAATCTCCAGAAGGGCTGAGGATGGGCTTGTATGCTATGCTGCTGCTGCTGCTAGGTCGCTTCAGTCGTATCTAAGCGAAATGTCCAACATGGAGCCATTCCAGTGGGAATCCGTCAATAACTGCTGCCCAGTGCACAGCATGGGAACATCTGTCACAGCTCCTCCACAGGGGATCCACCGTCACCCTAAGCAGATGTGCCCTGTGGATGTCTGTGCTTGGCAGAATTGTAGCTGAAAGAGTGCCTGGGAAGTGGAGCTCTTTGCTTTCCAGGATCTGTACTAGGGTGAGGCTCAGTAGGAAGAAAAATTAATTTAAAACCTTTGGGGGATATTGAATCCCTTTCTAAGTATTCCCCTCTCCTTTCTCTGCCATGCTTGCTTCCTAAAAGAAAAGTGACAGTCATTTATTTTACCCCCTCGCCTCCCATTCATTCTGGAGGCCACAGCAGCTTTGCTTCTGCCATGATATTCTTTTGCAATGTCCATGCAGTGGTTTCCATCTTGACAGATTCCACCAGACACTTTTTCATCTTTATCTTACAGAATTTATCGGCTGCTCTTGCCACTGCAGGCACTCGTTCCTCACTAATACCGCCCAGCCCTTCTCCTTCTCTCCTAACCTCCCACCTCTCTGCTTCTTCTTGGCCTCTGCCATTGTCCCTTGGCTCTGATCTCACTGCACATTCTCCTCCATCCCCTCCAGTTTCATGGCCTCAACAACCACTTCTAATAGTAACAGCAAGAGTTAACACTCAATGAGCACTTAATATGCCTTCTAAATGCTTTGTATGTATTTAACAATTTAATCCACATAACAGGTGTGTTAATTTCCTAGGCTGCTTTAACAGATTACCATGTGTTTAGTAGTTTGCAGCAACAGAGTGATTATCTTACAGTTCTGGATATGAGTTGCCTAAAATCAGTGTTTGCCAGTGGCATTCTTTCTGGAGGCTCTAGAGAAGACTGTTTCCTTACCTTTTCCACTGCTGGAGACTACCTGCTTTCCTTGACTCATGGACCCTTCCTCCACCTTTATGGCCATACGTAGCATCTTCAGCCCTTACCTCCTTAGGTCTACTTCTTTTCTGATTCCCCTGCTTCCTTCTTATAAGGACGCTTGTTATTACATTAGACCTATCTGGATAATCCAGGATAATCTTCCCATCTGAAGGTCCTTACCTTAATCATGTCTGTAAAGTCACAAGGTAACATAGTCACAGGTTGCAGGAACTAGGATGTGGACATTTTTGAGGTGCCATTGGCCTCCCTGGTGTCTCAGATGGTAAGGAGTCCACCTGAATGCAGGAAACTCAGATTTGATCCCTGGGTCAGAAAAATCCCCTGGAGAGGGGAACGGCAACCCACTCTGATTTTCTTGCCTGGAGAATTCCATGGACAGAGGAGCTTGGTGGGCTACAGTCCATGGGATTGCAAAGAGTTGGATACGACTGAGTGACTAACACTTTCATTTTTTCTTTCAGTTTACCTATGACACCCACCCTTTGAGGAATGCAGTTATTATCTCAGATAAGGCAAAAAATACAGTATAGTTAAGTAATTTGCTCTGAGTCATAAAGCTGATAATTGGCAGAGCTGGCATTTAAGCTTATTTGGACTTCAGGGTCCATGCTCTTAAGTTCCATGTGAACCAGTAAGCCAGTAACTCCAAATCTAAGTTTCTGTCTCCCACAAATTTCACATATATAATTGCCTGTTAGATGGCTTCCCTAAAAATGCAAGCCATCACATCCCAGCCTGGGCTCATCCTCTCCTCCAGTATCTGTATCTCCAGTCCTCAGTCTTAGCATCAGGTACTAGCATTCATCTCTCACCCAGTTTAGAACCTGGGCATCATCCTGGAGTCCTTCTTCCCATTTCCTCAGACCCAGTGGATCTCCAGGCCCAGTTCATACCACTCTGCATGTTTTTCTTATCTATCCGCTTCTTCTGTGCCCACCAACACTGCCCAGGTCCAGCCTCTCATCATTTTTACTTGACCATTGTAGTGGCCTCTTAATTGGTTTCTGCTCTATAATCAGCATGAAATATAAGCCTAACCATGTCATTGCCCTGTGTAAAACTCATCAGTAGCTGCAGTTACTGTGTAAAACTCTTCATCCACTCTGAAAATGAAGCCCAACTACTTAAAGAAGACTTGACCTCTACTTCCTCCTCCAGCCTTACATATCCAAGGAGTCAACTCTAGGAAGCCTTCTTTGTGCCCTCTCCCACCCAACTGGCCTCATGATCTCTTCTCTATGTTTTCAGAGCTGACTTTATACTTTGTATCTAATAACTTTGCTTTATGCTAGAATGATCAATTTGTACCTACTTCCCTCATTCAGCAAGTTCTGAAAGGTCAGGGACTGTTTTGTTCTTTTCTTTTTTAAACTGTAGTACAATTGACATAAAACATTATATTAGCTTCAGGTATGTAACATAATGATTTGATAATTATATACACTGTATACAGTTTATACACTGGAAAATTATCACTTCAGTAAGTCTGGAAACATCTACCACCATGCATAGATACAAAATACTTTCCTTGTAATAAGAAATTTTAAGGTTTACTCCCCTGGCCACTTTCAAATATGCAATACAGTGTTATTAATTGTAGTCACTATGGAGTACATTACATACCCGTGACTTATTTCCTCTATAACTGGATGTTTGTACCTTTTGACTTTCTTCACCAATTGCTTGTATCTCCCAGCCCCCACCTCTGGCAACCACCAATCTGTTCTCTGTATCTACAAACTGGATGGAGTTTTCATTTTGTTTTTAGATTCCACATTAAGTGAGATCATACAGTATTTTTCTTTCTCTGACTTATTTCACTTAGCATAATACCCTTAAGGACTATCTACATTGTCAAAAGTGTTATGATTTTCTCCTTCTATGGCTGAATAATACTCTATTGTATCTACATTGTATATAACATTTTGTTTATCCATTCATCTACCAACAGGCATTTAAGTTGTTTCCATATGTTGGCTATTGTAAATAATCCTACAGTGAGCATTGAGGTGTATGTCTTTTCGAGGTACTGTTTTCCTTTTCTTTAGAGAAATAATCAGAAGTGAAATTGCTGGCGATCATCTGGTAGTTCTATTTTTAATTTTTTCAGGTATCTCCATACTGTCTTCCATAGTGGCTGTACCAACTAACATTCCCATCAACAGTACACAGGGTTCCCTTTTCTGCACATCTATTCCGCCGCTTGTTATTTCCTATCTTTCAGATACTAGCCATCCTAACAGCTTGTGAGGTAATATACCATTGTGGTTTTGATTTGCATTTTCCTGTTTATTAATAATGTTGAGCACCTTTTCATGCACCTGTTGGCCATCTGTATGTCTTCTTCGGAAAAAGATCTATTCAGATCTTTTACCCATTTGAAAATTGGTTTATCTGTTATATTACAGTTGTGTTGTATGAGTTTTTATATATTTTGGATATTAAACCCTCAAGTATATGATTTGCAAGTGTTTCCATTCAGTTCATTGTCTCTTTATTTTGTTATTATTTCCTTGGCTGTGCAGAAGCTTTTTAGCTTGATGTAGTACCATTTGCCTTTGCTTTTGGAGTCAGATCTAAAAAGGCTGTCACCAAGACTGATATCAAGGAGCCTACCACCTATATTTTCTTCTGTGAGTTTTGTGGTTTCAGGTCTTATATTCAAGTTGTTAATCCATTTTGAGTTGACTTTTGTGTATGGTGTAAGATAGTAGTTTGATTTCCTTCTTTTGCATCTGGTTGTCCAGTTTTCCCAACACCATTTATTGAAGAGACTGTTCTTTCCCTTTGTATATTCTAGGTATGTTTGTTGTAAATTAATTGACTGTATGTGTGGATTTACTTCTCGGCTCTCTGTTCTGTTCTGCTGATTGAAATCTATGTTCTTATGCCAGGACCATACTGCTTTGACTACTATTTGTTTGTTGTAATAGCTTTGTAATGTTGTTTAAAATTAGGAAGTATGATACTCCAGCTTTGTTGTTATTTCTCAAGTTTCAGTTCAGTTCAGTTGTGTCTGACTCTTTGCGACCCCACGAACCACAGCATGCCAGGCCTCCCTGTCCATCACCAACTCCCGGAGTCCACCCAAACCCATGTTCGTTGGGTCAGTGATGCCATTCAACCATCTCATCCTCTGTTGCCCCCTTCTCTTCCTGCCCTCAATCCTTCCCAGCATCAGGGTCTTTTCCAATGAGTTGGCTCTTCGCATCAGGTGGCCAAAGTATTGGAGTTTCAGCTTCAAAATCAGTCCTTCCAATGAACACCCAGGACTGATCTCCTTTAGGATGGACTGGTTGGATCTCCTTGCAGTCCAAGGGACTCTCAAGAGTCTTCTCCAACACCACAGTTCAAAAGCATCAATTCTTTGGCACTCAGCATTTTTGATAGTCCAACTCTCACATCCATACATGACTACTGGAAAAACCATAGCCT